>OY796880.1:73287781-73644928 GCA_963680785.1 Diplosoma virens
CCGACCACTGGTCTAGTAGAACAAAAACAAGTGTCTTGATGTATTAGCTTTTGCTAAGTAACCGAGTAAGCGTTGGAAAATATTCACTTTTCAGTTAAAGTTTTAAAATAGTGTAAAAATATTAAAACCCAAACTTGTGGTGGCTGACTGGCTGTAAATTATTTTTCAAAAGGTTTTTGTGTACGTCATTAGGCCTAAGCTTGCAATTATTTTTTATGTGAAGCATTGTAACGGAAGTGACGACGAGCAAAATGCGTTAAATAAATGTTGCAAATCCTTTGAGTTTGATATTTTTAAAATAGATCACTAATAATGCAAGATTTTCAAATCGTGTCAATTTCCATGCGTTTTATTTTATTATCCAAACTATTTTACTTGGTTATAGTAAAAAAATTATTATTCATAGTAAGAGGCTAGAGGCTATCAAATTGAATAACAAACACTTTATTTTAACTTGATTGTTCACTGAAACGTGTCACAATGCCATCTCTGGAAAAGTGCCGCAAAAGATTATATTTGCCACTTAGGGAAAAGGTAGGACCAATGGATTATTAATCTAATATTTCAATTTTTGAAAGTAACTCTTAAAAGTTATTAAAATCTTGCTTTTTTATCGGCCATCAAAAATTCTACTGAAATGAAGCAAGCCAGTCAGAGAAAACAAAAAAGTTGTTTTACTGAGGTTAAAGTAAATTTTTTTTAGGTTAAACCGAAGAGATTTTGACCCATAAATATTATGTTTTATAATAATTTTTGCATGATGTAGAAGTTCAACATTCTATGTTTTATACCAAGCAAATTCTACTTCAAAACAGTACCCATTAGTATTAAAATGTTTGAATGTTTGAAATGCTTTTAGGGGAACAATGGATCATCTCTGTAGGGGTAGGCTTACCATACGTTCCAATTTTTAGGGGTTTGTCTCACCCATTTTGGTAGAAACCCCTCCAGAAATTGAAGAAAGATGCCATGTGCAGACCCCCTTATTTCTTGTTTTACTGAGATCACTTGTTATGAAATCCGAGACAAATTCAAACTAAAAATCTTTTTTTTGTTTTGAAAACACTTGTATTTAGGGACAAAAATCATGAAAGGCGAAAATGTTTCAAAAAAAGATCTTTTTTTAAAGAACACTTCTTTTTAGGGACGATTTTTTTTCTATTAGTGCGGGTCCCGGTACTTAAAGGACCAATGGATCATCTTTGTGAGGAAAAAATGGATCATGATCCTAAGGTCTCACTTCCTAATATTGTTTTCATTTTTGTAGCAAAATGCTCACTTTTAAAATATAAAAGTAAAAATCAAAAATATTGTTATTATGGTTTAAAATTTGCAATCAAAAAGTTCTGTTCGTCCTTCCAACTTTGTAAACTTTTAATTTGGCGGATCTCCGAAGTCGGCGCGATTATAGTAAGGCTTTGTTTTTACTTTGAGCGTTGGAGGAAGTATTCCTTGTTTATTTGATTGATATTTTTGCTTTTTTTACGCTTAAGTGCACAAAAAAAATTATTGAAACAAACAAAAAGAATATCGCCAACGCTCGTCGTGGAAACAAGTCCTAACCCCGAACAGTAAACGAGACTTAGTCCTATTATTTAAAAAAAATCCTAAATAAATTTTTTTGATCACGTGGTCTATGTTTTGAAAAATGTATAATCAGTTGCATGTAAACTTATTTCACGCCTTTCAAATGTACTTAAATTTTCTGGAAATTTATTCACGTACAATATTTTTAAAAAAAGTTAATAGTTTTACTATTTTAATTTCTTTGCGAGCGATTTTGCTTGACTGAAATTTATTTTAACCCTTTAACGTTAGCCCATAGTTAGGTCCAATAGACCCCAGAGGTTAATTCACCCTGTTGATATATCTCCATTTATAGGAGAAATCAAATGTATTTTTTTGAAAATTAGTTTTTTTGCATAGGCTATTGTATTCTGAAGTTTCCTCTCTATATCTCCTAAAACCCAAAAGCTAAGAATTGGTTATTCTGTTTTTGTTTTCCTGGGGTTCATTGGACCCCATAAACAAAAGTTATTATTTCAAAAATATAAATAGTAATTTATGACAGTGATTTATACGTTTTCAGGCCTGAGCGGCTTGACATTTCAACTGACATTTATTATGTCAAATATACTTGCAATTACGCAGAAAAACAATATCATTGAGCGAGGCTAGAAAGCGCTTGCAGCGCGCAGACACGCTCCAATCATGCGTAGATCATGTGTTGAGCACGCGCACGTGGATCTGTGGTTGTATAGAGAGAGAGAGAGAGAGAGAGAGAGAGAGAGAGAGATCTGTTTATTTGCATCAAAGCTTTTCAATAAATTACCGCTTAAAACACAAAAAAAAACAATGATTTTATATTTTGAAATTAAGCAAACTGACAATAAGCCATATATATCAAAGAGCACTATTAAGATGTGATGCAGGGGTAGAAAGGGACAAAAGTCATTTCATCATTACCCCCAGATTATTTAAAAGTTTCATTACAAGCAATTTAATAAATTAATTAAGTTTTTGGTATGTAAAATTGATTATTAACTTAGAAAAAATATTAGGAAATATAGTAGGAAAGGTTGACTATTCCACATGTTTATGTGGTTCGTCACCGAAAGTGTTAACTTGTACTGGTTTTAGGGAGTGTAGGCTTGCTGGTAAGGGTGTTATAAACACAGTCTTGTGAAACAAAACGAAATTTTGTATTGTTTTAAAGTTTTTTAAAATATTGTTCCAAGCAGCAATAGAATGAATAGATCAAGACAATAAACTAATTCTCAAGTTTATGATCAAATAATGCAAGAACACATAGATGACAGCATTGGCAAATTGACACCATGGAATCAGAGGCTGAAGAAACCCTTAATGACATGGAAGATGATGAGCTTCAAGTGCAATTAGAAGAAAGCACTTCATCAGGTGAAGAAGAAGAAACAACACCATCTACTAATAATGTTGATAATAAAATACCCAGAAGTCCTGATGGGGAAGTGTGGAAAAGCAACCCTCCTAATCGAGGCCAACGACCTGCAAGAAGCGTAATCCGTGGCCAACCAGGTGCAACGCCATACACAAAAGCTATAGTCCATGACGAGATATCTGCATTCAAAGCCGTCTTTGACACCTCAACGGTGGAAACAATTGCTATGGAAACAATTGTGAAGGACGCACGGTACACGGTGACGATTTTAAAGCTTCTCTTGCTGAAATAAAGGCTTTTATAAGATTGTGTCTCCTTCGTGGTGTTTATAAAAGTCAGTTGGAGAGCATGGAGAAACTTTTCAGTGACGTACATGGAAGACCTATCTTTCTAGAACTATGACATTGACTAGATTTAAAACGTTAAGACAAATACTGAGGTTTTGACCACCGCAATACAAAGAATGCCAGGCTTCGTAGTGATAAATTGGCAGCAGTTCGCCTCCTTCTTAATGGCTCTGTAAACAACTTAAAAAGTTGTTATCTTCCGGGACCAGCTGTAACAGTGGATAAACAATTACATCCACGAAGTGCAAGTCAATACGGTGGCATGTTGCATTTTTTGTAACATTTTGAATATATCTTTCTTAAATGCTTATTGCATTCTGCACTACTACCAGATGCTAATCATCAAAAGTTAAACAAATGACGCTTATTCATTTGCAAACTGGGTTTTCAGCTATACAGAGGCTTACAACAGCAAATTGTTGCTCCTTTTACCTCCATTCTGTGTAGTTTGGAGGAAGATCAAAGACTGCGCAAAGAAAGATGTCATTTATGTGAACGCAAAGTAAATTCTAAAACAGGAATGAAATGTGATATGTGCAACAATTTCACGTGCAGCAAACATATACAAAAAATTTGTCCGCGTTGTGCTCTCAGGTAGTAACCTATCCCATTGCATTTAAACCACACTGTTTGTTTGTTTGTTTCTATTATTGTTTATATACACAGTGTTTTATTTCTTTGTTGATTTCTTCTTTAGTGAAGTTGGTCAATGGCAATAAAAATGCACACAAATCAGAGTTGTAAGTCGAGCTGGGCTTTTTGGGTCGGGTTCGGGCTTAATTCACGCTCAATGCGGAGCTTACAAATAAATGATCACCTTTTTTTAAGGTCATGTCTTTTAGACCAAACTTTCGGGCTTTTTCGAGCCTGTTCAGGGCGTCAAATTAAATTAGGGTTTTGGCCTAGTTCGGGATTTTATTTTCCGTTTCGGACCGGGTTTGACCTTAAACTAGTCAGCCCGTTTACAACTCTTATACAAATAACTGCAAATAAAAATAATAAGAAACCTGTTTTACATAAGATTAGAACTAGGGTCCAATAGACCCAAGATAAATACAAACTTTTTAGAGTAAAATTTTAAACGTTAGAGGGTTAAAGCGTCATTAACTATGATTCATAGATCCCACTCATGTGATCCATTGGTCCTTTATGGAACAATTTTTGATTCTTCTTTTTGGCTAATTATTTTTTGTTTATCCAAGTAATTGCCAAATAGACAACTGAATGTGTGTAGATTCTTTTTCGGCCTCAATCTTGTGCGCTAGCGGCCAAATTTTTTGTTTTTAATCTATTGGTCTCACATTCCTATTAAGGGGTGGTCTTTATTGTGTACTGCTTTGTTATATTGGGCCATCTCTGTTATCAAATACAAACCTTCCTGGCTCAAATTAAAATTGTTTATTGCTTCTTGTCACACTTCATTCATAATAATTTTAATTATGACGATGTAGTTTATTCCCGTTAAAAGTAATTCAAAGTTTTATTATAAAATAATAATCGCGTAGCCAGTGAAGCTCTACTCTCGTATTGTGCGATTCAATGTCTACGATTTGCTTTCGATTGTTGTCCTTTTTTTCTTTTCGCCCGACAGTAATGACGTAATATGTTTTGTCCAGCGTCGCTACCTCGTTAGTAGTGGAATGTTCGCGCATATACGATTTGGTTCTGGCAAAAGCATTCTCCCTAGAGGTTTGGAGAATGATCTAGCTCAGGGGTGGGTAAAGTTTTTAATGAAAGAGCCACATGTGAAAATTCAAAAGTCACCAATTCTATTTGAGGTGTTGATGCAAATAGAGTAAATAAAGCAAGTTTTAATCAAATAATAAAAGCAAACATAATGTTAAACGATTTACAATTTTTCCGAAATTTTACCGGCATTTGATTTACTGTGGTTTTTCACTTTATTAGCTAGCTTTTGCAAATCTGGGCGATGTAAAGTCAAAGCAGGGTTGCCAGATACAAAATTGGAAAATAAGCTAATTGAGATAAAAAAGTAGCCAAAATTACCAAAATTAAGCCAGAAAAAAATTTTTTTTTGTCGCTAAAAAGAGTGTTCTCTAAAAAAAAAGAAAAAAAGGTTTTCAGTTAAAATCTGTCTATGATCTCTCAATTTTTCTCCCAAAATCATGGCTAGTTTGCAGTGATGGCTTTAATAGGGTGCAAACGGTGCGACCGCACTAAAACCCCCTAAAATACATCAAAAAGTAGCCCCCTACACAAGAAATTACTCTATTTTTTTTGTAGTAGCACCAGGACGTTGATGACATGTTGAAAAAAAAGAAAAAATTTTGAAAAAAAAAGGAACAGCTTCCTAGGCAGCTGATCTTTTTTTTTTTGAGATCACAATGTCTTGGGGCAGTATAAAGTGCCTCTCCTTGCTTTCGATTACCCAATAGTGGCTCCTTCCTAAATTGAAGATCTTTTTTTTTATAGATCACTATGCTTTCATATACTAAAAATGGCTTCAGCTATCTTTTTTTAGTACACTAAATAGGGCCCCCCTTTTTGTAAGGCCATCACTGCTAGCTTGCACTCCAGCCAAAAGAACCCAAAAAGCCAAACAAAATTTTTGATCCCAATCACACTAAAAAAAAGCCAATCTGGCAACCCTGAGTCAAAGCGGAGTGCATTAATTCTCTCAAATCTTCATTTGTTAGACTTGCACGATATTATTATTTTACAAATTTCATTACAGAGAAATGAATCTCAGAGAAGCGAGCACTACTTTTGTTTCTTTTATTCTAATGTTACCAGCGTGTTCGGTGGACCAAAAATAAATAAAAGAAAGATAGCGCTCGCTTTGCTCAAATTTTTGCTGTGGTATAAATGGTCCTTAACAGCAAACAAAGAATTGCTTTTATTTTCACGTTATACGTCGACTTAGCACCTAATTAAAAATCTTCGTTTGCAGTGAATAGCAATTGTACAATTTTCAATTTCGTTATTATTGTTTAGCAAGAAGAGCCGCAAATAAAAGATCGGCGAGCCGCAATTTGCCCACCGTTGATCTAGCTCATGATCGCAGAGACAGAGACGAAGAGAGAGAGAGACAATTTAAGACGACTCGACAAACGACTCGACAGACGACTCGAGTAAAAGTAATTTAATTTGGGCGCAGAGCGTGGGCAGAGGGCCCGTTAGATTTCGTATCGATTAACGAGTATTAAATTTATTTTGCGCCAGTGTTTTGGAGTTTTTTTCTACGGAGGTAGAATTATTTGTGTTGATCGAATTACGTTATAGCCCTGATTTCGCTTTGCAGTGACAAAGCTTGGAAGAGAATTTTCCTCGATTGTGAGTTGGAATTTTGTAATACATTCGTTCTTATTATAAAGAGTGGTCTCTGTTTGTTTGTGGAGAAGAGTCTTCAACGATTCAATACGAGCTTGGTTCAAGCCAACTGTACAAAAACTTCAGGCTCACAGCAAACTACTTCTTGAGCCGGAATAGAATAAAATAAATTTTAGACACAGCTTTGTTTCAGCGCAGGTATTCGGGATACCTTTTTCAACTGGTCCTTTAGGATTCCCAAACAAAGTCTGTGACACTTCTTAAATTCAATCGCATTTTATTGGACATTTATTTAAAATCATATCAGTAGAGGCGTTTTTTATTTAGATACTCCGTAAAATTCTACGTAAAAGAAAATAGAACAAAAAGGAAGCGATTAAATGACAAACGTAATAACAAAGATCATGAAATAACGTAATAAAAAGAAATGTTGAAATGATAATGTTAAAAGCTAGAGACTATCAAATCAAATGACTTGGGAAAAAGAAAAAAAACTTTGTAAGAAGTAAGTTTGTTTTACTGCTTTTAACAATGACAGTTTTTCTTGGCGTTTCTTGACGCAAGTCTTGACATAATAAAATAAAATTTACAAATAAGTGTGCATAACAATGCACTTCATTGTTGGAACTTCGTATTTAACATTTACTAGGATAAGGTTGAGATTTTGCTATGGAGCAAGTCTACACATAGACCAACCGGTTTACTTTTTAACTATAAAGTAATTTGTCCTAAAAATAAAAATTTGACCTAATATTTTGCATACTTTATTGATCTAAATCAATACGTTTCACCAGTTTTGTTTTTTTTTTGTTATTCAAAGAAATGTGTATACTTAAAAATATGTTTTTATCTAATGGTTAACCGCTTTGATTTTTCAAAAAATGTTTTTTTAATATTTTAATGCGAGTTGTTCATATACTCCGTCTATATATGTTAATTATTTAAACAATATAAGTATTCTCGAAACAATTTATCAAAGAACTATAGAAATATTTAACGCAAAACTTAAATATTAATATCTTTTAAATTAACTCTTTTATTAAATATTTTATTTAGAGCTTTGTCTTTTAACTTGATATATTTCCAAGCATCTAGTCATCGGAGTGCGTAATGCTCAATGCAGGCTTCTGTCAGTGCAGCAATGCATCGGGTGGAAGCCACAAATCTTAGAATCTTAGATCTTAGATTTAGTATCGCATTATTTTCAATTGAAGGCTCATGTTTCGCCTTCTCTCTGCTCGAATATTGTATATCAGTTCTATTGTTCGTGCGATGCGAGCTTGACTTACGTTGATATGTCAACCTGTCATTTGAGCAATAGTGTAGGTAAACACTTGGGCTTTCACCTGAAAACCAAAAAAATTGTAAAGAACATATTATGTCTTGAGAAATTTGTGCCAAAATTAAATGTATTATTTGATTACTTTTAAAATACTTAAAAAACTGAAAATTCAATTTCAAAACAAAAATCATGAAGTGTTATTTATTAAAATACGTAACCGTGGACAGTGATGGTCTTACAAAAGAAAGTGGCGCAAAAAAAAAAGAAAAATAGTGGGGACACTTTTTAGTATGCCTAGTTTTTATTGTCCCAAAAGAAAGTGATTTCTAAAAAAAAGTCATCACTTTCAATCAATGTCCAAAATTATCGTTTTCGTCCCAAAAATGTAGTGAACTCAAAAAAAAGGGGTTGATTACGTTTAATCGAGTACATTATCCTTACTTTCGTCCAAAAGTTAAAGTGCAGACGCAAGCCGGGGAGCCATCGTCATAGTGCTACTATGAAAAATAAAGCAATATTTTGCTTAGGGAGCCACTTTTTGCTATGGGGTCCGGTGCTCTGAATCAAACCCGTCACTAACCGCGGATTTAATCAGCAATTTTTGAAAATCGATCGTTGTTTCTTTTAAATATAATTTAATGTGGTTGCTTTTGGGCATTTGGATTTAGTTCATAGTTTCACGCTTTTTATTTTTTTATCCTTCGTTTTACTAAATTTTTTTGGAAAAACTTGTTCAAATAGTTTGCCCAATTCATCGACCTCGGTTTTTGTTTATTCGATTGCAATTATTTTTCATTTTATTTGTCTGGTAATCTAAGCCAAAAACGTTTATGTTCAGTTTACTGCTTTTTTGTTATCAATGGATAAGTTGTGCTGAGTTTAGATGCTTTAAAACAGTGATTCTCAATGTTTTTGCCGCACTCCTCCCTTGCAGAACTCAGATACCGTCATTCCTCCAAAACTTAAACTTTAAGAAAATTATTTTTAATATATAAAGTGAAGATTTTTGTTTAGACTTCTATCACATTTTTGATCCAAAATTTCGATGATACAATAAAATTTTCATAGTGAAGACCAAAAAAAAAGGTTTTTACAATAAAGAAAACTTTTATTGCTTGTCATGATTTAACTGTAAAAGACGTAGGGATTTTTTTGGGTCAACTTACATTGTACTTTAGCTTCTCAAATTTCTCCCCAATCCTTCTTTCAATAATTTTTCCTCCCTAAAGATTTCGAAATTCTCTTTAAGGTACCAAGTTGCTCATTTCGAGAAACACGTTATAAGATTAAAATTGTTGAACTATTAACAAAAAAGAGTATATTTACTTACAAGACTCATTTAGTTTTACAAGATTAAATGCTTCAAGCAATTGTTACAAAACAATAAATTTTTTTCAGACAAGTTTGGGTTTAGTCGGATTAGACGGAAATGGAAACGTCCAGTGCCGCAGCAGTAACGATAATAATGGAGATTCTAATTGTTTGGAAAGCTCGTACGAAATAAGGTAATTTTATTAACAAAATGGGCCGTTTTAGTACTTTAGTCTGAGTCAGAAAAGTTTAATAAAAAAGCAAAACGTAAGACAACTAATTAAAGCATATTTCGTATTTTTTGTTATTTTCGAATGCAACATGATATTTTCAGCCGAGCTTGAACAAAATACACCATAGCCTATTTTATATTGAAAATATTGTTTTTGTTTTAACCCCAAAAATATATGCTTTCACGATTTAAAAAAATAGAGTTATAAAAATGCTTCTAAACTTGTAAATAATATCCTTTATTGGTTTACCTGAATAAGGTGATCCAATCCAAGTATAAGTGTCTTAGTCTATTGCTAAAGTAGTAAACGTACTTCTAAGATTGCTCTTTCTAGATTTGCATTAGTCAATAGTTTATGATATTGTTTATTATATTGGAATTGTTCCTATAAAAAATTCTTGCTCAATAAGCTGCATATTAGAATCAGGCTGTATCCTACAGCAATGTCCGCAACCGGTATGGAGTAAGACAAAAATAGGTGTGACCCTGAATAACAGTAATGAATAAGATTTAGGAAAAAAATTTTTGTTTTTTTGAAAGTTAAATTTTACTACTGCTATACCAGAGCTTGTGGACATTTTTGACTTACAAAGACCTTTTTTTTGAAAAGTTATAAAGCGACCCAAAAACACAAAAATTCAATTTTTTTCCTTTCGTTGGAGCGATGACTTTTTTGGTCTTGGCTTGATTCAGATAAAAAAAAACATTCAAATCTAGCGAAGATCAAACCAAAAAAGTGTTCACTACACAAAAATGCAAAAGAATTAAAATTTAGCAATGGCTGTAGGTCCAGTATCGAATTCCGAATTTTTTTAAATCTAAGGTCCGGTAATTGCTTTTTTACATTGGGCCAGGTGTTTCTTAACCTTTTGGTTTCCAACAGTTGGGAATCACTGCATTAGGTCTATTATTTTTGCTCAATAACGCTGCCTTAGTTGTGGCACAACAGAGAGAACGTGGAACAACAGATTGTCATATCTAGGTTCGATTCTCATAAGGATAGTGAAGGAGGGTGAGCTCATTTCAAGGTTTTTGCTTAAACTAAAATATATAATATTGTGGTAAATTTAAACCAACTCCAAAAAAATAACTTATATTTGTTTCAAACATCTACCAAAATTAAGTTCTTTTTTAGTTTTGGTTTGAATTTACCACAACATTAAATATATGATATTTGTTTTTATTTAAGCACACCTTAATAAAATTTGCCGTCAGCCATTGTCTAGAAAACGATTTTCTAAGTTTTGGATCACATAAAATAGCAATTTTTTTAAATTCAGTTTAGCGTTTTAAAAATCAATCCTAGATACCAAATTTAAGGCAAGAACTAGAAATTAAGATGTGGTCAAAACTAAGTTAGAGTTGAATTAGTTTAATGCGTTTAGGCTCATCTGAAAGAGGACATAGGAAAAAGTAAAAGGTGTAGCGGATCAAGTGTAAACTATGAATTTGTTATCGTTCATAACAGCTGGCAGTATGACGGTCGGCAGCAGGATCCGGCGAGCTTTTTTGCTTTTTGAACCAGTTTAAGCCTGAAACCTGAAACAAAAACTCATGTAAATAACAAATTTTTGGGCGTGGAAATTATAAAAAAAGAAAATTTTTTTTGCCCTTAGCCACAAAGCAAATAAAAACACACAAAAAAAACATAAATAAATTAACTTTTGGCTAGGTCGGGAGCATCGAAGAACAGAACATTTTTGGGTCGACATGCTCACCAGCAAGTATTACAAAATACGGTGGGCAGAAAGTCTTAAATTTGTACAATAAACGTTAAAATATTTTACAAAGATGCATAAAGTAGCAAGAAGTTAATTCCCACCGAACATTCTTACCTTCTTCTCCTTTCGGCCTTACCCTTCAGTCAGGGGTGGCCACAGCGTATCATTATTCTCCAAACCTTTCTGTCTTTAACATTCGTCTTCTTTGCACCAACTTCCCCCATATCTTCTTTTACTACATTTAAAAATCTCTTTGGTCTCCCTCTTCTCCTCTTTCCCGGTAACTCCATTTCCATCATCTTTCTTCCTACATACTCTTGGTCTCTCCTCATGACATGTTCATACCACCTCAGCCTGCCCTCCCTCAACTTCATTCCTAACCGTTCTACCCTAACGGCACTCCTGATGTGCTCGTTTCTAATCTTGTCTTTTCTCGTCTCTCCCATAACAAACCTCAACATTTTCATCTCTGCGACTTTCATCAAAATCAAAAATTCATCAAAGATAGTGTCAAAATAAACCAACATGTTTATCTGCAAATATTGCAAGATACAGTTGTTCATTGGGCAAAAAAGGTCATTGGAAATGAAGAAATTACACTTCAACAAGATGGAGCGACTTCTCACACAACCAGAATGATCCAGGACTGGTGGAAAAAAAATTTCAAATCCTTTTGGATAAAAAATCTCTGGCCACCATCTTTTCCAGATTTAAATCCAATGGATTTTTTAATGTGGTCCATCTTGAAACTGAAAGCCTGTGCTGTTTTCCACTCAAGTATCGAGGTTCTACAAACAAAACTGACTAAACCTTGGACCAAAACTGACGTAGAAACTGTGCGTGTCACATGGACCGAGTTATTCCTGGTCTCCGCGGTTTATTAGAGAAAAAAGAGGGTATATTGAATAAATCTATCATCGTGTTTAAAGCTAATAAACTTCTCTTTCATTTGGTTTCTACTGCCCTTTATACAGCTGAAACAAAGTTTTAAACTTGTCCACACTTCGGTGGACAATGCCTGTATATTGAGAGAGAGAGACATTTTAAAATTAACTGTTTCACCAAGAAAAGCAAAACACAAAACATAAGCAAGGCAACAAGAAATAAGCGAGATCATTTGCAGGAAACAAGAAATAATCTCTTATAAAATAAAACTTGTAATCTCATTAAATGTTTTTTATAATTTTTTTTAATGAAACCCATTGCATACTTTTAAATTCAGCATCTATTTGACCCCATGATAGAAAACCTCTACGAATAAGAAAGTAGATTTTTACTAAAATTTTTATTAATACGAGGTATAAAATATGTAAGAAGTTTTTGTATTTCTTGAATTGTGATTACGAATTTCAGTTAATTTACTGAATGAAGCATAAAATTTTTGAGGCAATTTACTACGATAAAGTTGATACATAAAGTTAGCTAATTCTAATGAGTGTCTGTCTTCCGGTTGTAAAAAAATTTTTGTGTTTTGTAAACAGTCGATATTGGGATGAATTTAGTGCAAGATAATATAATTCTTAAAATTTTATTTAATTTAACTTTAACAACTTTAAGAGATGTTTTATTAGGTGTTGCCAAAACAATAATTCCATGTTTTATCTTGCTGCAAACCAAGGTGTAATATTGCATACAAAGGATTTTACGAGCAACAAAACTATGCAATCTGTAAAAAAGGCCAGCATATTTAAAGAGCTGTAGGGTCAATTGTGTAATGTGGAAGGACGATTTTAAAGCTGCATCAATTGATATTCCGAAGTATTTAATAGTTTCAACTCGTTTGAGAGCTATATTATTTAAATTTAAATTAAACCGTAAAATTTATTTTAGAGTAATTCAATAATAATTTATTTTGACGAAGCCATGCACCTATTTTTTTAAGTTCTAAGTTATTAAAAGACTTTGTTTGCAGAGACCCAATGTTTCTATCAGACATTATTAGAAGAGTATCATCTGCAAACAATGTGGTATCAAATTTAGAGGTCGTAGGCAAATCGTTAATATAGAGCAAAAACAACAAAGGGCCCAAACAAGACCCTTGAGAAACACCATATGTGACTTTTAGGCTGTCGGATATTGTATTTCTGATATTAGTAAAGATTGTATTTCAGATCAGAAAGATGTTTTTAAAAAGCTCCAGGGGTTTTCTTTTAATATCGAAATTCATAGTCATTTTGTGTAAAAGCAAGTTATGGTCAACACTGTCAAAAGCTTTTGATGAATCTAGGAAAATACAACCTCTAGGAAAATAAATACAAAGTACATAAATTTTTATCAATATTACTGACTAAAAATTCATATACTGAACTGATAGCAAAATTAGTGGAAGAGTTTTTTTCTAAATTTAAATTGATTATCGCTTAAACAATTTTTTTGTTAGAAATTTGTACAATCGGTTGTTGATGTGTTTTTCTAATATTTTATCATATTGGGATAGAATTGAAATAGGGGGTAATTAGCTGATTCACAAAGATCATCTTTTTTATATACAGTATGAGTATCCAGCAATTTTCAAACTGTTTGGAAAGACTCCCGCTAAAGCAATGTATTGTATATATTGCTCAGTATTGGGGAAATAGTTGATTTACTATATTTAAGAAATTTTGTGTCAACATTCAAAAATCTGTGAGCTTTGTGAGTTTTAAACAAAGCAATGATATTTTAAACCTCTCTTAAAATAGTTGTATAGAGAAAAAATAAATTTTTGCCATTTGTGGATGAAAAAACAAACATTGCTTTTTGACTTAAATTGATAGGTTTAATTTCATTGGCCATTTTTTTACCTATGGTAGCAAAAAAACTGTTTTGCTTATTTGAAATATCTAAATCATTTAATAAGACATTACCATCACCATCATGCAATTTCTTTGGAGGAAATTATGTTACTTAAAGAATATATAATCTTTCATAGTTTATTGCTATTGTTTTAATTGTTTAGTTTTAGATCATTATAATAATTACATTTGTCCTTTTCATTCATTCAATGTAACACATTACGATAACGTTTATAATCATCAAACTTTTCCATACCATAATATCTGATAATATTTTTAAATAATCTGTTTTTATATCTAATTAATTTAATCAAACTAGCTGTAAACCAAGGTTTTAATCTTAGCTTTTTTTCACGTCTACTATCTTTTTTTAGTGGAGCATGTTTATTTACTGTACTTAAAAATGAATTGATAAATTGATCAAAAATTTTATGAACTGACATTTTGTCAGACGTATTAAGTTGATTCAACCTTCTTGTAAAGTCATTATTAAATGCATTAACAAAAAAATTTGACATATCGCGAATAAACTTAGTGTCATTGATGTTTCTAACACTTTTTAATTGCTTAATTGAATCTATAACAAATATAAATAAATGATCCGAAATATTACTATACATAATTCCAAAAGCCATTATGTTGCTCATGTTATTGAATTAAATATGACCTATTAAAGTTTTTGAATTTCTATATATTCTAGTCGCTTGACTGATAAGACATTTTGTAGAGCAGCTTAGGAGGTCATTTGCATAATTTCTAATCTGATTGTTATTTTCACTGTGAAGCAAATATATGTTAAAACCCCCTGAAACGTAGTATTCAATATTCTGCAAACAGCTAATCAGTCATCAAATTCAACCTGACACTGATTTACTGTGCAAAATTTCAGCAATTTTTTTCAGTTCTGACTACCGTACTCAACAACTATTGTTAAAATAGCAAATTCAATACTCTTAGCGCTATACTTTTGAGGATTTAAATGAATTTAATTTTCCACTGCTCTGGTCAAAATTTCAATATTTGGATTACTAAATAAAAGCAATTTTTTCCGGTAATATTATTTTGTCACAAGCGTTGCTTGGATTCTTAGAAAACGCAGCAGAGCTTATTACTTTTTCCCATTCTTATCATTCATAGTTAGGCTTACCATACGTCTCGATTTAAGTGGGACAGTCCCGTTTTTTAGAGTTTTACCCCGGCGTCCGGCCCAGTTGTCCCGAGGTTTTCAGATTTAAGCAAGACCTGTATTTTTTAGATAACATTGGTTTTTAGGGACGCAAATCAAAAACTTTGAGACAGATTTAAAGCGAAAACTTTTGTTTTAGAGAACATTATTTTTAAGGGACAAAAATTAAGATATCGGAGACAAATTCAAATTAAAGACCTGTTTTTTTTGAGAACACTGCTTCTTAAGAAAGAATTTTTTTTAACAAACCTCCCAGTTTACCTCTTTAGAAGTATGGTATTCCTACCCATCATTTATTGTAGTAAAAGTTACGGCGTCACAAGTTGGGGTGGCTTAGTCTATCTACAAGTCAAAAATATTTGAATACTTTGGTCTCGTACAAAAACCCACAATTTTAAGGTAGAATTCTGCGGTCCAATAATAAATTTTAAAGACCAGCTTTAGTCGTACAGACCAGACCAGTAATCGGCAGCAATAACGTACTGGTTGTTGAGTTGCGTAAAACTTCTACGTTCATTCTTAACCCTTTTAACTTCGGTAGGTATTCAACACCTAAAGGTTTTGTTTACAAACAATGCATTCCATAGATTTTTTATACTTTTACATTATTTTCTGTGAGTTTTAATATTCTATGTTTAATTAACAAGCAACAAAATAAAAACCGTTTTTCCGTACGTCGGAATACATACCGCCATTTTTAAAATAACAACACATTAAATTGTAAAAGGCAGCATTATTTACATCAGTGGTTCTCAAACTTTGGTGGAACGTGGCTGCCTTTCAAAAACTGTAAATATCTGTTGCTTCCTGTCTATAATATTGTCTCTAAGGTCAAATGATGACCAAAAAAAGGTGTTCACTTCGAATCAGTCTCGAACTTCTTGATTTTAGTCCCAAAAAAGAAGTGTTCTTTAAAAAAAAAAGGTCTTCACTTGGAATCTGTGTGGAATTTTCCCATTTTTATTCCTAAATTGTATTATTCTCTCAAAAAACAACAATAAAAAGGTTCTGACTTCGAATCTAATGTTCGATTTCTATCAGTATTTTTGGCAAAACAAGCGGCACAAAACCTTAAAAATTGAAATGTATGGTAAGCCTATCAAAAAGTAAATTGAAGTCCAAAATGAGAATTCTTCTCGTGACCCCCCAGTAAAGAAGCCGTGATTTATACATTACCACATATAACATTGGACTGTAGCTGTAGCTTTGGACATGAGCAAGACGTTTAATATAGTCAACGTACACAAAATTATACACACACTCGCACAAACAAACATTTTAACAAAACATAAAACATTCCGGACATTCTCATCAAGTGTTACAGTAAATTCTTCGCGGTCTTAAACTCCGTGTGGCTGTCTCCGGAAATGTACGCGTCCTTGATTTGATTTGAATTAAATTTGTATTAAGATATAAAAACAATGCGAAATAAGACGAACTAAATTGGACGGGTAAATAAGATAGACGAAAATAATAAGGTCGGACGAAATAATACAGTCGGACGAAATAGTACGGACGAACGATTTGGATGATTGGACGAAATAATACAGTCGGACGGTTTTCTATAAATAAACGTAAACATAAATAACTAATGCAAAAGAAAGACTTATAAACACTCACCAACTGTAGACTGACACGGAGCAGACCGACAAAACTAACAATATCAAACAGTATCTTCAAAAGTATTATAAACAGCTCAAAAGCCTCAACAGCACTCCCAACGGCGTCTAACAGTATTTCAAACAGTAAATCTACGACCGCTCCACAAAGGCTGAAGTAGCAAAACTAAGCGTTTCTACACAAATTACACCCAACTTATGGAAAAAAGAAGTCAGCTCGAGGTAACAATCAATTAGCAATCGAGCGCGCTGAGATAATGGAAAATGTCGGCTCAAAGCAACAATCAATTAGTAGTGAGATAATGGAAAATGTCGGCTCAAAGCAACAATCAATTAGCAAGCGAGCGCCGTGAAAAAATGAAGTGAATCAAATTAAATGTCAAAAACAAAAATTAAGTGAATTACAGCCAGAAAATAAACCCGGGTTCGAAACTAGAGTACTTGCCGTAACATACCCCCCCGCAATTTACGAACGCAGAAAGGAAATTTAAACACAAAATACGGCAAGTAAACACACACACAAATAAACACTACACAGATACAGTCTTCATTCATCTGTCGAGTTTGCACAGTTTCGTAATCGATCGTTTCAAAGTTTTGTTTTGAGTGCGAACGAGGACCTGTCGCACATGACCAAACTTGTCTGGAAAAGTTTGTACAACGCGGCCTAAAGGCCATTTGCCACGAGTAGAATTTTCATCGCTCACTAGGACCAAGTCGTCGACAGCAAAGTTCGGCTCTACGTCTTGCCACTTTTGGCGAATTTGGAGAGTCTGCAGATACTCCTTTCTCCAGCGTAACCAAAATTGATCGGTGAGGTACTGGACTTGACGCCACCTTCTGCGCACGTAATTGTCTCGATGATTGAACGTTCCTATCGAATGATCTTCTGCGCGAAGGAGCAAGAGATGGTTAGGTGACAACGGCACACCACCCTCGTGATCCAGGACTACCGGAGTTAAAGGTCGGGAGTTGACGATATGTTCTGTTTCTGCAAACAAAGTTAAAAGTACGTCGTCAGTCAGGGCCTGCTCAGAGCAAATAGCAGACAAAACTCGTTTGATGGAGCGGATAACTCTCTCCCAAATGCCACCCATATGGCTAGCGTATGGTGGATTAAACCTCCATCGAATCTCCTTGCGGTTCAAGTGGTCGGAAATAGTTGATTGATCAAGATCCTTCAATGAACGTTTCAGCTCCAGGTAACCTCCAACTAAATTTGTACCGTTATCACTATAAATTGTATGTGGATTACTCCTGCGACTGATGAATCTACGAAGTGCATTGATGAATGCATCCGTATCCAAAGAATAGCTCATTTCTAAATGAACAGCCCTCATCGTTAAGCAGGTAAAGACGCACCCATACCTTTTCAACCGGTTCCGTCCTTGCTTCACCATGATAGGCCCAAAATAATCAATACCTGTAAAGAAAAACGGCGGATTACCGGGAGTTACTCGGCATGATGGCAAGTAAGCCATATATTGTTTACCAAATGCACTGTTGCGACGTTGGCAAAAGATACACTTACCCAAGATCTTACGCACAGTAGCAGCACCTTTTAATATCCAGTAGCGTTCTCTCAATACGCTCCAAGTATGTGAGGACCCACTATGTCCCACATCTTTATGGCATTGTTCAATCAACAGACGTGTTACCTGCGAGTTGGCGGGCATGATGATTGGGTGCTTGGCATCGAAGTCTAAAGGAGCATTGCGTAGCCTACCTCCGACTCGAAGCACACCTGCGACGTGTATAGGATTGAGTTTCTGTAAAGAAAGTTTAACAATTTTACCAGGTGAATTTTGCGTTTCAAGTCTTCTGTAATCCTTTGGAAAGGCCTCCCTCTGAACAGCAGCAATAACAGTCATTTCTGCTTGGTGCATCTCGTCAATTGTCAGAGGACCAGTAGGCACGGGCCTACGCAAAAGCCTACCTTTGAGTCGTAATATCCGTGCCACAGTGCGTTTCAACCTGTAAAAAGACGAAAATCGAGCAAAACGTTCTTCCATGTCACCATCTGACACGGCGACCTCGGTACCGGCCACCGTCTGCTTCACAATTTCGAATTCAGCTGGGAGGTCAGGAAGAGAATGGGGTGGCTGTGGCCACAGCGATTCTGGCTCCTGTAAAAAAGAAGGACCAGTTAGCCAACGATTCACTGAACAAGAAGGGCGAGTACCATCATCAGCTAGATTTTCTGAGCTGGGAACGAAACGCCATTGGGAAGAGGTACTTCTATCTTCTATCTGCGCTAAACGATTAGATACAAAAACTGGAAAGCGTTTTGCTGAATTTCGTATCATGTACAACACAGTCATAGAATCAGTCCAAAAAACAGACTCCGACAAAGAGCTGCCAAAATTATTTCTTAATAATACATCAACTTTAGTGGCCATAGTAGCAGCGACTAGTTCCAGTCTAGGAATGGAGACGGTCTTTAATAAAGGTGCGAGCCTTGACTTACCCATTAAAAAATTGCAAAATATTGTTCCGTTTGAAGCGATCACTCTCAAGTAAGAAACCGTGCTGTACGCAACTGACGAGGCATCGGCGAAATGGTGGAGTTGAGTTTGAAACAAAGTATCGAATTCTCCCATATCTGACCGTATCAAGCAACGCGGGACGGACACCGCTGACAAGTTCCTTAAGCCCTCCGACCACCGCTTCCAAACTTTGACATCTTCCTCGCTTAAACGATCATCCCAGTCGTACTTCCTGCGACAAAGATCTTGAAGCAAAAGCTTAGCTGCTAAAATCAACGGAGCTAGAAATCCCAAAGGATCAAAAACTGAACTTAAAGCAGATAGCAAACCTCTACGAGTAAAGGGACCATCCTTTAACTTTACATGAAATTTAAAACTGTCTTCTTCGTTGTCCCATAACACGCCTAGAATTCGTCGACACGATGATGAAAGGATGCCGTCATTCTCTGTTGTCTTAGACTTGGCACGGTCTTCTTCTGGAATGGATTGGAGTAGATCTTTATTATTTGAAAGAAATTTTGTAAGTCTGAAGCCTCGGTTTTTTAAGAGAGACGAGACTTGTGTTCTCAAATAAATTGCCTGCTGTACCGTAGGTGCTGTGAACAAGCAGTCGTCCATATAAAAATTATTCACAATTAAAGATCTTACGTCTTTGTCAAATTCGTCCTGCTGATCTTCGGCTGATTGTAGTAAGCTGAATTGCGCACAGCTGGGTGAAGAGGTAGCTCCGAAGAGATGAACATTCATGTGATAAACTTCAGGTTGCTTGGTCAAATCTCCTTCTGGCCACCACAGAAAACGAAGATAATTCCGATCTTTCGGATCCACCAAAACTTGGTGGAACATCTGTTCAATATCGCCAGCCACTGCAATTTTCTCAAAACGGAATCTAGTTAGTACACCTACAAGGTTATTTAAAAAGTCAGGACCGCTAAGTAATTGGTCGTTTAAAGAATATCCTGCATATTTTGCCGCGCAATCAAAGACAACACGAACTTTTTCCGGTTTATGTGGGTGCAAAACTGCATGATGAGGTAAGTACCAACCTTCATAAGCAGATTCCTCTGGTTTAACAAGTTGGCAGTGACCCTGTGACAAATATGAAGTAATAACGTTAGAATATTTTTTCTTTAATGCAGGATCTTTTAAGAGTCTTCCTTTCAGTCGCGACAATCGCGTACGCGCTTGACTGTAGTTGTCTGGGAGACACGGTGTTCCCGGCCTCCACGGAAGTCCAACTTGGTAGTGGCCTCGAACCACATTTTTGGTTTGCTGCATTTGCTGCAAAGCATATCTATCCTCCCTAGACATAGAGGTAACATTATCATTACATTTGGGAACATCATCTAAGCGCCATAAGCATTGAATTTGAGAGTCTAGTAAATGGTCAGACGTATTTAGAAAATTAACAGATATCGAATCATCACCTTCCAACAAATTGCCTTGTGCAGTTGTTCTTGGACCAACCACGGACCACCCCAAAACGCCTCGGACGGCGTAGGGCTCTTTTGCACTTCCACGACGCTCTTCCTTGACCCAAAATGCTTCTGGAGTGTCTAAACCTATTAACAAAAGAACTTCCCCGTGCGCCGCTGGAAGATCAAGATCTTGTAGATGTGGCCACGCTTCAAACTCATGACGTGTAAGAGCTGGGTTAGGAACCACCGGTAACTGGTCGACCGAGAGCACGTTCTGCAAATTTATCTCATCACCAGTTAAAGAACGTACAGTAAGATTTACCTTTTCTCCCTTGCGAAGCGTCGAACAATCAGTAACAGTAGTGACAGAAAATTTGGTTGGTTCTCCTGAAATATCTAGAAGGTTTAGAAGACGATTAGCACAGAGAGAAGTCGTGGAACCCTGATCTAAGAAGGCACAGGTTAACACAGACTTTGATCCTGTTTCTACATACACGGGAACAACATTGAGAAAAACGTTGCTGCCAACAGTAATGTTAGAAGCTGCTAGGAAATTTGTAGAATGCTGTTTGGTGTTGGTCGGCAAATTTCGAGCCTGTTCTATTGACGAAGGACAAGGTTTATCTTTGGAAGGAGAAACGTCACGACGTTCTTGGTAAAGAAGCAAGTGATGTTTTTGCTTGCAACCATTTTTAGTACAAGCTGCTTCCGAATAACAATATTTAGAAATATGACCAGCCTTTCCGCAGTTATAGCACAGGTGGCGCTGGTGCATAAAACGCAAACGTTCTTTCACAGAAATTTCCGAAAACTCTGGACATTTCCAGAGTACATGCTTCAGGGAACGGCAAAATTTACATTCATAAGTGTTAATAGCTTTAGTAGAATTTGAGGCAACGGTATAATGCGTGTTCACCCCAAATACCGAGCCAGGCTTCGATTTAAAATTAAGAGAATTCGCATAAGAAGACTTAACTACATCAGCTTCATTTACAATAAAGCGCTTAAGATCGGCAAAGTCTGGTTCGCGACCCTCTCGTTCAACACCGGCAGAAATCCGCAGCCATCGCAATTGCAGGTCGAATGGTAACCGCCTAACGATTTTGGAAATGTTCTCAAAACAGTTCAAATCCGAAAAATAGTTTAAATGACCTAAAGTAGTATAACACTCTTCAACCTTTCGTGCTAGCTCGATCAGGGCTTCAGAATCATTCTTTTTAACGGAAGGACCTTCAAGCAAATTAGCAATATACGATCTAGCGATTACGTTTCTTTTGCCATATGTTTCATACAAAATTTGTTTAGCTTTGACAAATCCCTGATGAGGTTCTAGCAGCAAGCAATATTCAATAATTGATTTGGCCTTACCAGAACAATATTGAATTAAATAAAGCAGTTTTACCTTATCATCATGTTCGACCGCCTCAATTGTAGATTCAAATGCAGATATAAACTTCAGATACGTAAGGGGGTTTCCATCAAACTTCAGCAGTTCCAAGGCTGGCTTTCGTAAACGCGACTCGGCCTGAGGTTTCATGTCTTCCCGCCTCGACGAGTCTAACTGAGTAGAACCTTGAAAGGTAACCTTTGGTTTCGTTTCCAAAGGAAGACTATGATCCGGCAATGCAACGGTTTGGGCCGCGTAGTCGACACCTGTAAAAGGTAAGTGTACCTGCTCCGTTTGCGATGTTACCACAGTGACGTCAGCACTAGTTGTGGGCTTCTGATCGTCAAAAGGAATATAACCACCACGTTCCAGTTCCTCTTCGAAAACCTGTCTTTCAACGGCGGCTTTCTGCAACTGGTGAGATGCTTTAAGTACCTCACGTTGGTGTTCGATCTCGCGAGCTTTCCGCTCACGTTGCTGCTCGAGAAGGCGTTGTTCCTGCTCACGTTGCTGCTTGAGCTCGAACTCCTTTTCTTCAAGAAGGCGTTGTTCCTGCTCACGTTGCTGCTCGAGAAGGCGTTGTTCCTGTAATTGACGAATATGTAATCGCGCAACCTCTTGCTTTGCAACTGCTTTAGCTAAACGCAAACTACTGCGTGAACTACGCGAACTACGCGAACTCCGTGAGCTACCGCTAGCAGTTCTGAGTTGCGAACCATGAGAGGCAGATACAACACTTGCCGCAGTTGCCGACGTTTCGGGATCGACGGGTAACTTTTTCTGAAGCCATTCCGAAACTTTCTTATCAAAGCATGCCTTTTCGGAGTGCAGGTTGTATAACTGGGTAATCAAAAACTCTCCTTTTGACGAGTCGTCGTGCAGCCTAATTGCCTTTTCTAATTGTGAAGAGGCCTCGTTAACATTATCTAACAGTTCTCTGATTGATTCAGGGTCGGAATCTTCTTTAATAAGCACTTCGACCTTTTCGTAAAGCTCTTTCAAATTAGCTTGTAAAGTAACAAAACTCTTACCTTCAAGCTCCATTGAGACAGAAAAACTTAATTAAATGCAGCCGAAGTTGAAAACTTTATGTTACAGTAAATTCTTCGCGGTCTTAAACTCCGTGTGGCTGTCTCCGGAAATTTACGCGTCCTTGATTTGATTTGAATTAAATTTGTATTAAGATATAAAAACAATGCGAAATAAGACGAACTAAATTGGACGGGTAAATAAGATAGACGAAAATAATAAGGTCGGACGAAATAATACAGTCGGACGAAATAGTACGGACGAACGATTTGGATGATTGGACGAAATAATACAGTCGGACGGTTTTCTATAAATAAACGTAAACATAAATAACTAATGCAAAAGAAAGACTTATAAACACTCACCAACTGTAGACTGACACGGAGCAGACCGACAAAACTAACAATATCAAACAGTATCTTCAAAAGTATTATAAACAGCTCAAAAGCCTCAACAGCACTCCCAACGGCGTCTAACAGTATTTCAAACAGTAAATCTACGACCGCTCCACAAAGGCTGAAGTAGCAAAACTAAGCGTTTCTACACAAATTACACCCAACTTATGGAAAAAAGAAGTCAGCTCGAGGTAACAATCAATTAGCAATCGAGCGCGCTGAGATAATGGAAAATGTCGGCTCAAAGCAACAATCAATTAGTAGTGAGATAATGGAAAATGTCGGCTCAAAGCAACAATCAATTAGCAAGCGAGCGCCGTGAAAAAATGAAGTGAATCAAATTAAATGTCAAAAACAAAAATTAAGTGAATTACAGCCAGAAAATAAACCCGGGTTCGAAACTAGAGTACTTGCCGTAACATCAAGTTTATACCAAACTACATAAAAGCACCTCAAGCACGCACTCAATACAATGGCACACTTTCAAAACTTAAACCAATCAACCCAGGAGTACCACAAGGTAAAGTTCTGTCTCATGATATTATTCAACATTTAATTGTATGACATTCCACTTCCCCCAAATGATGTACAAATCACAACAAATGCTGATGACATAACAATCACTGCATCTCACACCAAACACCGTAAGGCCCAACAATTTATTTAACCATATCTTCACAAAATACATAAATAGGCCATTACTATTAATCTTCTTAATAACACAAGCAAAAGTACGACCACACTTTTTACACCAGTCTCAGCTGAATATGGCACAACTCAATCATTTAAATTAAACAATTGAACACTACCAACAACAAAACACCCAAAAATTCTTGGAATCACTCTAGACCCAAACTGACAATATCACAACATACAAATGTCACCATCACTAAAGCAAAACAAACGCTTAATATTCTGAAATCACTCATTTCTACCAAATGAGGTAGCAAAAGAAATTGATTGTTTCCACATTCAAAGTTATCACTCGTCTCATTTTGGAACATGCAAGCATCATGTAAAGCTTTATGGTATCAAACACCAACATCAAGAAACTCCAAACCATTTAGAACACAGCTCTGCCAATTGCTACTGGTTGCGCACGAGATACAAACATTCAACATCTTCACAATAAAACAAAGGTCCTTTTAATGGACACTCAACTCAAAATTCATGCTACTTAACTTAAAAAACTGACTTAAACACAAGCACACCCCCTTACATGATTTTAATACAAACTCAGATACGCCCAGAAACACGAAAGCCACAATTTTTCATAACGATGAGCACACTAAAATTATCATTGCAGACCAGACATAACACCTGAGGAATATAGAGAAAACCTCAAACACATTTACACTGCCATCACCTCACAATAATTTTTTCGAAAAACAACTAAGTTATTAACACCACACCCTATGACATTCATTTATCAGAACAAACATTACTACGTTATATGCATACAAAACTGGCACAACGCAGAGCCAACAAATCATTATTCTTGCTAAGTTAACTACATGCAGTGAACCATAAAACTTACACGCCACAGTGCCAACTATATTTGTCACACACACATGACATTAATCACCTCTTTAACTGTAATCAAGTACCAACACCACACAACACAACTAGTCTGTGGAAAAAATTTTTCTAAGCAACAGAGTTAATCCAAGAGAGGGAATCTAGATTGGCTTCTTTAAGGAATTAAGAAATGCTACTACAAGATATCCTTGGTAGGGGCAACAACAACAACAACATACACTACGACAAAAACAACACTAATTTTCCACATAACAGTAAACCAATTTCCGACTGGTATACAGTTACTTTTCTACAGCAAACTTCAAACTTCAATTTAGACATTTCTGAATTATATTGGATCCATCTATTAGATGCCTCTATAAATATTTAAACTACTGTTCTTCCTATTCAAACTTGAATACTTCTTTTTCATATAATTTTATATTTTTTTTTCTTTATATTTTCTCCACGCATTTTTTCTTCATATTTGCAATTAATTTTAAAAATAAATACTTACATTTTGTTTCACATTTAAACACTTCATTAGGTATTATCACCACCTTGCACAATTTATTTCACCGTTAAATTATTCCTGCCTTAATTACATTTGACTTTACTATAAATTATTCCCAATCAACTTTTGACTATTTACACGTCATCATCGCCTTTATAAACATGAAATTAGCTATTGACCATGATGTTTGTTACCGCAGTGCTTCCCAAACTTTTTAAGCCATGGATCACTATTTACAAGTCTTTTTTTTACAGTTGCCAATCTTATGTGACATCAATTTTTTGTCCAACTTATGCGGAAAGATAATACAAACCCAAAAATAAATAACACAAAATCCGTTAAAAAAAATTAATCGTTATAAATATATTTCCGTATAGGCAAACCGGGATATTCGTTAATAGGAAGAATTCTTTCCTAAAAAGAAATGTTCTCAAAAAAAATTTCATCACTTTGAATCTGTTTTGGATTTCATGGTATGGATTATTTTACCAATTATAGGCCTATATGTTCGACATATTTTGTTTTATCGTCGCGAACCCCTATTTCAGTCATCATGGACCCCAGCTGGAAAACCCTGTATTACTGTGTAAAATATTTCTAATTTAATTTGCACGAGCAGTTCAGAGGTTTAGCATTTTTGACAGTTTAAGTTTATTCTAACAAGTCGTTTTTTTAAATATTTTTCGATAGGATTCTTATTTTAATTTTTTCAAGTGAGTACATTTATTCTATGATATACTATAAAATTAAGTTTAATTAATCATCAATCAATAATCTAAACTATTCTAAAAACTTTTTTCTATGGTTTTTACACAATTACTTTGTTTGAAAACTTTTATTGTTCCAATTTGTAGATTTTACTGAAGATGACTCGTATGTAGTCAAAATCAATTTTAAATTAAATTAATATATAGAATTTTTATCAAGTTTTATACTGATTCTCGTGTGTCAAAATGAAGAATTTAAATTGAGATGCGTCTCAAAAGCAATTGTTGTAAAATCTTCATCCAAAAGGGTTAACTGAATCACTAAATTTTTTAACAAAATAAGTTTTGCACGTATATTATGATTTATTGTTGTCAGTTAGAGATTAAGAATAAAAACATAAATTAATATATAAGTGAAGAAAATCGCAATATTTCGAACAAACGTTTTCTTGACTTTTCAAAATATGACCAGACAAGGTTTTGTGACACTGCGCTTAAACTCTGGAAAGGTTGCCAACTTCATTTTTTTATAATTTTTTCAAAGAATTTATTAAATTATAGAAATTTTCCATCTTACTGGAATCCGTACAATGCTTCGTTTAACACGAGCCTGAAATATCCTTTCAACCAATCCTTTTGTGGATTCACGTTTTTAGCAGGTTCTTTTGCTAGCAGAAAACGTCGAAAAGTGCCCTGCCCGATAGGTAATATTACATCAGTGTCTTACACTTTTTTATAAAACTCTCCCTTTTTCATCTTTAAAACCTTGTTTTGAAATATTATTATAATTATTTTTTGAAGATGAAAAGCGATTTATTTATGCCATTGAAAGCACCTTTCCTAAAAAGAAGTGTTCTCAAAAAAAATGTCATCACTTTGAATCTGTTTTGGATTTCATGGTATGGATTATTTTACCAATTATAGGCCTATATGTTTGACATATTTTGTTTTATCGTCGCGAACCCCTATTTCAGTCATCATGAACCCCAGCTGGAAAACCCTGTATTACTGTGTAAAATATTTCTAATTTAATTTGCACGAGCAGTTCAGAGGTTTAGCATTTTTGACAGTTTAAGTTTATTCTAACAAGTCGTTTTTTTAAATATTTTTCGATAGGATTCTTATTTTAATTTTTTCAAGTGAGTACATTTATTCTATGATATACTATAAAATTAAGTTAAATTAAGCTTGTCTTTACTTTTTAAAGTATGACCAGACAAGGTTTTGAGAGGCTGTGCTTTTACTCTGAAAAGCCTGCCGACTTTATTTTTTAATGATTTTTTTAAAGAATTTATTAAATTATAGAAATTCTCCATCATCCTTGAACCCGAACGATGCCCTGTTCAACACGAGCCTGAAGTATCCCTTCAACCAATCCTTCTGTGGATTCACGTTTTTAGCAGATTCTTTTGCAAGCAAAGAACTCGTGAACGTGTCCTGTCCGACAGGTAATATTACATCAGTGTCTTACATTTTTTTGTAAAATACTACTTTTTTCATCTCTAAAATGTTTGCAAGCTTGTTTTGAAATATTATTATATCTATTTTTTAAAGATGAAAAGCGATTTATTTATGCCATTGAAAGCACGTTTAATGTAATTATAAAAACTTTAATCAGAAATGAGGCAAGAAAATGTATAAAATTGACGGAGGTTTTTAATCATACAAGCTTTCGAGAACTTCTGCTTACTTCGTCGGATGTAACTGAACTACTTTCTGTTTCACTACAATATTCGATCAATTCTTATTTAATTTTTTATTTCGGTGCATTAAAATAATAAAAACAAACAAATTGCAAGTTTGGAAGGTTAACACATGCGGCTACCGCTTTAGATTGCAGTCATGTGATTGAAAAAAATTGTTCTGAAGAATGTTCTTGTGAAATCGCGACAATTGCATCAAACTATATTCTCACCACTGATGAAACAATAACTGCAGCAAGGACTACTATCGCCACTGATGAAACAATAACTGCAGCAAGGACTACTATGGCCAGTAATGAAAAAATAACTGCAGCAAGGACTAATATCACCAATGATAAAACAATAACTGCAGCAAGGACTACTATCACCAGTAATGAAACAATAACTGCACCAAGAACTACTATCACCAGTGATGAAACAATAACTGCAGCAAACACTAATATCACCAGTGATGAAACAATAACTGCACCAAGGACTACTATCACCAGTAATGAAACAATAACTGCACCAAGAACTACTATCACCAGTGATGAAACAATAACTGCAGCAAACACTAATATCACCAGTGATGAAACAATAACTGCACCAAAAACTGCAATCACCAGTGATGAAACAATAACTGCACCAAGGAATACTACCACCAATGACGCAAACACCACTGCATCAAAAACTACTATCACCAGTGATGAAATCTTTAACCAAACAGCTGGTAAGATCAAAGCGCTTGGTGGATTAAAGGAAAAAAGAGAAAGAGAAAAGTTGTCGTAATGGGCAAGCAATTTTTTTTTTTTTAAATTCTTTGAAAATTAATAGCATTTGTGAAGTGAGGAAACATGAATTTTAATTTTAATTAAGGTTCTTGTTTAACCTCAGGTTACCTGTGGCCCGTCAGTGTGGTTCTAATATCAGATTTTTATTTTAGCTATTTTTTCCCAATTAAAGTCATTTGAAATTTAATTTAATCTCTTTAATTAAATTTAAGAAATTCAATAGAAATTTAATTGTAGTTTAAAAAAACTTTTTTTTGTTTTTAGGAGATTGTAAAAGGCGCCTTTGGTCTGTATAAACTATGTGTTGCCACCTTTAGGTTTAGCATTTTTTTAAATGCTTTTTAATTTAAAAAACTTGCAACTTAACCGTTTTGTTCAAATCTAAATATAGATAAGGAGAAAAGTTTAATATAATTATTTTCAGCTGCAACAACAGCACCAAGAACAACAGCATCAGTAACACCCGAACCAAATATTACGTACCCTGAAAAATTAATATCGCTTGAAACAAACTATTCAACAAGTAAGATACAAATTAATGCATTTGCTTTCTTTAGAGACTTATTTTATTCTTTTTAACTGTAACAACAATACCAAAATCAAATACTAAGATTAATGCAACACCAGCAACAACATTGTCTGATTCAAACGTTTCCTTTTCTGCAACACCAACAGCATCAAAAATAGTGTCCATGCAAATAGTACGTTTATTCCAACACCACTAATAACAACAACAGTGTCTAAATCAAACACTACAGTTACCAAAACACCACTCCCAACAACAAAAATTTCTGAATCAAACGCAGAAAACGTAGTGTTTGATTCAGACACTGTTGTTTGTGGTGTTGATGTTGCAGAAAACATTTTGCTTTGTTTTAAAAAAAAAAAAAATATGTTTAATGTAACACCAACAACAAGAGTTTCTAAACAAAGCAAAATGTTTTCTGCAACATCAACACCACAAACAACAGTGTCTGAATCAAACACTACGTTTTCTGCAACACCAAGAACAACGAAGGTTTCAGAAACAAACGCAATGTTTACTGCAACACCAATAACAATAGGGTCTCAGGAAAACGCTACATTTACTGCAACACAAGCAACAACAGAGTCGGACTCAAACACTACATTTACTGCAACACCACCAACAACAACAACAACGGTGTCTCAAGAAATCACTATGTTTACTGTAGCACCACCAACAACAAAAACAATGTTTGAACAAACCACAACATTTGCAGCAACATCCCCAAAAATAACAACAACAACAAAAATAATGTTTGAACAAAACACAACGCTTACTTCAAAACAAACACCAACAACAACAATACCTAAATCAGACACCATATTTACTTCAACACCACCAACAACAGTAACAATATTTGAATCAAATGATACATTTACTGTAGCACAAACACCAACAACAACAGTCGCTAAACAAAAAGCAATGCATACTACACCACTGCCACCAACAAAAACAGCAATGTCTCAAGCAAACGTTACATTTGCTCCAGCATTAACACCATCAACAACATGGTATGAGTCATACATAATGTTTACTACACAACCAACACCACCAACAACAACAGTGTCTAAATCAAACACTACATTTACTGCAACACCATTTTCAACAACAACAGTAGTGTCTGAAGCAAATACTAAATTTACTGCAGCACAAACACCACCAACAACAGCAGTATCTGAATCAAACACAACGTTTACTGCAATACAAACAGCAATACGGTTACAAGCTAGCACTACGTTTACTGCAACTCCACCACTACAAACAATAGAGGTGTCTCAAACAAACTTTATTTTTATTGTAACAAAACCAAAAACAACAACAGTGTCTGAACAAAATACAAAATTTACTGCAACACCGCCACCAACAAGAGCAGTGTCTAAATCAAACACTACGTTTACAACAACACTACCAACAACAGCAATGTCTCAAGCAAACACAGCGTTTACTGCAGCACCAACACATGCAACAACAAATTCTGAGTCACACACAATGTTTCTGCAACATCATCAACAAAAACAACAGCAGTATCTCAATCAAATTCCACGTTTACTGCAACACGAACACAAACACTACCATTAGCGGAGTTTGAATCAAATATTACTTTTACTGCAGCACAATTACAATCAACAACAGCGGTGTCTCAAGCATACACAACATTTACCGTAACACCAACAACAAGAATAGCGGTGTCTAAAGCAAACACTACGTTTATTCCAACACTGATAGTAACAACGACTGTGTCTGAGTCGAAGATTACTACAACATCAACTTCTTTGGAAACAAACTATTCAACAAGTACGAAACCAATTAATATAATTTGCTTTAAGCGTTCGCTAAAATAAGCTTTAAGATAAATAATATTTTCAATAATAAATTTTGAGTTAAGTTTGTCGAAACTCTGCTTTTAAATCAAAGAGCATAGGCAATAACGCCAAAAAAGAACACTGCAATAACTCCTACAGTTTCTAAAATGTTCAAAATATTTATATTAATATTTCTGGTTAGGGTTATTAATTAGATTAAGTTTTTTTTTTTTTTACAACAAGTTAATCAAGTTTAGTCATGACCTTTCAACTCTGTTTGTTGGGGCGTCAACTAAAAAAAAATGCCAAAAGGTGATTTTTCAATAACATATGAAGACTAGGCGTATCAGGGTTTTCATCAATGGTACGTATAACTGACAAAGCAAAATATAACAATTTCAGATAAAAAAAAAAGTAAACTAAAACAAGAATCAAATACAAAAGATGTTAAACGGTTTATATTAAAGCAACAAGAGCATTTTAACATGTAGACGAAAATAAACATTTAACACCAACAAAAAACAATACAAAGAATAATGTAAGTTGCCAAATTTTTTGTTACACAATCAAGCGCAAAGTTTATGACAATATCTATTTCAAATAATCTAAGCTATTTGACTAGCATTGTTTTTATTGAATGATAATTTTTGTTTTAGCGTCATTGAACGGTTATTTGATGCATTTCAACATTTTTTAGTTTTACGTAAAACAATGCATATGATATTTCAAGTTTTTCTTGAAAGATTTTTATGGTTTCAAAAATGTAAACTTGATTTCATCATATGTTTAAATTTTTTTATTAAACTTTAGACATTTTTTATTGGTTCCACAGCACTGCCCCATCGGTCACAAATATTGGGAATGATGATGCAGTTATAAAAAATGTAAAAAATCTTGTCAAAAAGTTATAAAAAAATTGTTAAAATTTATTAGAAATTTTTTAGCTTTTTTCTAAACCCACATATTGTGTCAATTAGAATAATCTATTTCTTTTGGTAGCAATGTTATAATCTATAAAAATACTTTTTTATCGGTTTCATACTTATTCTACTGCAAAATAGCATTGCAGTACTGTTTATTTTTTTATAAAACTAGTTTTAACTTCAAGTGTGCAAACTAACATTACATTATCAATGTCAACCAATGAAGGTGTGATTTCTTATTTTTTTACAAGTTATTTGACTGTATTTATTTTTAAAATTTTGACGTTTTTCTTCTTATTCCTTTTTCCAACATTTATCCTGCGGAGCAAATGCCTTCTGTCCAGCTGAGAAAAGCGTAACCTATTTTAATAAAGAATAACTGTACAAAGAGAAAGGTTTCCTCCAAAGTACGAAGGGGCAAAGTTTTTTTCGGTCTAAACTAGAAAATTTCTATTTTTGAGTTAAAATTTTTTGGTTTAGGATACTGCAAAAAAAAATTAATCAATGTAAACGAAATGACATATACGTTTCCGGAGACGTGGGAGGGACAATTCAGTTTTTCAATTGAACTCTGCCCCAAAACAGGTGAATTATTATATTCAAAAAATGTTCGTTGAACACCAACAGGCCCATAAAAGTAGTTGCCGCAAAACTGCAAAGTTATTTCTATGTTACAAACTGCTAAGTTTTGATTTTATTAATAAACAACCTAAAATTGTGATTTTTAGACCTCAATCAATATATTATGAACGCTTGATTGATTTTTCTCAAATAGATTTTTTTTGTTTTCAAAACCAATATTTTACATCAATATTTTTAAACGTTCTGCAGAGCGTGCCATAGCAGTGATTCAGTGTGTTAACTTGCAATTCAATCGACTGAGTTTGTGCGAGATTCCCTGCAATGAAAGCGTAACTTCCTTAGTTGAAGATGCTCTAAACATAACAGTGAGTGGCTTAGTAGTTGAAATGAATGCTTTTTATCTTGGTTTACGAGACGATGTTTTTGTTTCTTTTAAGCCATAGGTTTGTAGAGCCTCATGTGTTCGTAAATAGCTCGTTGTTTAGTTATGAATGCGCTTGATAAATTTCAACCCAAAACAACTGTCATGTTTCTGGGAAAACAGTCGAACGTTTGCTTGTGGCGCGCTGGCGTAAAATCAATCGCGTTTTCGCGACACATCTTGTTGGCGATGCAAGCATCTTACGTTAACATCTTTTTAGGTTTTTAACCAATCAAACTTCAAACCAGTGCTGAACGGCTTTCTCGTACTGACGTCACAGCCCAACACCACTGAAATAATAAATGTGGAAAAAATTGCTTCGGTGTTTGAAAGAGCAGAGCAACAGCTTCAAAATGTAATGTAACAATACAGAATTGTTTGCTAAACGTAAAAAGGCTTTTATTCAAAGTTTGTATTATTACTTAAAAACCAGAAAAAGGAACTTGCAAGGGTTTAGGTTTTGTGTAGTGTAATGATATCATCATTCTAATTATCAACCTTGGAACTTTAAATTATTATCATATAAAAATAATTGCAGTCAATCACTTCGGGTCAGATGGTAGGTGCTTTCACGCAGCCTGGGCCGTGAGTAAGTCTGTTCATTGATTTTAAAATGGCAGACCGAAACCGAACCTACCAAAACAGAAGGGTATCCATCCATTCCGATGTTCAGTGTGGGTCTGCTAATCGGCAAACGTCCTTTCCAGGACGGGGCAATGCTAGGATAAAACTGCCTTTTTCAGGGCACATTGCCAACAAGTTCCGAAGACCCACTATTCTTTAGCTGAACATCGAAGGCCTCACTGTAAGCAAGATGAACGTTCTTCATCACCTCGCTATGCAGTCTGAGGCACTCGTCATCCTACTGCAGGAGCCCACTACATTGATGCAGAGAAGTTGGTACTACCAAATTACCAACTAGCTTGGTCTTTTTTAAACAGGAAGCATGGCCTTGCCACGTTTGTCCACGAGTGACTGAGATACACGCTTCTGGATCAATCTCCACCGACATCGGAGATCGAGTGGTTGTGTGTGGACGTTAATGGCTATAAATAGTCAACGTCTACAAACTACCGCCAACGCGATTGCGAACCCTGGATCTCCCAGTGTTTCCTCACCCCTGTCTTTACACTGGCGATTTTAACTGTCGTCATGCTGACTGGGGTTAGGACGACAACAGTCCGGACGGTGAGTGCTTGGCTGGCTGGGCAAGTATTAATTATCTTGCCCTGCTATATAATGCCAAGGACGCTGCCAGTTTTTATTCCGGCCGCTGGAACACTGGCACCAATCCAGATCTAGCTTTCGCTAGCGTAAGTCCAAACAGCCGCTTACCGGATAGACGTGTCCTTGACAAGTTCCCCAGGTCACAACATTGACCTTCGCTTATTACACCAACAAGGTTTGTTATGGCAGTGCCATGCATGCCTGTTAAGCGATGGAACTTCCGCAAGACGAAATGGAGTCACTACATTGCTTTGACGAATAAATTCGCAAAGACTTTGTTGCCGCCTGATTCACTTGATGTGGATGCGGCTTACCAGTACTTCTGTAACACCATTAAGAAAGCAGCCAAAAAGACTATCCCACGCGGGTATCGAAATAACTATATTCCGTGTTGGGATGCAGAGTGTGAATCCCTCTATAAAACCTTTCTGCAGTCTCTTCAGGGAGACGACTCAAGTTTGGCTGCTACAGCTCTGCTTGCCAAGCTTGACAGAAAGCGGAAGGATCGATGGTCCGAAGCAGCTCGGAGCATTGACTTCTCACACTCTAGTCGAAAAACGTGGAGTATTTTGAACAACCTTACTGGTAGGTCACGACACTCTCCTCGTCACTGTCCCGTTTCAGCCGATGCTATTGCATCTCAGCTGGTTAGAAATGGGAAATACGAGGCTGTTGACCACAAGTCATCTCGACTTGTCTCTCAAGAAGTGTCTGACCTTTGGAGGGCCACAACACCAGACGCAGTAAATATCTCTGACAATTTTTTACAGAGAGAATTTGCTGCTGCCCTGCAACACTTAAAACCAGGTAAAGCTCCGGGACCTGATTCCATCTGCCCCGAGCTTATACTCCATGCCGGAGCTGCTTTGAAGTCCTGGTTACGTGACTTCATTTCTTCCTGTTTGCGCCGACTCAAAATTCCCAAAATCTGAAGAACAGCGCTTGTGGTTGCGATCCCAAAACCAACAAAGCCCGTGGGGGACCCAAAGAGTTATCGACCGATATCTCTGCTCTGTGTCCCCTACAAGATCCACGAGAGGCTTATCTACGCCCGCGTTGAACCATTAATTGATCCACTGCTCCCTAAAGAACAGGCTGGGTTCCGACGCGGGAAGTCAACCGTAGATCAAGTTGTTCTGCTAACCCAGAACATCAAGGATTCTTTCGAGGCTAAAAAGAAGACCGGTGCCGTATTTATCGATCTGACAGCTGCTTATGACACTTTCTGGCACTGTGGCATTACCTGCAAGCTGCTGAGACTACTTTCGGATAAGCACATGGTCAAAATGATTATGGAGCTTGTCCAAAATCGAAGTTTCACTCTTACCACCGGTGACAGCAAGCAAAGCAGGCTACGCCGTCTTGAAAACGGCGTTTTTCAGGGATCGGTCTTGGCTCCCTTCTTATTTAACATCTATACGTACGATCTTCTTTCCATGATTTCCAGAAAGTTTGCTTATGCTGATGATTTAGTATTGTTGCACTCTTTTGGAAACTGGAAGGACTTGGAGGGGACATTAAGTCAAGACATGTCCACACTGTCAGCGTATCTCTAGACTTGGAGGTTGAAGCTCAGTCACACTAAGACGGTGACGGCAGCCTTTCACTTAAATAACCGAGAGGCCAAACGTGAGCTAAATGTCTACAACAATGGTAGACTTTTACCGTTCTGTCCATTTTCTATTTATCTTGGGGTAAAACTGGACAGATCGCTCACGTTTCGTCACCTTTTAGTGGCATGGCGCAAAAAACAATCCTCGCGCGTCACACTGCTGAGGCGAGTCATGGGCTCGGGATGGGGTGCTGGTGCTAAAACACTATGCATAGCCACCTTGTCTCTAGTCTACTCAACAGCTGAGTACTGTGCGCCAGTCTGGTGTTGCAGTGCTCACACTCGCCTCATTGACAGTGTCTTGAATGACGCCTTGCGCATAGTTACTGGATGCCTGCGTCCCACTCCAACGAATCATCTACCTGTACTCTCAGGCATCCAGCCAGCTGAGCTTCGTTGAATGGGAGCGACACTCTCCTTGGCTTACCTTGGATCTCTGGACCCCAATCATATCTTGCATGGTCTTTTAAGTGGGTCCTCAGATACTGGCCAAGTGAGACTAAGATCCAGACGCCCGTTTGTGCCAGGTGCGCGGAATCACTTGGACAACCTTTCCAGACTTGGCATCCGCGCCTCTGAATGGACAAATCACAAATGGAAAACGGAGTACTATAAAAATGCTTCCAGGCTCCGTGCTTTTGTGCCCGAGACCAGTGCCAGGCCTGTTGGGATGGGCTTACCCCGAGCAGCTTGGGTTAAGCTCAACCGCCTGCGGACTGGTGTTGGGCGATCCCATTCGTCCGTGCACAAATGGGGTCTCGTTCCTTCACCGAATTGCGAGTGTGGCGCCTCTGAGCAAACCGCAGACCATGTACTAACAGCGTGCCCTATACATCGGGCACCACATGGAGCACGAGGTCTGACGGTTTTGGATGACGAAACTCGATGCTGGCTTAATGACATCACTGCCAGCATCTGATCCAGGCAGTTCAGCAGTCTGAGGTAGTAAAAGGATAAACCCTCGGCCCCAGTCCTGTTTGTGTCTGGCCTGGAGTGGATGCCCTTCAAAGGACGACGACGACGACGACTTTGGGTCAGAACTATCCAATACTTTTCGAGATGATCTACAATTGTCAAAACATCTGATCTTTTGCTTTTATTGCGTATCTGTAAAGACCAGTTACATTTTTTAAAGAAATTTTTACTTTAAAAAATATACAAAAGTTGTTTTAAATAAAAGACTTTTATTAAAGTAATTGGCAAATTTAAGTTGATTTTTTTAATAAATAGACAAAAATAAAAATGCAGTATTTCTTTTTCAATGAACGTTTATTTGTTATTTATTAAATAGATTTACCTGAGTTACAAACTAGTAATAATTTAATAATAAATTTTTTTATTTATTAATTCAATAAAAGTTTAAAGTAACTAAATTTTAATGCAATGAAGAAAATTAAAATAAAGTATTAAAGAAAATAGCTAAAAATGGGTTTAGTTTGAAGCGCTGTGATGAAGGTTTGATCTTTTCATCTATATATAGCTGATTAACCCATTAATGCCGGATTTTTTTTATAAATGTGTTTACACATATAGTAACTTATTTATGCATGTTATTGATGAATCTGCACAAAATTTTGAAAAAGAACTTTTAGATATTTGAAAAAGTCACCTATTATATATTGTAGGTCCGGAAGATAGGAACGAGAAACCATTTTAGGACAATAACACGCTATGTTCACTGTATGTTTCTTTATTGAAAGATATATTACTAAAAAAATTTTTTTATCATGCATATTCTTTAGTTGAGCCATTAGATTTGATTACATTTTATAAAATTGTTAGAACACTTAATTTTATTTAAAGAAAAGCACAAAAAAATTCATAGGTACCCATGTATTTGTACTTTTTAACAGTGTGATAACTAACGAAACATTTCACATATAGAGGCACTTTACATTTTAAACACCACTGTGATGGTCCAGACCAGGGTTCGGGAACTTTTTGGGTTATGAGAGCCATAAAAGTTACAAATTTTAAAATGCATTTTCGTGAAAGCCATACATTGATCCCTCTAATTTTTAGCTGTGTGTGTGTGTGTGCGCAGAAATTTATTCGTGAGCAAACTTTGGCATAGGCGTATCAGTCAAAAAAACTTTGCGGGACGATGAAGTTTTGCCCAAATTTTGTGACATTTGCCCAAATGATGATGTTCTAGTACTTTACGGATAGGAAAAAAAATGGTCTGAGATTCTAGGATGAAGACCACAAAAACAAGTGTTCACTTGTGAAACCTTGTGTGCGCAAATCTTTTTTTTATATCTGCTAGTTTATGCTGGTCATCAAAAGAGCCAGATGCAGTTATCAAAAGGTCTAGACTTAGAGGTTTCAAGCCCACATTTCCAACCTTGCTTACCCATCGGTAAATACAATAGAAAATAATAGGAAAATACAACTCTAAAATATCATATAAAAAATAGGAGGAAAGGATAGTTTACGTCATTTCTACCGTTGTATGAAAATATAATCAGACCTGGTGGAGTTAATTAATATTACATAAACCAGTCGGCAATCCTCGTTTTATCACGCATAATAGTCCACCATTTATCACGGAAGCCTTCAACAAAATTCCCAACCCGGGACGCAGAGCTTCAGAGGCCGGAACTCAAACCACTAGACCACGGCTAATGTTTAAAAAGTAATAATTCACAATATATATATACGTATTTTATAGATAGGAAATCATAAGTCAACAAACTCAAGAAGCACAAATTATTGTAATATATACACACCGTTTATTCACGTTTATGAAAATTTTGCATTCTAGCAAATAAGTACTCGTATTTGCCAAACCTACTATATATAGTAGGTTAAATAAAATTCCTTCTAGGGCAATCAAAAACACTTTTTTTCTTGAGCGTGTTGCACTTACAGTTTGACATTTGTTAGAAATAATAATAGCCGAAAGAGAATCACATTGCCAAAATTTATATTCGTTAAATTTACTTGTTTCTTGTTGTGATCATGTGCGTGGTAAGTCTGGAGACAAACTGGCAACTGACAGATGGCTGTGCGCAGTGAAACAACCAAAATTTATCAAACGGGTTCAAGGGAACACAGACAAGGTTTATGCAAAAAATAAACTAAATACTTGTAGTCGAATTCAAAATATACGCGTATGCTAATTTATATTACCTACATCCGTCACTAATGGGTTAATATGTTGCTCATATCAATAATCTGAAATGTATTCTTAGATCACTTCCGGGATTTGGAGAGTCACTGCGGCAATTCTTGCCAGAATTGCAGTTATAGCGGTGGAGCAAGACTATAGCGGACGTACGCGGATTGTCAAGTTAATTGAATCCTACTCCAGCAGGGTTACCTTGCCTGAATCCGAGAGTTTTATAAACGTGGAAACTGATGATGTTGTGGCTGAGGTAAAACGTTTTAACAAGGTCAACGGTTTCATAAATATTCCCATTGATTCATAACACCGCGTCACATTTGACGTTTATATTAATTTTTTTACCGACAGAAGTTTGATATTTAAAAGTCAATGGGACTTAACGTTTCAACATTCAATGGTCTCTTAATTCAGATTCATCGGACTGACTTTAACCAAGTGAGCAATCGAGACAAAAGAGAAACCGGCACGGCAAGCTTTGAAGGATACAACGGGGCAATTTTCACTCGTTTTCCCAGAAGCAATGTTACCCAAAAAACTGCGGCTTATTTTATTCCTAGAGAAGCATTTTTGGCAGCAGCAAACTCAACCTTCAATTATAAGAATCAATTTTTTGTCATCCTATTTAAAAACCGGTCAATTTTTCCATCTTCTTTAAACACCAGTCAGGTAAAGCAGTTTGTAATAAGTAATCTTTCAAATATTTAAGATCAAAATCTTAAAAATTTAAAAAATCAAAATCCCATAAAGCAATATTAATCATTAAATAACTTTAAAATTTAATGGTTTTTAGGTCTTTTTGTTATGCAATTGAATGAACAAAAACTTTAGAGACAATTTTGTTAAATATTGTTAAAGTGGAAATAATTTGAAAAAATTTGAAAAAATTTGAAAAAATAGTACCTTTGTTATGTTTTTCAGCCTATCTCAATTAGCTTTGGAGTCAACATCACAGTTTCATCGTTGTTCAATCCTCTTACAATCCAATTTGAAAAAAATCCTTATCGTTTCGAAAGAGTTCCTGATCCAACAAATATCCGAGAGGTAATCCTTAATATATTTGCGGTTTTTTTGATTTAGAATTTAATTGCTACTTGCAAAACGTCTTGTAAACCGTTATGCAACCATCTAAATTTAAATAAGATAAAACAACCTTAATTTTTAGCCAAATTGCAGAGTATATTTCAATGTAAGCTTTTAACAGACACAACTTCTCTCTTAATTGTGATACGCTAATTTGCTTTCCATTGTTGTAGCGGATGTGTGGGTATTTTTGGGTCGCGATATCACGTCAAGATTGATAAATAAAGGTCTATTTTATGAGATAAGCAATAGCTTTAAAATAATTTAGTTAATTGAATACAGTTTTTAAAAAACGTTTTTGCTTGATAAAAAAGTTTATTGGTTTAGGATCACTTCCAAATGCAAACTGCTCAAAACTATGGTTTTTAATGGAATAAATAAAAAGCACTGCAACAAATCAAGCTTTCTATGAGTGGAAATTAATAATATTTCCGAGCTATTGCAAAGTAAATTTGACATTATAAACTACATGCTAGAAATAAGAAAGGTTGAGGTTTGCCCCCAACAGTAAAATTTAACACAAAATATTGAATTTTAAATTTTAGATTTTTGTTGATTTTCAGGCTATAAAAACAGAACTCAGTTGTAGATTTTGGGATTTTTCTGCCAACCAATGGTTATCGTCTGGTTGCTGTCTAAATCAATCTCAGTTTCCTCCATTATGCCAATGCAACCATCTCACTAATTTTGCCCTATTGGTGGTAAGTATTTTTTAAGCTGAAAATTTATTACATCTACTTTTATTTTTTCACAAAGTAAAAATTTGGTATAAAAATAAGTTATCAAACAGAACATAAAAAATAAAGAAATTTTTCTTGTTTTTGACTGATTAATTTTGTTTAACTTTTTATGTATTCCAGGCAAGAAGCAGAGTTCCTAGTGACTTGGTTCTTGACGTTTTTAGTGACGTGGCCTGCGTTTTTTCGGCTGTCGCACTGGCCATCACCGTTTTCTTCCATTTATTAAACTCGTGGGTAACCAATATTATATGTTGACGTAACAGTAAATTATTATAAGAATTATAAAATATTGGTAAAGGTATCGTAATTGCTAATAAACAATAAAAGTATCGTAATTGTCAATAAATTCCTTTAACTACACTAGTCCCCGCTTATTAAGTCCACCTTAGAAGTGGACGATTTTGGGATTATTAACCGACGAGCGACTTTTTGCAACTCTCTCTCGCAAAAATGATTATGGTTAACTGCATTATAGCTAAAACCTTCTAAATCTAATAACATTGTACATAGGAATCACACATATGGATCAAGTATTATTGTTATTGATTAAAGATCTAAAGAAATTCTTTCCGTGCAAAAGCATCAAGAGTAAATTTCCTCATGGTTTGTTGATGACGTAAAATGCCGCACATGTTGCTGTACTTCTCAAACTCGTCCATTTGTTTTATTCCTCTCCGCTTCAGACCAATTTGTAAACCGTGGAGAAGCAATTTTATTTTAATGATAGAACGTGTTGCCTCTTTCACAGTTTTATCATTTCCAACACCTTCTTCTGATTTAAATCAACTCCATCAAAATTTTTTGAAATAATTTGTTGCATTATTTCTGCTTCTTTTCTTTTAATGTAAGATCGGTATACTCACTATAATCTTTTTCAAGGCTACCCACTTTTTAAACATTTCTTCTGAAATGCCATTGGGAACCGGAATGACTTTTTTAACCTCCAAATCTTGTTCCTCTGGTGCTGAAACGAAGTTACCCTTCCTCCAATAATTGCGAAAGCATGTGCAGAGCATTTACAACAGAGAACTTTTGTGCAACAACTCTCGCATTTATATTAGTTTCTGATCAATCTTCAATTGTGTCAATAATTTTGACCAGCATTTCATAGCGAAAATATACTTTAAGCGCTTGAATAACGCCCATATCACAAGGTTGGATTAGCGAAGTGGTGTGTGGAGGTAGCTTCATGATTTCAATGCATTTAAGCATTTCTACATTGCTATGAGCCGTACAGCTGCCTAGGACTTGGGCAATTTTTTTGCTTTTGAAGTTGAAGTCATTTATCTCATGCCTGCAACGAGTCAGACCATATCTTGGTAGATATCCAAGCGTTTTTTGAGCCAATATAATCAACTGGAAATGTTTGCACGTTTTTGAAGCAACGTGGGTTTTGAGATAAATCAATAACAAGTAAGTGATGCTTGTCATCACTGATGCTGCAGTATACAGTACTGTTAACCAATCTTTTGCAATTTTGATACCACAGACGTCTTTACAAGTAGATTTTGTCATATCAGTTGAATCTGGTAAGGCTTGAAAACAAAGTGCAGTATTATCTGCGTTATAAATATTAGCTGGCTCATGCCATTTTAACAATTCCTGCATGTCCTTGCTGGTTTATTTGATTGCGGGTTTCGTGTTGGTTTCACTAGCTGCACCACAAACTTTAATGCAGAAGAGACCGGTGCAAGTTGGAACGTGGGGTAGGTTGAAACTTTGCTTTTCTACGACTATGGATTAACGATAAATAATTAAGTAATAACATTTAACAAGACTTTAATAAAAGTTTAAACCAAAAATTAAATACGCTTAAACTCTAAAACGAAAAACCAATATAGGAATTAATTTAAATGAACAAACTGAAAAACAATCTTCAACTATTCGACAAAACAACAGCTGACAAAACCAAAGTTAAACGGAATGTGAAATAACAGAAACGACAGAAATCAAAGCGTTGGAGAAAAGGCGCAATGCGAGGCAAACATCATACAGAACTTTGTTGATTACATAGTTCATTCAGCCCTCCTAAAAAAATGAACGTTATTCTCGGTCTACACCATAACGGAGTGGGGAACGCCTTTATTTATTCTTGATGAACGACGAGGTACGAAGTTAGAGGAGGCACGGCTTTCGTCATCTGCGTCGCTCTGCGGAGTGACCTCGTCCTGCTCATTAGGTAATTCATTCTCGAGGTTGGACGCTTCTTTGTCGTTGACTGGGGTTAAAGGGGAGTCAGCCTTCTCATCTGCAGTGTCTTCTTGTAGATATGGAGCCAAGTTTCGTAACGATAATGTCAGTTTTCGACCGTTTGGACAACGGACCTGCGCGTAATTCGGGTTGACATGAATTATTTCCACCTCGTCCACAAGGGTCAGACTTGGAGTGACGCACAAAGCGCTTTATGAAGGCTTTGGATCCAGTTGTCATCCAGGACGGAAGTGACATACCGGTCGTAGAACGACGCTGAAAAATAAAAAGGCGTTCATGCGGGGTGGCATTTGTTGTCGTGCACAATAAAGACCGTATTGAATGCAGCGCTTCTGCTAATACCGACTCCCATCGCGAAAGAAGCACATTGTAAGATTTTAAGGCAAGCTGAATTGTTTTCCATACAGTCTGCACAGTCTTTTCAGTTTGTCCATTTCCCGCTGGATTGTATATGCTTGATTTACTGGAAGATATTTCTCGACTTGTTAAATAAGTTTTAAATTTCTGAGAATAGAAACTAGGAGCATTATTAGAGTGCACAAACGACGGTGTACCACATGAGGTTAAAATCTGATCAAGGCATTATGTTATTGTCCAAGCAGTCATGTCCTTACAAGACAAAGTAAAATGAAAACGAGAGTATTCATCTACAACTATTAATAAGTATTTTTTTACAGAAGAAGAAGGCAAGGAACCTTTGAAGTTAATACTTATTCTTTCCAATGGTTGAGTAGATTTAATTAAGACTCCAGATTCTTGACGGAAAAAGACAGGTTTTACTGCTGCACAAATTTTGCACAAAGTTACAACTCGCTTCACATCAGTAGTTGAGAACTTAGAAATGTTGGTTAGCTGGTTAGAAATGGGAAATACGAGGCTGTTGACCGCAAGTCATCTCGACTTGTCTCTCAAGAAGTGTTTGACCTTTGGAGGGCCACAACACCGGATCCAGTAAATATCTCTGACAATTTTTTACAGAGAGAATTTGCTGCTGCCCTCCAACATTTAACCCTTTCACACCGTATGTATACAAGAGTCTACATTAACTTTGCAGCCAGTTTTGAACCTTATGTATATAAGAATTAATGTGTATTTTTTATTCAACCTCTTTACTAGTTTCACAACTGTCATAAAAGAGTCTACATCGGCTCTGCTTTATCAGTATGTCCCCAGTAGCGAAGGGAGAAGGTTGCGAAAATTATCTTGTGGAAAATCTTTTGTCCATCCAGCAGAATCTGTTAAATGGGATGGTAGTGGTCACTAAACAAGCTGTGTAAAGACGAAACAAAAGTGTAAGCAATGTGTCACAAATTCGCAAGGGTTATATGCACCAAATGCAATGTTAGATTATGTTTACTAAATGATAGGCATTGCTATATAACATACCATGGGAAATAGTTTGCTATTTATAGATATTTGTGCCTGTCTTAATTTTAAAGGAATTTTATTTGAATGTATTCAAAAATGAGCTTTAGTAAAATTTATTGAAAAAGGACTTTTTACTGTATTTTTTATCAATATCTGCCTAATGTAGCCATATGGCAACATTTTGTATTTTTTATATAAAAATAAAAAAAATAATTTAAAAAGGTGTTTTGTCATTTTAAACCTAAGTACTAATAAGAAAAAAGCAAAAAACATTTTTTTGTAAGCGTTTTCGTAATTCAGGCGTGAAAGGATTAAAATCAGGTAAAGCTCCGGGACCTGATTCCGTCTTCCCAGAGCTTATACTCCATTCTGGAGCTGCTTTGAAGTATTGGTTACGTGACTTCCTTTCTTCCTGTTTGCGCCGACTCAAAATTCTCAAGATCTGGAGAACAGCGCTTGTGGTCGCGATCCCAAAACCAACAAAGCCCGTGGGGGACCCAAAGAGTTATCGACCGATATCTCTGCTCTATGTCCCCTACAAGATCAACGAGAGGCTTATCTACGCCCGCGTTGAACCATTAATCGATCCATTGCTCCCTAAAGAGCAGACTGGGTTCCGACGCGGGAAGTCAACCGTAGATCAAGTTGTTCTGCTAACCCAGAACATCAAGGATTTTTTTGAGGCTAAAAAGAACACCGGTGCCGTATTTGTTAATCTGACAGCTGCTTATGACACTGTCTGGCACTGTGGCCTTACCTGCAAGCTGCTGAGACTACTTTCGGATAAGCACATGGTCAAAATGATTATGGAGTTTGTCCGAAATCGAAGTTTCACCCTTACCACCGGTGACAGCAAGCAAAGCAGGCTACGCCGTCTTGAAAACGGCGTTTCTCAGGGATCGGTCTTGGCTCCCTTCTTATTTAACATCTATACGTACGATCTTCTTTCCATGATTTCCAGAAAGTTTGCTTATGCTGATGATTTAGCATTGTTGCATTCTTCTGGAAACTGGAAGGACTTGGAGGGGACATTAAGCCAAGACATGTCCACACTGTCAGCGTATCTCCAGACTTGGAGGTTGAAGCTCAGTCACACTAAGACGGTGACGGCAGCCTTTCATTTAAATAACCGAAAGGCCAAGCATGAGCTAAATTAAATATCTACAACAGAGGTAGACTTTTACCGTTCTATCCAACCCCTACTTATCTTGGGGTAAAACTGGACAGATCGCTCACGTTTCGTCACCATTTAGTGGCATGGCGCAAAAAACAATCCTCGCGCGTCACACTTCTGAGGCGACTCGTGGGCTCGGGATGGGGTGCTGGTGCTAAAACACTACGCATAGCCACCTTGTCTCTAGTCTACTCAACAGCCGAATACTGTGCGCCAGTCTGGTGTTGCAGTGCTCACACTCGCCTCATCGACAGTGTCTTAAATGACGCCTTGCGCATAGTTACTGGATGCCTGCGTCCCACTCCAACGAACCATCTACCTGTACTCTCAGGCATCCAGCCAGCTGAGCTTCGTTGAATGGGAGCGACACTCTACTTGGCTTACCTTGGATTTCTGGATCCCGATCATATCTTGCATGGTCTTTTAAGTGGGTCCTTAGATACTCGCCAAGTGAGACTAAGATCCAGACGCCCATTTGTGCCAGCTGCGCAGAACCTTTTGGACAACCTTTCCAGACTTGGCATCCGCGCTTCTAAATGGACAAATCACAAATGGAAAACGGAGTATTGTGGAAATGCTTCCAGGCTTCATTTGTGCCCGGAACCGGTGCCAAGCCTGTAGAAATGCGCTTACCCCGAGCAACTTTGGTTAAGCTCAACCGCCTGCGGACTGGTGTTGGGCGATTCTATTCGTCCGTGCACAAATGGGGTCTCGTTCCTTCACCGAATTGCGAGTGTGGCGCCTCTGAACAAACCGCAGACCATGTACTAACAGCGTGCTCTATACATCGGGCACAATATGGAGCACGAGGTCTGATGGTTTTGGATGACGAAACTCGATCCTGGCTTAATAACACCACTGCCAGCATCTGATTCAGGCAGTTCAGCAGTCTGGGGTAGTAAAAGGATAAAACCTCGGCCCCAGTTCTGTTTTTGTCTGACCTGGAGTGGATACCCTTCAAACGACGACGACGAGTAGTTGAGAGCGGTAAAATTTTGGTTCTTACAAAATGAAGCATTTGAGTGATTCCTGGGTGGCAAAGCTTCTCGTGCAAATCTTGAAGGCTGCTAAGACTATCCGAATTCGTAGCACATACAGCTCTTGTAAACGTGTCAAGTCCCATGTTTTGCTGTCCTGGACGATATTGAATGACATAGGAAAACGAAGTCAGCTCCATACGCCATTGCTGAACCTTGTCGTTCTTAATTTTGGTACGGCGTCCACTATCGAACATAAAAAATACTGATCGTTGATCGGTTACCAGAGTAAACGTGTTGCGTGACAACAAATTTGACCACTTTCTGACGGCTTCAATTACTGCAGTGGCTTCTTTTTCAAAGGCGGGGTAGTGCCGCTCGCTTCCTTAAAGTGTTCGAGACATGAACGCTACGGGCGCCCTCCTTGATTCAAAATCGCAGAAACTGCTATGTCTGATGCATCGCATTCAACGGTGAATGGTAAAGACTAATCAACTGATTGCAGAGCGGCCTTAGCTAATTCCGTTTTCAACAATTCAAAAGATTTTAAAGCACTATTTGTCACAGGGAAACTTTTACATTCGGCAAGAGGTCGTACTTTCTAAGTACTGTGATTTTGTTTTCGCGCAGCTAATAATGGCTATTTTTTAATTTTTTCTAGTAATCATTGGATAATTCTATAAATGAAACAAATTGTTGATGTTCTAATAAAATTTTGATAAAGTATATATACGCATATATTGCATTTATAATTAAGAGAACTTTAACCTACAGTAAAGATTTAACATCATAAAATAATGAGACCACAATTTCGTAATCCGAGGGAGCAAGTTACTAGACCTTATATTCAAGGAGTCTTTGTTTATATTATTAATATTTTAAATGAATCACCTTTGTGAGGTAATACAGAAATCGATTCAAAACGACACCAACCAAGATTTTCTTGAATGTATGCCTAAATTTGATGATTGCATATATCGTTTTTGTGGTTGGGGTGGAAAATGTCGGCGACGATTTAAGATGCATCATCGTAACCATCCTCCTTCACTACTTCTTCCTCGCTTCATGGTGCTGGATGACAGTCTACAGTTATGATCTTTATCTGAGCTTGGTCAAGGTTAGTGTAAGAAAGTCAGTTTTATAAGGTTGGTATTAAAGTCGATTCGATATTTCTAAGGTTTTTCGTCAAACCAAAATTTCTACGTTTCTCCGAAGAGGATTTCTTTTTTCCTATGGATTACCTTTAATCATCGTTATTTTAAATGTTTCAGTTACAGTTGGACATTTGGATACTATTGTAACAAATGAAACTTGCAATGGGGGTAAGAATTAAAATTAACTAGAAATTAAGCTCATACGAAAGTAGAAATTTCTGATTGATAAACGTGTTCTTGATAAGCAATATTCGAAATATAGTTTTAGTACATTCTGAGTAATTTTAATCCAAATGTTATAAAATAGGAGGCAAGTAACTGAAACTTAACTTAACTTATGAATGGGAACGTTGTTTTTAATGAGATCTAAAGAAACAAATTTAGATTTTTTTTATGATCTGCTCTAGAAGCATTTCCCAGTAATATGTAAAACTTTAAATAATATTTAAACAACATTTAATAATCCTTTATTTACCACTAGAAAAGTAATCTTACTTTTAGTCATCTGAAATATTTTTATTAATGTAATCTTAATTATCACATACTAAAATAACTTTTAGAAAAACCATTGAAAACATCTTTATATCGAGCCGATCACATGTGTTGGCTTCACGGGTATTCCCTCTACTTTGGTTTCCTTTTTCCTGTCGGGCTAATGTTAATCGCAAACACAACAATACTTATTATGGTTTTCCGTAAAGTGGTTTGGAGGAAAGAGACTGTGAGTCAATTCTGAATAATCGCTCAGTGTCGATTAAATAAAAATTTATATAGATTTCAAAAAAATGAAAAATGTGGCCTTCAATTCAACCGACTGCCGAAAGAATAACGTGAACGTCTGTAAAAGAATAAAATTAATAAAGAACAAAAAAAAGTTGGAAATAATTTGTATTTTCAGATTAAATCTACCGTTGCCAAACGTAGTGTAAAGACAAGATTGTGGATAATAGTCACACTTTTGTCAACAATGGGACTTGCTTGGATTCCTGGATTCTTGATGCTTTTTTCGACGGATCCTACGTATTCATTGGCGATAAGCTGGATTTTTGCGATTTTCGCTACAACCCAAGTGAGATCTTAAACTATCACGCGCCCATCTTGCTCAATAGTTTGATGGACTTGATGGACGTATAAATGTTTTTTTTGACAAGCGCCAGGAATAGATTAGGTCATTTTTTTGTCTGCCAGATCCTTTTAGTCTGAAAGTTTATTGTTACTCCCAAATTCTCACTTATAATTATGCAATGATCTTTTTTATTTAGCTTGAAACCCAGCAAACAATGCTATGCAGGACCCATGCGAATCCTGCAAGGGCATCCCGTATAGGGCCTGTACCGATTTGGCCGCAGGGTTGCAATGGCCTCGCATGGGCTTACTACACGAGTTTCATGTCATTTAAGCTGTTTATGCCCATTATTCCTTTTTTCAAACAATTAAAAAGGTAAACTTATTAGCAACTTTCTGTTTTAGATTACAGCTAAAAACTGAAAGCCACATTAAACCCGTGCGGTATGCCCATGCGGGGCCACTACAGTGCCGGCGGCGAAATCCGTACGGGCCCCATACAGACTGCCTTCACAGGGCCCTTTTAGGTCGTGCATACCATTATCGGCTGGAAAGTTCTTGTTTAGATTTTTCTAATTGTTTTCATTACTTTTTTTTCTCTCTCTCATTAGTGATACACTAATAAATCAGCAATCTCTTTTTTATACTTATTTATTTTTAATTAATCTTTTATTTCCTTTTCTCATCAACTTAGCTGTTTGTTTTAAAGGTACAGCAGCATGCACAAATAACTTAATGCGTGCGATAGTGTATATTGTTTTGCCCTGCTGTCTCCTTATTTATAATCATATTGTTAGTTTTAATGTGGAAACGCTTTAAGTTGATTCCAAATAAAAACTGAATGAAAGAATAAATAGATAAGACCCACTCGTTTCTTGATCACTAGTCGGCAAATACCAGGATGCGACCGATGCCGGTCCATGAGAAATTTATTACCTGGCCGCAGATTTCTTGCTTAAAATCTTGAAAATTTTTGCAACACCAAAGTATTGCAGTACGTATCTTCGAATTCGGAGACAAGCCACATATAAAATACATTAAGTAGGCGATAGTTTTTAGTACGATAGATGAATGTGTTGTGAAAAAGTGATAAACTCTGCAGTATTTTTTTAGGAATGCAAACAAAATTTTTGACAAAATAATAAAGCCGAAGTCACACTAAATTAATTTGCTAGCTCCTACTGTAAATCCAAAACTGATAGGAAACCAACCGACTCTTCATGCGTGACCGGCTACTAGTTAATAACTAGGAGCGCTAGCTTATTAGTTTACTGTCCGCTACTAGTGTATTTCTTGTTAATTCAATGCGCAAGATCTATTACCGGCAGAAATTGCTTTTATTTAACAAGCCAAGTTTCAAAATTTTGACCAGCCTAGCGAAAAATTAATTCTATTGACTTGCTCAAAATTTTAGCTTTAAAAACTTAGAATTTGCTAATTTAAAAATAATAAATCTCCTCCGACATTTGAAATTAAGTGGTTGTCCGTGTACTTTTATGCATACAAAATAATTAATGTTTACAAACCTTCATCAATACAATTGCAAGCCTCAGATTTTTAAGTGTTTTCTCATTATCGTCTCTCTGCCGGCGACTTCAGCTCACATCAAGTCGACTTGGATTACGACGCTAATAGTGCGTATTCAGAGCGCTTGAACGGTTTAAAAGATATCAGCAGTCTTGCCTTTTTTTATATTCCCAAGAATTTTGCAAACTTTCTCTCTAGCGGCTGGAACACAGGCAACAATCCAGATATAATTTTCGCTGATGTAGTTTTTTATACTCGCTTTTACGATTAACGTGTTTTAAAAAAGTTTTCTTGGTCGCATCATCGACCTTTGTTTTATATACCACCAGGTTTGGCTCAGCCAATGCAAGCATTTTTACAACAATAGCATATCACCATAGGTGGGCAGTACCGTGTACAAAAGTACCGCGGTACTCCGTCTAATTTTAGGGTCATTGAAAGCTTTCTCTGCGAGCAATGCGACATGTTTTTGTTTTTCGTATCGATTGCAGCTTCAAAGTAGTTTCTTGATTTACAGTAGTATCATCACAAATTGACATTTGTCAAACTTAAGTGTTTACCAGTACTTTCCCCATCCTTCCGGTAGTAGTTACTAGTTAATTTTAAGTAAGGTCAGGTTTAGGAACGTTTCACGCACTTCATAGCCAGTAGCCCTTTTGCAACTTTTTATTTAGGCTAAGCTTACTCAGGCTAGTAGAGTAGTCTGGGTAGACTAGCATTTTAGTTATGTCTCAAATAAAAACTAAAAAAGTAAATTAAAATTCCAATCCACTACAATATTTTGGCATATCTGAAAGCAATTATCTGCTAGATCTTCTGGTTGCTTACAGACCTGTATATATAGCATTAAATAAGCAGATATGCATTGCTTAAAAGTTGCCCTTAGTATAACGTTTTGATACGAGTCTGAAGAATAGATGGATTTGAAATAGGATAAAAATCAATAAAAATTTTAAATCTTGGAAATGAATGATGGGTTTGTGTATGAAGCTTATTTTGTCTTATATTTTTCAATCAATCTTAATCAAGTTATTAATGTGCATAGAAAAAGAAACAATTTTAAAATTGGTTGAAAAAATATTGTTTTAACTTATCCGTTTAAATATCAGGTTTTGTTTTGACTAAATAGAAGAAAGATCATTAATTGCTTATGCGCATGAAGTTTTACATTATATAATTAATATAATTGAAATTTTTCGGGCAGTGACAAGAAAATATTTGGGAAAAGTCAAAAATTTTAGGACAGTGACAATGATCAAACTGCAAAAAATAGTTACCAAATTTAGGTGAAGACTTTTTTTTTGTAGAGAACACCTTGTTTTTGGGTCGAAAATTGAAAAATATGAGACTGAATTCAAGTGAAGATTTTTCTTTTTTTTTAGAGTTCACCATGATTTTAGGACAAAATTTGTTCTTGGTTTGCGAATCTCGGACAATTTTTTGTTCTATCCGTAATGTGCTAGAAAATTATGATTTGGGCAAACGTCACAAAATTTGGGAAAAACTTCATTGCCCCCCATATTTTTGGGCTGGTACGCCTATGCAACCAATTAATGATATTGCATTCAAGCGTAACACAATATGTATGCTGTTCGAATGTCTTTTGGCTTTGTTTACGCAAATGTTTGATACAGTTCCCAGCATAATTTAAAAGTAGGGCGGAATTCCTTTGATAATTTTCAATCACCTCAAGCAAACTGAGACAAATATTTCTTAAAACTTCACTTTTTAAATGAATCTATATAGTTCGATCTTTTGGTCATTTTCATCAAACGCTCAGTGCGACAAAGAAAAGTAGGCTATTCTATTTAAAGTTATTTCAAACATAAACTTACAAGGAGGAAAAACGAACGCACACCTATCTAGATATTTTACTGTACAGAAAGTAACATATAAAAATAAAATAACTATTTACGCCAAGTTATTTATGCTAAATTTTAATACCGGTGCGTAGTCTTGTAAAATATTTTCCACTGCCTGTTCTTGTTGCAAACAAAAATATAAGAAAAAAACTGGAGCAGGGATCTCTTAGCTGTGCTGCTTGAATAAAAACAAGTCAAATAACCTCTGTTGGTGTGTTTTTCGTTAAGTTCAATATTAACACTGAAAAATAATTGTGCTATTTTGTTGTGGTAATTAGAATTTTATTGGTTGATTTCATTTCAGTAACCTCTTTTTATTCTGTTAAAATTGGTCAAAAAAATGGAGTTTGAATAAAGTTTCAAGAAAAACACAGAGTCGAATGACATAGACTGACGCTGGCGTATAAAAAAATGCCCCCCGGCAGGTACGGCTATGATTGGTTGTACCGATGTTATGATACCGATACTCTAATGTCAAAATTCGTACTATACAGTGTAAATTAAATAATTCTGAAAGAAACAATGTCGGTGTCGTAAGTTGTGACCAAATTTATATTAAAATCCCAAATTACTCTCGGTAGAAATTCATTTTGATGATAATGACTGTTTTAGAAAATGTTAAGTTGTTTTATACTCTGATGCAGGGATGCTCAATCTTCTAACCATTATGGTCTAACTTTTGTCAAAAAATTTATTGCGAGTCGCAATCGATGCAGAAATCAAAGTATCTTCTTTTTTGTTTTCACTTATTTTTAATGTGTTATTTTTTAATGAACCTCCTCGATAACAGGAATTCGGACTACAAATTTAGTTAAAGACCAAACAAAAAAGGTCACCAGTTTGATATATCTACGTGTTTTATTCTTATATAAAGCGAAAAATCTCTAGTGGGACGAAAATTAGCCTATTTATCCGATTTTTTTGCAAGTTATTGGATTTATTCAAAGCATTACAATAATTTGATCGATTATGTAATTACAAATTCTTTGGTAGGCTTCAACAATAGACTTTGCGGGTCTCGGGTTGGGCAGCCCTGCTCTGACAAAATGTATTAATCAATAATTCAATGAACGGTAAATTTAAAATAAAAAAATATACGCCAGAGCATTAGTCAAGTTCAACTATAAAATATTCTACTATATAAGCTAGACTAACCTACTAAAAAAGAAACAAGCTTGCAAAAATCCAAAAAAATTTATTTCACCAAAGTAGTCAATCCTAACTAAATTTTTGAAATTAGGCTTATTATAACATTTTGAAATAATTATAAAAAAGTACGATGTGACACTTAAAATTTCAATTTTTTTCTTAGAATGAATTGTATTTCTTTTTATTATATGAAAAGTTCATTTCCAAAATTGTTCAAAAAGTCCAGTGAATTTTGAAAACATTCGTTGTTGCAAAGATCGAAGCATTTTAATAATGAAATCATATTTTGCTGAAATAGAGTTTCATCTTCTGTGAACTGTAGTAACCTCCCTAAGGGGATTCCAACTGTGAAAGAATTTTAGTTTTCATACGATCAATTAAACCCCCGAAGTCGTTAACTTTCTGAAACCAATCTTTGCTTTTCGGCCAATTTACGAAAGTTGACTACCTTTCGAAAACTTGCTTTTTCAATCGGAAATAATATTTTATTACATGACCCCAGCTGATTTTAGCTGGAGTCAACAACAAGCTGTAGTGTCCTGATGAGTCCTAACAAGGATAAAACAGGTGCTGTCGGCAATTGCTTGTTGATTGACTTGACCATTCTTACTTAATGCTAGCAATGGAACTGCAGGGTTTAGCTTGACTTTACCCGATTCTTGTTAGTTGACTCGATGTGGTCAGCATGTCAAAACCACTGTCAGTATGCCCTTGCGGCTTAGCCGTACTTATTGTAGTTACGCTGGTAGTGCATTGTTTTCATTAAACTATATACGTTATAACATGTACAAAAAAAATTGTGCATGGTCACCGCACCAGTTGTGCAAAAAAAAGAGTGATTATCGTGTTTAATGTGCATATAGTAATTATTGTGCAAAAAGACATTGTAGCTTTGGAAAAAGTAGCATTTTTGCGTGCAATTATGTCAAATCTTTAGCGCTTTCGGCGCTAAATATGGTATATCATAAATTATAGGAATCAATCTTAGTGTAGTAAATATTTTCTGAAGGTATTGCATTTGCAAGGAACATTCTAGTTGTCTAATAATAAAAATGAAAATATTTTGCATAAAATCAAAAATCCACTAAACACCAGATTTCATATTCATACCAATGCAAAAGGTACTTGATAAAATTTTAATTTTGTTGCTTTGCAAGCAAAAATATAAAAAATTATCATAAAATTTAACGGCCAGCGAAGGTTGAATAATTTTACTAAATTACCAAAACCAGAGTTTGCCAAAATGAGATCTGTGATGAGCGCACAAGGGGTCCGCGACGATGTGACAAAATTTGTCAACATATATACCTGGTAAAGTCATCCATACCATGACATCCGAGACAGATTCAAAGTGAAGACCTTTTCTTTAGAGAACACTTTTTTTTAAGGACGAATTTTTGTCTATAAACGAGCGTCCCGGTTTGCCCCTACGGAAATATGGTATGCTTGTTTATAGCATTTATTTTCTATCGGATTTTGTGTTATTTATTTTTGGGTTTGTTTTATCTTTCCTCGTTGGTTGGGCAGAAAATTGATGTGACATAAGATTGGGGTCCATGATAAAAAAAAGATTTGCAAATAGAGGTTCGTGACCCAAAAAGTTTGAGAATAACTTTGACTAAACCTAATAGGTTATATGAAAATTAGTACGATTTTTGAGAAACTTTTTTTAATGTAAAAAACGAAGCAGAAGACAACGTATTCATTAGGCTTTTCATATATCCGAGGCATATTTTATGCAAAAAATCAAGTTAAAAACATATTCACGCATGTTTTTACATCCAAAGCATAATTGATTTTTGAAAGTGAGCAGTTGGATACGTACGATATTGTTTTCGCTTTGTTAAATACAATTTTTAAATGTCAAATAAAATCCAATTTATGACATAGTTTTAGTTATTACCATTAATTCGTATTATTAAAAAGTGCCGAGTACCGGTACCGCGGTACTTTTTTAGTACCGTAACGGTACCGCGGTACAATTTTAGCAAAGTACCGAGTACCGGTACCGAGGTACTTTTAAGAAGTACCGTGCCCACCTATGCATATCACAAAATTAAGAAGTTACTATATTGCTTTGACAAATAGATTTGCAAAAAATTTATTGCCATCAGATTTACCTAGTGTAGACGCGGCTTTTCAGGACTTTTACAGCGACCTTTCTGAAGCATCGTTTTTTTTACCCTCTTTTCTTACATCTAAATGTACAATGACTATTGCTAACTCCAAAAAATTGGCCTATGTTAACTATCTAGCTGCAACGGTAATCGGTGCTGAAGTTGTTCGATTGCCGCAAAGTGAATTGTCAAATAACGCGCTTCTGGTTTCGATAAAAAAAAAGTCAAACTAATCAAAGATGTTTAATATAAATGAAAATTAATAATGAAGCAAGCAAAGCGAAATGAAACAATAATTTGCAAATAGATAAAACGAACCAAAATCAAACATAAAGAAAAAACACACGGTTACTTTACCGAACAGTTCACGTCAGTGCTGACTCTGGGGAAAATGGAAATTACACAAATCTCTTAGGCTTTAAACAGCCACCACCAATATTGCTGCAGGTCGTCTCACAGATTGAGAACTGGAAGAAAATGCAATAGAGCTAGTACTAAATGAATGCGCTGCGGAAACAAACTATGTTTGGGGAAGAAATTAACTAATAATTAAAGTGTAAAGCGAAAAGGCACTAGCACCGAGTGCATGCGCAAATAATGATTAGGAAAGCAAAAGAAATACGTAAAACAAACAGGTGCGTTGATAATTGGATTTTATTAAATCATCTTTGCCACACTTTCAGCGTACCTCCAGACGTGGAGATTGAACATAAGAGTTAATTAAAAACTATGAACTTGTTCTATCCGAGTCAGCAATGCTATGGCCAAAAAGGCTTTTTAGTGGCTTTTATTTTCTCTATATTTATCCTCCTGACTTGCTGAAAAGCAACCTGCAATTATCCCGACCTGCTCCCGGAGATCCCAAGGTATTGCTCTGGTATTTTATAAAAATATGAATGTAATTTAGGCTGCTTGCCAAGACTATCAAGCACGGGAAAGAGCCGTAAGGTGTCTTTCCCAAGGACACAAAATAATGGCTTGAGTTGGTTTTGAACCGAGACCATGTTGATCATAAGCGCGGCGCTCTAATCACTCGACCACACTGCTGAAAAATTTTTATTTCTATTTGTAATCTGAAATGCAAAGATGCTAATAAGTTTGCCTAGTTAAGTTTTTCAAGAATACAAATTTTTCAAAAATTGGCATAAATAGCTTAAATCACATGAGACCCGTATGAGTTTCCCATGTGGAGCCACTGCAGTGCACCCGAAAAAATTGGTAGGGGTCCCGGAAAAATTGTCAGACACTGAACAATTGGAGGAAAATGAACAAACTGAGGAAAGCTTCTGAGATTTTTTGCAATTTTAGAATGAAAAGCTGGTACTCGAAAACTGAATAGATCTATTGTGGACCACCTGGCACCGTCTTATTTAAACAGACCGCTTACCAACTTTTTTAGCCATCTATTTTTATGCATCCAGCTGAGCTTTCCCGACAAGCAGCGAACCTCTTTTAACTTAGCATAGAACTCCCGACCATGACCACCATATACTGCATGATATTCACATCCCTGTCAAGAAAAGCAAATAAGATTGAGGTATAGATGCCAATCATGCCAACCGCGCCGACACCACTAAACAACGTTGTCGAATTTGGCATCAGTGCTGCCCAATAAACGAATTAGAAATGGAATACGGAGTGCTGTGAGGGTACATTCTGGCTCCGTGCTTTTATAGCCATAACCGCTACCGGCCCCGTTGAAATGAGCTTATCCTAAACAATTTGATTAACTCAATTGCATACGGACTAATATTGGGTGATTTTCTTTGTCATTGTACAAACCGAATAAACGTAACTTTGTTCTCTTATTCTGACAACTTTGATCGATACTGTAGACACTTAATTTAACTTTTTATTGTTGTTATTACATTGTAATCCTCAGATATTTGTGATTCATTTGCCATGTCAGAGCTTTGCAACTTTTTTTTAACTTGCGGCATACCTCAATCAAAATTGTAAACAATCCTTTGAATTCAAATATCAAAAAATTTTGCTGTGCTTGTTTTTTGTGACGATTGTTGTTTGGAGCCTTATGTTGTATGAAATAGCAAAGCAAAGAAGTTTATCTTTTTTTTTTATTTTCATGTCTGTTTATCTTCTTGACGTGAAAAAAAATTTCGGAAGCGCTACACTAAAACAACTGCTAAGAAATTTCCTCAGACCTGGTTTCGTAGATAACAAATATTGGTGACCGGTTGAAATTTTTTACTGATTTTTTCAGTTTTTCTATTTAGAGATATAACAGAAAATTAGAGATGCTTGCTAAGATTACCAAGGAGAGGAATGTGTTGTATGAGTGTCATTCCCAAGCATACAACTAAATGACACAAGTAAGTTTTAAATAGCGATAGAGTTGATTGCGTGCGCCATTCAACGGCGCTTTTAGTCGCTCAGCCATGCTGCCAACAAATTAACGAATAAAAAAATTTTTAAAGCTTATTAAGAGTTTGATTTGACAAATTGTTTAGCAGTTGCAAAGATTTAATTTGAAAAAAATGTTTTTTTTTTACTAAAATATGTTCAAATGACAGTTATCTCGCGACATATCCAGCATCGTCATGTGGCATAATGGTTGCTGAGCACTGTGCTGTGCGACGCTATTACGCAGTATTCAAATTAATCTGCGGTAAATTTTAATTGGAAACCAAAATAAATAAAACCGAATAAGACAAAAATGAATCATAAATATGACTTTAAATTTCGACTTTTATTTTTTCTAAGCAAACACTTTTATTGTTTTTAAAACGTTATAGAGATATTAACCAATAAGCAACGAATTAATTTTTCATTTTTGTATAACACAGGGTGTGGCCATTTTCGTTACATCGTGCGTTCGAAAAAACAACATTGCCCACGAATGTAGCGACATGTGTTCGTTTCTATGGTATAGGATCCGGATCGTGTGCGGAAAAAACAAAAATGAGTCTTATGATTTCACAAAGGAACAATTTGAAGAATCAAACATTCAAACATTCACAAAAAGAACTTACCTTTAGTCTGAAATGGATTTATATTCTCCCACAAGAAGACGATTATTTCATTAACAAAACCCCAAGCATATGCAAGGTTCAAGTAGCTTGCTTGATATATGTTTTACAGCAAAAAAAGGAAAAGTTGAATAAAAAATCTTTAAGAAGCTAAGAGAAATCCGTTGAATAGAATGTATTCTAAGCGTATGCCACAAAATTTCTGAAAATTTGAATTAAGCCGTGTTTCTCCATAAATAGAATCAAATCTTTAAATAATTCATAAGTGTTATATAAATCATAAGCAATCGCAATATATACATCGTGAGTGTAAATTACATTTTTATTGCACGACAAGGCCCTGTTTGTGTGGTAAATCCGGTTTTATTTCAATCGTCGTTTATGCTCTGTGCGCTCTTTACTTCTACGTCACTTGTCATGCGCCTGTTTTAGGTGATTTAATTATGTAACTAAATTGTATATAAACCGCTGGTTTTCTTGCTTCAATAATAGTGTGCGATCGGCCACCTTGGTGATAAGATACCTTGGTTATAAATCCGAATTAAGACCACACTATTATGACTAAGAAACGAAGACGTCGTAAGTCTACTGTTCCTCGTTTACTTACGATCAATCAAACTACTTATTCTTCGTCCGGATGCTCTCCACCAATATGATGATCTTTTATGAATGTGAGATTCACCTCCGTGGAGTAAGATGAACAATAAACTAGCGCCTTATGTACATATGAACTTTCAAATTCATTATTGTTTGCTATTATTCGCCTTTGTTGACGTATTTGTATTGTGATTTGCATCTTTGCTTGCACCTGATGAGCCCCATAGGGCGAAACAGGGCCTTGTCGTGCAATAAAAATGTAATTTACACTCACGATGTATATATTGCGATTGCTTATGATTTAGCCCAAATCCTTGTTTCTCACTGTTATATAAATTTTTATTTATATATTTGCCGTTTTATTTACCAAAAACTCTATCAGTTGTTTTTATCAATGTTTTAAACACATTTGCAGAACTTTAATGTATCGGAACATTTATATACTACTGCATATCTTTACTCAAGTAACATTTTTTGTATAAAATTTGTATATCTTTTAGTGTTCTGTTAGAAATGTCTAGTAAGATTTTGCATTGTACTGTATAATGAGTTCACAGTATCTGTTAAATTGTGAATATGGCAAATTTTTACGTCAATTTATGGTTTATATTTTGTTGGCAGCGTAGTCGAGTGATTAAAAGCGCCGTGATTGATGGGAAACGTGATGGACTCGGACGTGGTTCAAAACCTACTCACACCATTTGGTTGTGACCTTAAGTGGTCTTATCAAGCAACTTTAAATTTAAAATAAAAAAAATAGAAAACGTCCTGATTAATCCCAAAAAACACTGTTTAAAACTGAGACCGAAGACGAATTCTTTAAATACTGCTAACTTCTTATCAGTAAGAAGCCTGCAGCGCTATTGCTCGCTAACAATCGTCATTCACAATAATCAGAATCTGTATTTTCTTAGCTCTTTAATATGTGGAGCCGCAAGAACTACGTGATCCATTATGATCAATTAAATGCTAAGCTCTACATTCATTGGGTCTACGATCCAAATTTAATAAACTAGTTATAGGCAAATTTTTTAAAATTTTTGAAGGCTTCCAAGCGTTTCAAAAACATTGCATTACTTCTTCTTCTTCTTTCGGCTTCTCCCTATTTGGGGTCGCCATATCGCGACAGTATTCTCCATTTTACTCAATCGACTTCGTCTCCTTCTATAGCTCCAACCCTTTCCATGTCTTCTCTCACCAAATCCTTCCACCTTTTCCTTGGCCTTCCTCTTTTTCTTATGCCTGGAACCGCCATCTCCAGTATCCTTTTTCCCACGTAGTCTTCTTCTCTCCTTTTTACGTGTCCATACCAGCGTATCCTTCCATTCCGAAGTTTGTCTCCCAGCTTTGCAATTTTCGCGGCCCCTTTCACGTATTTGTCTCTTTTCTTGTCCTTTCTTGTCACTCCCAGTGCCCATCTCAGCATTTTCAACTCTGCAACTTCCATTTTTCCCACCTGTCTTTCCGTCACTACCACCGTTTCCATTCCATAAAGCATGGTTGGTCTAACAACACTCTTGTACATTTTACCCTTAACCTTTGCTGATAACTTCCTGTCGCACAGAACTCCAGACACCTTCCTCCAACTCGTCCATCCTGCTTGGATCCTTCTCCTTACTTCTTCACATCTTCCATCGCTACTAACTGTTGAACCCAGGTATTTGAAGTTTTTTGCTCTCTTTAACTTTTCTCCTTGCAGCTTCAACACTTCTCCGTCATCCACACCCCTAACCCTCAAATATTCGTTCTTGCTCCGGCTCACTTTCAAGCCTCTTCTTTTCAGTGCATTTTTCCAAATTTCCAGATCCTCCTCTAGCTTCCTATGATTTTGCCTAGACAGCACTATGCTATCTGCAAACAGCATATCCCATAGTGCATCCTTCCTGATGTCCTCCGTCAGCTTGTCTATAATGATAGCAAAAAGAAATGGCCTGATTACTGAGCCTTGGTGGAGTCCAACACCTACCTTGAATTCTTCAATCAACCCTGCTGCACTTCTCACAGTTGTTGTCGCTCCGTCATACATATTCTTGATAATCTTTATGTAGCACTCTGATGTTTCAGCTAACCACAAATATTCCCACAGTTTCTCTCTGGATAACCTGTAGTATACTTTCTCAAGGTCAATAAAGGCACAGTGCACTGCCTTCTGCCCTTCATTCCACTTTTCCAACAGCATCATTAGACAAAAGATTGCGTCGGTGGTACTCCTTCCTGGCATGAACCCAAATTGTTGCTCATCGATTGTCATCTCCTTCTTTATCCTTGCTTCTATTATTCTCTCCAACAATTTTATAGTGTGGCTCATCAACTTGATCCCCCCGTAGTTTCCACATTCCTTGAAGTCTCCTTTACCTTTGTACAAAGGTACAAGCACGCTCCTCATCCATTCATTTGGCATCTTCTCTCCTCGTAAGAGTCTGTTGAAAAAGTTGACTAAAAACTCAACACCTTTATTGCCTAGAACAATCTATGCTTCCACTGTTAGGTTATCAGGTCTTGAGCCTTTTCCTTCTTCATCTTCCGCAACCCATTCCTGACTTCTTCTCCAGAGATATCTTTCACGTTCCTTTCTCTCCCTTCTGTTCTCGTTTTTCTTCTTTCTCTAGGGTTTTCCTGGTTGAGTAAGTTGTCGAAATATTTCTTCCATCTCTGTTTCACTTTTTCTTCTTCCATCAAAATCTCCCCAGTTTTACTCTTGATTACTCTTACATGTTGAACATCCTTGCTTTGTCTGTTTCTCTGCTTTGCTATTTTGAACATTTCATTTCCCCCCTCCTTTTTTTCCAGTTTTATGTACAGTTCCTCATATGCCTTGTTTCTTGCCTTTGCCACTTCTCTCTCAGCTTGCTTTCTTGCATTTTTATAAGCCAACTTGCTTGTATCATCTCTGATGGTATCCCATGCCTTTTTAGCTTTTTTCTTATCCTTCAGTATTACATTCAGCATTCAGTATAGTAAAAACATTGCATTACAATTCAATCAAAAACTGTTAAAAAAATGTACACAATTTCAATTTATTTTATGTTTTATTTTTGCAAGATGTGTGCACTTGTTTTATAAGCGTTTGTGAATTCATAATTAAAATATTTATTCCTACTATTTATAGTGTTTGAAACTATATCTTGATCTCTGAAAAACTACGTTTTTGAAAAAAGTAGGTCTGTAGGCTTTAATAAACATTGATGAAAGTCCTATATAGGAGAGTTTGGGGGGTAATCAACTATCAATGCAAACAATAACCAAAAGAAAATTTTTGCTGATTCTAATGCTCAAAGCAAATGCTTAATCGATTTAAGATAGTGTAGTGCGTTACGTTGTTTATGTTACGTTGCGTGCTTAAGCCTACTAAACACACCATCCAACCAAAATAAAACATGCTAAACTATACTTTTGCTTCAAAAAATTTTACAGGTTCTCTAAAAGCAATTCGTCAATTAAAAGCTGTTCCCAAAAACCAACAACGTTCGAGTTACCAAGTTTTTTATGTCAGCAAAACCTTGTATTAAATTAGTGAACCAGCCAAAAACGTTTGTGTGTTATTTATATCGCTTTTCTACCAGATAAAGCGAATTACTTGTATTGAAAAAACGTCGTCTCAATTTTGATAACTTGTAACTGTCTAAACCAGAGGTGATAAACATACCGCCCACGAAACAACTTTTTGCACCCACGAATCGGTTAAACAAAATCAATCCCCTAAATTTCAGGATATCAAAAGCAAGCAGCTAATCCCCTTTAATGTTAAACCCACTTTTGTATCCTTTTGAGCTCCAACCCAAACTTATAAAACTATAGAGTGATTAAACGCTAAAAGCGATGAATCTGAACAAGCCGTTGCTTGGATTTTATCATGTTTAAGTATCAAAGAAAGAGTTTCAAAACTTGAGAGCTTACGTTCTGAAACGGTCATTAGTTTTTGGAAGCACGTACAGATGCGAACAATTCTTTTCTAAATCTAAAATTACAAAAAGTTATTTCAGATCAAGGCTGACACACAAAAATCTTAGTATGCCGTTGAGTTGTAATATCGTCAGTTTGACCAAGCATTGCGTGCTTAGTAAAGCAAAAAATTTTTCCAAAACCCTTCAGGGTATAGGTTCGTTTCCACTACGAGCGTGAAATGGAGCAATCTTTATTTCTTTTATTGATCTTTCCGCGCTTATATCTAAACAAGGCTAAGCGAAGCAAAAAAAATTAATACAACAAAGAATGCTTCATTCCACGCTCGTAGTGAAAACGAGCCTTATACTGGTACAGCTAGTTTAATTTTTTATTAAATGTTTCTTTGGTGCTTTCTGTTATTTCATGCTTCAAAACCGCCTTAAATAACTTCAGCTGTATGATTCGTGCTCATTCTTCACCATTTTGTATATAGTTTTGTCATTTTGATTTCTTGCATTTAATTAAGAAAATTTTTAACATATACGCCAAAGTCTTTGTAAAGTGGCAGTTTAAAGGCCCCTTTCCACTACAAGCGCTAGCAGGATTATTCTTTGTTTGATTTTGATTTTTTATTTCTTTCGACGCTTAAGCGCTAAGAAGAGCAATAAAACAAATAAAGAATGCTCCTGCCAATGCTGGTAGTGGAAATCGGTTTTTAGGTAGCAAACTGGGATTTTATTATTTTTGTTTGTGTTTATTACTGTTGTTAAACAATTTCTTATCATTTGCTTTCGGAGCCGAGAATCTATCTTTTTACCGTCCCGGAAGCTCTCCGGTATCGTAATTATTTATGTAAAGAATTTTATCACTTCAGTTACCAGGACTCACCGCGAGGAGGTCAATAACCCGAATAAAAATCTATTGAATTTGCAGCTCCTGGTCAGAGTCTCTGAAAAGTGGCCACGAATCATAAAAGGTTAAGAACCCTGTGCTAAAGTTTTTATAAAGTTAGTTTTCTTTTATTTCATGCTTTATTAGTTTTAACCAATGCTGCGAACTCGATAGATTTTTATTTGAGTTTAGGTTCAAATACGAGTTCTATTCTATGCTGTAAAAATTGAAACCTCGTTTAAACCTAGAACGACCACACCGGTCAATTGACGGGTAAAGGTTTTTGCGATATTTTCTGCAAACGGGATTAGATTCCGCTGATATTCCGTGTACTCCTCAAATTTGGTTCAAACTACGTGCTCTATTAAACAAAGTAATTTACTTCCAGTAGCTTTTGTAAAAATTATAAATATACCAAGAACAACCATACCAGTCAATTGACCGGTAAACAGAAATAATGGCTAAATATAAGAAATTGATGCAAAAATTTAATTCTTTTGTTACCATTAGCACAAACGAAGTTCAAAGAAAGATCAGATCTATAAAAAAAGTAGCTGGTCGAGCATGGGCAATGGCAGGAGAGGGCGAGAAGGGGCATTTTCTTCCATGGAAAGTTGGAAAAACGGTAGTTTTAGTAGGCTATATCCAATAAAAACTTTTCGTACGCCTTCGGTACGAAATATTTTAGTCTAAGTTTTACATGAATAAAGAGTCGTTTTTGCTTAGCTAAATCTTTCATTTGTATTCCTAATGGAAGTCTAAACATAAAACCATTTTGGAGATGCAATAAAAATTTTTACAATCCCCCCACCCAGAAATATTTCCGCCAACGACCACGCGGACACGTAACTAATGACTTAGTCTTGCGATGGCAAGCAAGATTAGCACACCAATTTGGCACATGATTTACATACATATGTTCTGCAGTTGCAGCACTGATGTCGAGTTTTATTCTTCTGACAAAGTCTGCAGGTGGTTCTTTTTCCGTCAAGCAATGTAGCAGATTTGCTTCCAATTGTAGACTGTTGTGATAATTGTATATGTTGGCGTGAAGCTGCACGTCTTTGTTGTTCTGTGGCACACAGCAATTCTTATAGATACAGTATAAGAAAAAATCGCACCTGCTCCCGTGCGTCATGCCTATGTTTCTTTGGCTATCACAAATGAGTTCAAGCAAATTATGCCCAAAAGATTGAAAAACGCTGCTAAAGGCCATCGCCTAGATGCAGCTGTAGTGCTGTAACAATCCTGTATTTCGTCAGCGTATCAACGCCACCTTTGGTGGCGTTATGGTACAAAATCGCTTCTGGCTTCTTTTTGGCACCGTGGTCGTCAACAACTGGAGCAGTATCCATGGACGAGAGCAAAAATACATCGATTTTCTGTTTGTCCTTGTAATAAAGAATCATGATACCATCCTCCTGCGTAAAGAGAAATTGCGATGCATACAAAGGCTGCTGTCCTGTGTCAACATGCAGCTCGGGCAATATTTCCTTTTTGTTCTTACGCAGTGTCCCCACCATTGTGATGTTGTCTTGCAAAAGGTTCTTGGCTGTCTTTAACGAGGTGAAGTAATTGTCAGTTGTGACACTTTTCCCTGTTTTTATAGTATGGCTACATCAAATGCATTACTACACGTTCTGCAACGCCAACCTGTGGTCGATCTTCGTTACCAACATTCGGTATATCTCGCAGCACAGCAGAAATTTTTTTACATCACACAGCATCCAATACATGATGCCAAATTTTGCATGCCTCTGGCATATATTGAATAAAACTGCACCTTGATCTGAAAGGAAATAACAGTTCATCTATGGTGACTTCACCTTTAGGAAAAAAGTTTTTTTGAACGTTGTTCATTACCGTTTCCCACAATTCCCTAATAGGGGCATACTTTGTCATTTTCTGATTATTTTCTCGCCTCCTTGGCCTCGTGCGCTTGTCATCAAATCGAATATATCGCATTATGTCTATAAACTTGTTTTTTGCAATTGTTTCTCCAAAAATCAGCCGTCCGAAGTTAGAATTCCAGAAATTGTAAAGTGGCTCATCTCTACCTTTGATTACACCACGAATAATGGAGAGACCAATGAATGCATGAAGTTTTAAATATTAGATAGAAAAGTGCAAAAACTAAGATGACTTCAAGCATATAAATTATGAAAGTAATTTATTATAACTTATCTTGGTCATCGTATTTGGTCCTCTGATTTATCATCCATATCATTACCTATAGCATCATCTTCGTCATTATTTACAATATTCAACTCTTCAAAATCTTCCTCGTCGCTATCTATGTCATCTAAAAGATTTAGATACGCCTCCTCAGTGGTAAACTGGCTATTGAGCAAAGACATTTCAGTAAATACAGTATACTACAGTAAAGAGTGCCTGCAAAAAAATCACTTGACAAAGCTAACACAAGCTGGTCTGCAGCTGAATCTAGTCTTCAAAATACAAGACTGGGCACCATAGGCAACGTTAGCCAAACCCTCAATAGAATGATAAGCTTTAACCCTTTATGAGGCAAAAATTAGACTTTTTAAATTTTTTAAGTTTAATTCTATATTTGGTGCATTTAGGGTTATTAAAACTCATATTCGTCACAAAAATATTAAAATTAATATTTTTTCACAGTAATATTACATGGGAATATTTTTCCCAATGCCTACTCCAAGATGGTAATATATTTCCCATTGCCTAATAAGAAAATTTTTCGAGTCAGCAAATTTAGTACATGACAACAAACATCAGTAAATCGTATTTCAAGAGGCACTCAAATAACTTTTCTTCCAGACTCATAACCTTTTTTATATACGATAAAAACCGCTTTTATTCATGAAGATTTAAAATGAGTCGTTGGGCAATAAGCTTTTGAAAATATGTATAACCCATGACTGATTTATTATCAACCTAAAACAATTGGTGCAAAATAAATCAGTTTACCAATGCAGCATTCACAAAAAAAGTATAAAAAGTAGCAAATCAATACTTTTTTGATCTTCTAGTGATGGTGTAATAAGTGTCTTTCACTTGATCAAACCAGTATTCCCCAGTTATGTATGAGAGGTAGTCACTCACAGCCTTAGAACATTGTAAAAAATATTTGCTTCCATTTTTTTAGTTCTTGAGCCTTGCTTCCTTTTTTTTAGCTTAATTATGACCAATTCTTAGATGAACCCACAGATAATTCAACTGATTGATTTATTTGAGTACTTGAAACAGAAAAAGTTGAAATATTGGTAGCATCATTATCTGAATTAGCACCAACTTCAGAATCACTTCATGTAAAGAAAATTCTATTTCTTCAAACATCAGCTTTTTTAGAACTTCCAAATTAAATCTAGTCTTGAAATGGCACAGAAATACTTTTCTTTTATCTTTCAAGTAGTTTTATTTGTACAAAATAAAAAGAAAATTTTTACAAATTAGATTCACAGCATTGGCATGATATAGTTTAGAAAATATACCAATACAGGTAGCACAGTTATATAAGAGGTCTAGTTTTACCAAAAAATTAGCTTAATAATCTTTTTCAAAACAAATGCAATAAATATTTTAGACACCAGTCAACACATTGAAGTTAATCAGCTCAAAAAACTCAGTGTAAAAGACGTAAGATACTAAACTTCAATATTTATGCGATATGATAAAAAAACTTACTGGCAGCATCTAGGGTTAAAATGGCAGAGATAATTTAAGTATTTTAAGCTTGTACTTTGGACTTTCATAGGTAGAGCGGAAAAAACTTCGCTTTTGGGCTTTTCTCTGATACAAAGTATCATGATTTAACCTGGACTCGAACCACCGTAACACTTGCCTTATTCATAAGTTTATTTGTTTCTCTCATTGTCATCTTTCTGTGTAACCTGCTGCCTTGCGCGAACTTTTTAAACTTTAAATAGCACTCTGGTTTTGTTTAATGGATTTTAGCTAATTTAATTTCAAACGCTTAATTCTATTTCAATTATTATTATTGCTTTCTTTTCAGATTTTAGTCATAATTTTGTGAATAAAAGCCTAGTTTACGGTTTACTTTATGACACGAAGATAACTAATAATACAACTCAGTGAATATCAATTACGACAGTGAACTGATTTTTAACGCCAAGCATGATAACTTGCCTCGCGAAAACCTGCAAATTGTTCTATCTAGAAGTCAATTGACCGGTACGGTTGTTCTAGATATGACGATTTTCCGGTAGTTCTAGGGTTAGCCTCTTTACACAATAACTTAAACTTTTTTAAAAAATTGGAAGGCTAGCACAAAAAGATAAATAAAATAAATAATGAAACCGGTTGTCATTAATAAAATAAAACCAATTCATTAAATGGGTTTAAGTTAAATAGAGAACAAATACTAATTGACAACTCAGCTGCCCTATCGAAAAAAAATGTATCAATCAGTTGTAATTGAAATTTAACAATTTAATTCCAAAAGTCAAGTCCAAATATTATTCATTCTCTTTTCAAAATTCTTCAATTGATAAACTTAAATTTCATAAATTCTTTTTTGAGTTCGAGTTCAAGTTCAAGTTTACCTATTTTATTTTCTGAGTTCAACTTCAAGTTTGGCAAAAAAACAAGTTCTTCGAGTTCGAGTTTTAATCCCTGCTTTTGACATAATCTATAAGGGCCATTTTTGCTTTTTAGATTATAGATAAAAAGGTTGCATAGCATGATTAAAAACCTCTGCGGCCCGCTTACTCAGCTGAAACTGACAAGCGGCTTGCAAAAACCAATAGGTTTGTTGCTCCTGTTCTAACCTGTAAAGCGCCAAAATTAGAACATAAAACTAGGTTAAAAGAGAGAGAGAAAGAAAAAGGAATTTGGTTTAGTCACAACTAGGAAGACCTGAAAATATTTTGGCGGGAGTGGCAAATATAAAAAAAGATACTCTTTTTTAAAGGCACCTTTTACATAGTTTCCAGTTAGTATCACGACTGTTTTAAGCGCGATAATCTAGTTATGACTAAAAAAGACCATAATTTTCAATAAGATTTAAAGTGAAAACCAAGAAGAAAAGAATTTTACCTTCAATGATCTAATAGTTTGGTTGTGTATTTTGATTTTAGGGAAAATTTAAACCCATGCTTTTGTATCTGCCCACATTTACGCTCCGGTTTTCATTGCCTTTTTGCCTTTCCGCTTCCGGTGCCTCTGGTCACAACAAGGTCACTGAAATATCAACAATAAGTGACAAAATGACCAATTTTAACGTAACATGGCACATTCCAAAAATTAAATCTGTTTAAGTACCACTAAAGTAGCAAAGTTTTTAAACAGAAATGTAGTTTTTACAGGAAAGTCATTGTTAATACGTTGTTCTTTTCTTTAAGTAGAACTGGGTAAAGTAAAGATGACCAACACTGACCAGGCCGATCAGCATTTACTTTTCAATATTTTCTGCATTTTTGTGCACGCTTGTTGTTTTCTTTTATATTTCATACTCTTATTTTCCTCCATATCCAGAGGACGGACTCGATCACTTAAGCTATTTTTCCCCTTTGAAGAAAAGAGAAGACTTTTTCCTTCAGAAGGAAAAAATAGCTTAAGTGATCGAGTTAAAATAGAAGAGTTTTTAATGGAAATATTTGAAACATGCCTCATCAAAAATAACTCTTCAAACAAAAACAATGATTAAATATTGAAAGAAAACAAACGTTTTCACTATACGTCTCAAAAAACATCTATGAAACTTATGACCCTATATTGAGTTATTTTGGATAAACTTTCATTTTGACTCGTTCAATAGTACATTCTTAGAGGAAAATGCTTTGGAATACGAACCAAAATATAAAAACAATAGTTTATGACGAAATCCCAAAGTTTGTTGTAATTGACTTGTTTTCTCTAAGATATTTTTCTGTTTGTTACTCTGTATACCGCAGTTGGTTTGATAATCAATTTATTTGTTTGTTAGAAAAAATTGATAAGTCGATTGTTATGAGTTGATCATGAGTGATATGACTATTGGGTTAGCAGGGGTTGCAAGATAAGGACGATAAAGATGAAAATGTTTGAAACGAACGACAGTAAGCTTACGTCAAACACCAAATCGTTTCCGATGACCTTTAGCTTTGTCCCTTCTATTTTTGTGTAAATGTTTGGACGTAGATCAGATAGTCAGGTCATAAAAATTTGTTAAATCAACCTCAGTTCATGCGCTCAAAATAAATAGAAGTAAATAGGATATGATGCTTTGATATATTACGCTGATTGGTCTATTGTAAAAGCTACTAATGTTACAAACAAAAAGCAATTTTGAGGACAATATATTGAGCGATAAGAAGCTTTTTCCCCAAAAATTTCACTGCAAGTAAAAACATAGGCACACCAGCAAAAACAATTGTGGAGAGCAATAGCTTTATTGAAACTGCTACCTTTTCAAACATGTCTGCTACTCTTCGAAAAACAAAACAGCAAATAAAGCTTGGCGTAACTGAAGATGATCGAAATACTGTTGCTCTTCCACTTCAACAAAGATAGAAATCATTCCCAATTCGCTGTCTGCTTGAGGTTTCCTTTTATATTTTCGCTTGTCCTTCTCTGCATAAAACACATTTCGAATCGAAGTGGTGTCTGTTGCGTTGTACGTCGGAAAAGAAAGCGACTTCTTCTTTAACTTTGCTTTACCACACGCAGACATCGGTGCGCTGTATGTTAGGAAAATGACTATTTCGACTCTAATAAATAATTATAAGGAATTTTTTTTTTCTTATTTACCTATTGCCCAATAGCGACTCTATTAAGTTTCTTTTTTTATTGATTAGTAGCTGTTCATTTAAAACGTCTTGACAAGTCTGAACACGCCCGAAGATGTCAAAAACTCGTAAAATGTTTTTAACAAACAAGTGTTTTTATTTTTGACTAAATGTAAATGATGTGTTTTAGTTTGTTGAAACAACCAATTACTTCTTCCAAAAACGGATACACTCTATGTTTTGAAATATTATTTTTAGTAACCAAAACGTATGTTTTTGGAATAATATGCTAAAATTTTGTAAAAAGCACTTGATTTTATAAGCTTTTCAAAACTATGTAAAAATGATAAACAATATCATGTTTAAGAAAAAGTAAAATTTGGATGACTTTTTAACAAAAATAAGGTATCTATAGCTAAATACTCTATTTTATTTGTCTTGATATCGTTACAACAAAATGGTTACATTTTCGTGTTAAATATTACAATTTAAAGAATTTTTGGTTACGATTTGCAAAAAATATTGACAGCTCTGCAACGAATTCTTTCTTTCGGTATTAAAACCAGGGTTGTGAAGTTGTAGAATTTTTTTTCCGACTCCACTTATCTAAAGTTTTCCGACTTCAGTACATCTAAAAAACAACTCTGACTCCAGCATGTCTGAAAAAACGACTCCCTTCCGACTCTTTCCTAAAACAGGCGACTTCGGTGATTTCTACTCCACAACCCTAATTAAAATTCGATTTTGTTGCAAACAGACTGACAAAATGTGAAATTGACCACAAGTTTTTGTTTGTCAGTGAAATGGAACTGAAAAAACATGCGCAACAATTCCATAAACTCGAAAAGTATATGACGCAAGTAACAGTTTTTCAATTGACACGGGGGTGCGCCACATCGTATGTGTTGACTGAAAACTAGAAAAATTTACTTTTTGTAGACCTTTGATGTTATAAGAAATAGTTTTATAATTATACAAAGAATCGGTAGACGATGGGGTTGTTTTAAATGTTGTCAGCAGCAAATTTTTCAAAGATTTGACCAAAACAATAAAGATTTTTGCTTCCAAAACCAACTATGTTATAAAAACAATAAAAAAACTGCTACAAAATGTAGTTGATATAATTTGTGCTGTTTTTTGTAAATTATAACTTTTATTTGATATTTTACCTAAAGACAAAATTTTACTTTTAAAATCTTGATATAAGAAAGTTTTACGTGTTAAATTTTTTTATCTAAAAAGACGATAAGACAAGAGAATAATTTATTGAAATGTACGGTGCAATTAGAATCACACCTCTAAGATAATACGTCCGCATCTTTTAAAAATCAGAATCGTAGTTTTAAAATAAAAAAAGCATCGTTTTTTAAGACAAGTCTCAAGTTCACTGACGCATATGCTAAAAACAAAGTGGGTAACACCATGTGTTGTTTCATCAGACATGATACCGAGAAGTTTGTCTGGTATAAACTAGATGTTGAAGACTGTTTGAAAAACGTATGATTTTACTGATTTTTGAAATATAATATTTTATTATAAAATTTACGATGCTATTTTTTATCACAAAATTAATTCAGTAGGTCACAAACTGAAAAAAGTTGTTGGAAAAGCGATATTGTTTTGAAAATTGACGGACTTTTGGTTACTTTTCAATCAAGGTTTCAACTCTAAAAAAATCCTTGCAATATTTGTAATGCTGACTGTTTTTTTTGTAGCGAAACGCAAAATTCGATGTGAATCACGTATCGAACTAGTGCAATCTTAGACATAATTCAACTTTGCAAAATAGGTTTTCAAAGGATTAAAAGATTTTCTTAACAAACAGTTCTTTTATTAAAAGTTATAACCACTATTTTCTTGTTTTCAAAGTTGAAAAAAAATTATAAAAGTTTTACGTATTGCTAAAGAGTGACCTCTTGAATTTCAACAAAGTTTTTACTTAAAAAAAGCCGCAATCAAACCGTTTTAAGGTTAGAAAAAATTGAAGAATTCGCGTCAATCATTCTACAACGTAAAAAATGCAAGTTTTTTGTATCAACAGGTCAGGCGGTTTAAAAATTGTGACAAACGCAATGGTTTTTATGAGGCGAGCCTAAATAGTCTTGGTTCGTTATTTATCTGGAGGTAGTTTTCAAAAATAATCTTTATCTTAAGACTGTTTACATATTAAGTGCAGTCAATAAAGCAGCTTTTCATCACACACACAAAATGATGAAAAAAACGTAGTTGCCAAAGGTCTATTCAAATAAATAGGATAGGAAAAAAGAATAAAAAGTAAAACCAGATTAATGATATTTCAACTTTGGCGTTGAAACAATTTGCAACTTTAATATAGCACCAGTTTTAAAGTTCAAGTCTAAATGCCTAGTTTGCTTGCGATATGTGTCTCTCTTAGGAAAGCAGAGATAAATAACTTGCTTGGTTGCCCTTTGAAGTATTAGCAGTTTAAATAATAATAAGATGTATTTTGTTGATCGCTCTATATTAAAAAAGTTTTTATAGTTTCAGAGCGATTAAGCATGAATGAAAAAAACCACAACAATTACAAAAAAACAATAAAGTTTTTAGATTATGAAAAAACAATAAATACATTTAAATGCACATAATCAAAATAAAGAATGAAATTGCAGATTCATCACTTGGACAAATTAGACCAGGGGTGGGCAAATTATGGCTTATAACAATCTTCCATGCGGCTTTCAAAACCTTCAAACAAATAATTTAAAAAATTATTAATTTCTGTTTGTCTTCTACCAAATTCTTGGTCCTTTTTTTAGCAATCCTTGATTTTTAGGTACGAAAATCAAGGAAATTGGGAAAAATTTAAAGTGAAGACTTTTTTGAGATCACTACTTTTTAGAGACGAAAATCAAAAAATCTGAGACAGATGCACTACTGTAGTGATGCGATTAATTACATAGCCCAAATATATTTTCATATTTTCACACGAAATACAACTTTAGTTATTATCATAGTTATAAAATTTTGTTTAAAACGTTAAATTTAACTTTCTCATGCTTTATTTTTTTACATTCTCGTATTTCACATCCTGCCATTCCATATCATATGATTATGTGATAATACGCCCACTTTCATACAGCAATGTGGATTAATCACAAATCGTAATATATAGAGTTACTCTCTTCCAGATATCGGTTAGATAAGTTAAATTTCTGTTATGAATATGTTATATTAAATTGTCTTTAATATTGTAATTTTTTGTTTTTATTTTTATTTTGTTTTTTTATAGTCTATTTAAATAAAAGAATACATGTACTGTAAATAGAATCAAGTTAGTGGTTAACCTTCTGAGTTTGAACTGCAGCAATTATTTATTTTATTTTATCTCTGTATTTATCCTCTTGATTCGCAGGAAAGTAACGGAGGCACTAATGCATAAGATAAGCAATTACTCTGACCTGCTTCTGGAGATGCGAATATATTGCTGTCCGCTTGTAATTTAATAGAGATACGACTTTTAATTTAGAACTGCTTGCAAGACCACTAAGTGAATCTAACCCTTTGTACTGAAGGCAAAGCGACGATTTCTAGTCACTTTCTCTCACTGCATAAAATTAAGATAACTTATCTTGATTGTTATGCATGTATTCTTTCCGTGTTATCAGTGGCGCATCTAGGGTATGGCAGCCATGTCTCGTGCCATGGGCGCCGTTTGGACAGGGGCGCAAAAAGGGCGAAAAGTTTTACTTGTAAAATGTTTCAATAAAATAATTTCAACTTGTAAATAATTGAAATTTGTATTTTTACTTAAATAATAACGTACAAGTATCTCAATTAAACCCAATCGTCAAAAATCTTTAGCCAACGATCAATGCCATTTGTTTTGTCACTGAGCGCAATTGACGGTGACGGTATAATTTAACATAAATTAAACTGTTAAATTAATGCTGTACTGGACTAATTATACATTATATTTAATATTTGCTGTACTGTCGTACTGAAGTAAAAATTTATAAACATTCGTACCATGAAACATACTATACTTAAGAAAAAAGAGAGTGGGGCTGAAGGGAGAAAAAGACAAAAACAGAAGCCAAAGGAAGCTGAAAAATTGAAGAAGTTTTTTGTACCTTTTTTTAAGAGATGTTCTTCTACTAACACCGCTGATAATCCGATCTCAAAAGTGCAAAGTGATCAATTTGAGCAAGAACCTGAAGAAGTTGGCCAATCTAAGCGAGAAAGTGAGGAAATTGGCCAATTTGTGAAAGAAATTGAAAAAATTTTTAATGTGAACGAAGAACCTAAATCTAATGTACCGGATTTTATTTCAAAACTCGATGTTGGACATATAAACTTTGATAAAAATACTGGAAAACCTAATTGTCAAATAGGATGAGAGCAGAAATTACCAAGCTTGGTTCAAAATATTTTCAGAACAGTCATGGGCCTTTTTTACCTAAAAATAATCGTGCAAGGAGCAGTAACTGGTTCATGAGGAAATTAGCAAATAACGAAGAAGTAACGCGTTCTTGGCTGATGTATTCGCCTTCTAGAAAAGCCGCTTATTGCATTTGCTGTCTGCTCTATTGTCGATCAGATCACCAAACTTCATTGCAACAGGAAGCTGGATGTAGTCAGTGGAAAGCACCCGAAAGGATGATCGTTTACGAAAATGCTAAACATCACAGAGAATGTTTTACGACGTGGAAAGAACTAGAAAGAAATTTGAGCAATAAAACCGGAATTATTGACGCCGAATTTCATGTACAAATTGAAGAAAAGCAAAAATCGCGTGAGATTCTTAAAAGAATATTACATAGAAAAAAGTATCTGGCAGAACAAAATCTCGCTTTGCGAGGACACAGGGAATCACTTCAAACAGATAGTGATTCAAATGTTGCTAATTTTTTGGTTTAATGAAATTCCTTGCCATCTTTGATCCTGTGCTGCGAGAGCATCTCCGTTTTATTGAAAGCCATCCACATTCAATCTCTTACCTTTCTCCAGGTGTTTAAAATGAATTTATTCACCTCATGGCATCTCATATTTCCAAAAAATTAACAGAAAAAATTAAAAAGTCCAAGTACTATGGTCTTATATTTGACTGAACCCCTGACCAGGCGCATCGCGAGCAAATTTCAGAAGTTGTAAGATGTGTTGATATTGACTGTCATAAAAAGCAGTGTCAGTTAAAGAGTCCTTTTTGGGCTTCCTTCAACTTCATCAAAAAGATGCTGCAAGCTTCGTTGAAGTTATTACGCAACAACTACAGAAGGATGAGATAAAAATAAAAAATTGTCGCTCGCAGTGTTATGACAAATACTGCTGTAATGGTGGAACATCGGAATGGTGTACAGCAAAGAATATACAAAAAAACAAACAGGCAGTGTTTGTTAATTGTGACAATCACTCACTTTACCTGGTCATGCCGCTGGACAAGACAAAGAAATGGTTTCTTTTTTGGGATCATTAACTCATTGTACAATTTCTTTTCCCGTTCTACGCAGCGTTGGGAAAAGCTAAAGGATGCCGTTCAGCTGATTTTAAAAGCTGAGGCCGAAACTCGTTGGAGTTTTAAAACAGAAGCAGTAAAACCTATAGAATTATATCTTGAAAAAAAAGTTCTTTTGCTTGAGAACAAAATAGAAGATGACAGACAAACAATCGACACTCAGAGCGATGGACAACAAATACTAAATCGTATTCTGGCATACAACTTCACGACACTGATAGGGTTTTGGAAAAGGCTACTTATACTAATTGATAGAGTTCAAAAACGATTACAGGATAAAACAATGAATTTTCACAACGCAGTCCTCGATTTAAAAGGCCTGAGAAATCATTTTAACAATGAAAAAGAGAGAATAGTTGATAAATGTTTGGAAAATGAGAAAATGCTTTGCGGCAAATGGGGCATTGAATTTTAAAGAAGGCCGAGACGCAAAAAAAGAATGGCTGATGAGAATGTCCGGGATGCAGGTTTATTGGCAACAGATCAAATGAAGCGCGTCATGAAGGGAGCTCTCGACCGTCTTCACAAAAAAATGAATGACTGTTTCTCTCGGTTATTTGACATCGATGTCAAGTTTGACTTTTTGCTTGATGTCCAAAGGCTTTGTCACAGTTGTGACTATGGAAACTTAGAGTCGCTGTGTGATAATTTAGCTTCTGTTTACAGTGACAAACTTGACGGCAAGCAATTATATGGAGAAATTATTGATAGCAAAATGTTGATATCAAGTCGTACCAAAGTTAGGTTATCGCGACCTGAAGATCTTCTTACATTCATAGTCGAATATGGGGATGAAAGTATATTTTCCAAGCTCCGGATAGCTTTGCAAATTCTGCTGACAGTGGCAGTATCCATGGCAAGTTGCAAGCGATCGTTCAGTAAACTAAAACTAATTCTGTCGTACCTTCGATCCTCAATGAGTCAGGAAAGGCTGTGTTATCTAACTTTATTAAGTATAGGGAGGGATGAAACAAAGAAAATTAATTTTGATGAAATCATTGACAATTTGCGTCAAGAAAGTTGTTGCAGGACCTTGTTATTGAGCAACCGTCCGAATTTTTTGTTGCTTATTGTTTAGTGTCGTTATTAAATTGTTTGTTACCTTATTATATTGCGTGGTTGAGAAAAAGCTATTTGATATAAACTGGAAAAAGAAACAAGTGAAGTAGGGGGGCGCATTTTTAAACTTTGCCATGGGCACCATTTTACGTAGATACGCCACTGACCGGTTAACCCTTAGCTAAAATATATTTCCAAGTATATACATTTTTTTGAAAAACCAGATACGCCACTGCGTGCTATTTATGTTCTTCTTTGTTTCACTTTGACAAATAAAAAGCTTGCCTTGTCTTTATTGCGCCGTTACCCAGTTACAGTTAGTTTAGAATGAAAGCGGAGGAGTAAAACATAAGTTTTGAAAAAGTCGAGAAAAATTTTGCTTTCTACTTGGTTTTCTGCAATCGTTTTAGTCTGAACCAGGTTAAAAAGTTGAATTATTTTAACTTTAATATTTTGCTACTTAGCACGAAAAATTTTGAGCTTGGGCAATTTTTTTACCCTTTTCGCTTTTAGTCTGAATATTTTTTTCGATCTACTTTATTTAATTTTGAAAATGACTGCAAATGCTTCAACGTACAAACGTACAAAATACGCTCGAAGTTTAAAAAGAAACTACACTGCTAGCAAGTGATAATAGATTACATTAGACCTGTTAAAGTTGTAGTCGGCTAAGTCTTTTGAAGAATTTTATATCCGAGGTTTAATATGAAATCGAAATATTATTTAATTCAAAACTAGGTGTCACTAAAATTCAAAACTATGTTTAACTACGGAAACAACAAGGATTTTTTTAAAGTACTCACTAAACGATGATCTCATATTTTTTGTCTTCAATTTGATTTCAGCATAAAATTTAAAAAAAGTTTACGCAGCTCCTTGCGTGGTTGAAATTTGCCACTCAATTAAAGCGAAGATCTTTTTTTAGTCTTCTTTTTGATTTAAGAAAAAAGTAAACTTGAGGCGCAAGTTGTAGAACCTTGGCCAACCTTAGTTCAAAAGGCCATTTTTAAAAACATTTCTCAAAAAGCCAAAGCGGTTAACCATTACATAAAAACATATTTCAGAATATATATACTTTTTTTAGAAAAAAATAACAACAAAAAACTGTTAAAACGTATTAATTTAGATTAATAAAGTATATAAAATGTTAGGCACAATTTTTACTTTTAGGATAAATTACTTTATAATTAAATAGTGAATCAATAGGTTTATGTGTAGACTTGCTCCACACAACATTATCATAATAAATGTTAATTTGCAAATTTTATTTTATGACGTTGAAAATTGCATCAAGAAACGCCAAGAAGAACTGTTATTGTTGAAAACAGCAAAACAAAACTACTTTTTACAAATTTGTTTCTTTTGTTTATTTCATGTTATTACATTATTTTTTGATCTTATGCTATTACATTTGTCGTTTAATTGTTTTTTTGTTCTGTTTTCTTTTACTTAGAATTTTACGGCAAATCTAAGTAAAAAATAGTCCTGCTGTTATGATTTTGAATCAGTTCGATACATAGGCGTACCAACCAAAAAAAAATTTGGGGGGCAATGAAGTTTTGCCCAAATTTTGTGAAATTTTCCCAAATCATGATTTTCTAGAACTTTACGAATAAGACAAAAAATTTGTCTGAGATTTCCGGACAAAGACCAAATTTTGTCCTAAAATCATGTTGTTCTCTAAAAAAAAGTTCTTCTCTTGGAATCATTTTCATATTTCTCAATTTTCGTCTCAAAATCAAGGTGTTCTCTAAAAAAAGGGTCTTCACTTAAATTTGGTAACTGTTTTTTGCAGTTGATCATTGTTACCTCCCTAAAATTCCTGACTCTGCCCAAATTTTTTATAGCGCTATTCATAAGAGACCTATGGATCACATGAGTGGGACCTATGAGTCATGCTTAATGACGCTTTGAAATCAATTCCAATAAAGCAAAATAACATGCGGATAAGTTAAAATAGTAAAATTATTTACTTTTTTTAAAAATATTTTACGTGAATAAATTTTCAAAAAATTTCAGTACATTTGAAAGACGTGCAGTGAGCTTACGTGCAGCCGACCACACATTTACTAAAACATAGACAACGTGATCAAATAAATCGATACAGATTGCTAATTTAGTTTAATAAAACTTTTGAGTCTTGTTTACTCTTCGATGTTAAGACTTGTTTCCACGACGAGCGTTGACGGGAGTATTCTTTTTGTTTGTTTTAATGATTTTTTTCTGTCCGCGCATGAACATAAAGAAAAGTAAAAACGATCGATAAAACAAACAAAAAATACTCCTCCCAACTCTCATCGTAAATTCTCATCGTAAAAAAAAGCCAATTTCTAAGAAGTAGGTTTGTTTCGCTGTTTTGAACAATGAAACTTCTTCTTGACCTTTCTTGACGCAATTCTCAACGTAATAAAATAAAATTTGCAAATGAGTGTGCATAATAATGCACTTTGCTCTTGGATCTTTGTATTAACATTTATTATTATAATGTTGAGATTTCGGTACGAAGCATGTCTACACATAGACCTACTGGTTTACTTCTTATTTTGAAAAATAATTTGTCTAAAAGTAAAAATTAGGCCTAACATTTTGCATACTTTATTGATATAAATTAGTACCTTTCACCAGTTTTTTGTTTTTCAAAAAAATGTATATACTCGGAAATATATTTTAGCTAATGGTTAACCGGTCAGTGGCGTATCTACGTAAAATGGTGCCCATGGCAAAGTTTAAAAGTGCACCCCCTACTTCGCTTACTTCTTTTTCCAATTTATATTAAATTGCTTTTTCTCAACCGCACAATATAATTAGGCAACAAGCAATTTAGTAACAACACTAAACAATAAACAACCAAAAATTTGGACGGTCACTCTGTGACAGGCATCTTACAACAGTACTTTTCGTGCCTTTCTTGACGCGAATATCAATGATTTTATCAAAATTAATTTTCTTTGTTTTATCCCTCTCTATACTTAACAAAACTATAATTGCACAACCTTTCCTGACGCATTGAGGATTGAAGGTACGACAGAATTAGTTTTAGTTTACTGAATGATCACTCGCAACTTGCTATGGATACTGCCACTGTCAGCAGAATTTGCAAAGCTATCCGGAGATTGGGAAATACACTTTTATCCCTATATTCGACTACGAATGTAGAAAAATCTTCAGATCGCGATAACCTAACGCTGGTACGACTTGATATCAACATTTTGCAATCAATAATTTCTCCATATAATTGCTTGCCGTCAAGGTCGTCACTGTAAACAGAAGCTAAATTATCAAACAGCGACTCTAAGCTTCCACAGTCACGACAGTAACAAAGTTTTTGGACATCAAGCAAAAAGCCAAACTTCACACCGACGTCAAATAACCGAGAGAAACAGTCATTCATTTCTTTGTGAAGACGTTTGAGAGCTCCCTTCATGACGCGCTTCATTTGATCTGTTGCCGATAAAACTGCATGCCGGACATTCTCATCAGCCATTCTTTTTTGCGTCTCGGCCTTCTTTTAAATTCAACCCCTTTTGTCGCAAAGAATTTTTCCATTTTCTAAACATTCATTAAATATTCTCTCTCTTTCATCGTTACAATGATCTCTCAGGCCTTTTAAATCGAGGTTTGTTGAACACCATTCCGATGTCCCGCCATTACAGCAGCATTATCATAATACTGCGAGCAACCATTTTCTATTTTTATCTCATCCTTCTGTAGTTGTTGCATAATAACTTCTACGAAGCTTGCTGCATCTTTTTGATAAAGTTGAAGGAAGCCCAGAAAGGACTCTTTAACTGACACTTCTTTCTTATCAAAGTCAATATCAACACATCTTACAACTTTTAAAACCTGCTCGCGATGCGCCTGGTCAGGAGTTGAGTCAAATAAAAGACTATAGTACTTGGATGTTTTAATTTTTTCTGTTCAGTTTTTGCAAATATGAGATGCCATGAGGTGAATATATTTCTTTTGAATACCTGAGAAAGGTAAGAGGTTGAATGTGGATGGCTTTTCATAAAACCAAAATGCTCTCGCAGAACAGGATTAAAGTCGGCAAGAAATTTTATTAAGCCAAGAAAATTACCAACATTTGAATCATTATCTGCTTGACGTGATTCCCTGGGCCCTCGCAAACAGAGATTTTGTTCTGCCAGATACTTTTTTTTATGCAACATTTTCTTAAGAACCTCACGCCATTTTTCCTTTCCTTTTTTATTTTAAAAAAAAATACGGCGTCAATAATTCCGGTTTTATTGCTCAAATTTCTTTCCAGTTTTTTCCACGTCTTAAAATACTCTCTGTGATGTTTAGTATTTTTGTAAACGATCATCCTTTCCGGTGTTTTTCACTGACTAAATCCAGCTTCCTGTTGCAACGAAGATTGGTGATCTGATCGACAATAGAGCAGACAGCAAATGCAATAAGCAGCTTTTTTAGAAGTCGAATACACAAGAACGCGTTACTTCTTTGCCATTTGGCACGAGCTATGGCTGCCATACCCTAGATACGCCACTGCAACCGGTTGGTTTTTTGATAATAAAATTTAGGGAAAGAATCTACTATTTTTTCAACCAACCACAACTATATACAGCAATAGACATATATTCATACTGAACTAAAACAAAAAGAAGCCATTATCATAAACGGTTTCGGCTTACATTTGCTCTCTTAAGACAAATAAGATAAAATGTTAAGAAATCTTGCTATGTAACTTAAACATTGAGCCCAAAGACCTGATTACGTAGTTGTTTTGTCACACGAGGTTTTCATAAAAGGAATTGTTGAAAATTGATCTAAAAATGCAAACGCAAACTTACAACCGCAAAGCCGATACAACACGCAAAATCAAAATAAAATAAATAACAATCTAAAATATATTTAACAAAAACAATAATCCATTTGCAAGTAATTGTCCATAAAGCCCAGGGTTATGTTTTTTGATTAATAAAGTTTTGTGAATTTTAGTTTCATAATTAGAATTACGTACGTTAAATTTAGCATTAGCACAAATTTCGCAAGGCATAATATGATCTTTGACGGCGCTTTCAGTTTACAAATAAAAGCCCAAATGTTTACCCATTTTAATGCTCAAATTGACGGGTTCACATGTTGATGTAAGTCAAGCTCGAATCACACAAACACGAAAACTGATATACAATATTTGAACAGAGCGCAGGCGTAACACAAGTCTTCAAATTGAAAATACTGTGATACTTTAAGTTTTATAGACAGAATTCATTTTCAAAGTTAGTTTAAATTTAGAGTTAATAATGTTTTGTAGTTTATTGATAAACCGTCAGGAGTTATGACCAAAATATGAAATATTATGATGATAAACATGATCAGGACTTGAGAATGGGAATGTAAAAGTTTATCATTCAACTTTTTGAAACATTTTTCAAAAAACCAAAAAGTTTTTTTGAAAAATATTTTTAGAAATTTTAATGCAAGTTGTTCATATTCTCCGTCTATATATGCTGATCATGTAAACAATATACAAGATGTGTCCAAAAAGTAACAATATTGGTGTTATAAAAACTTTACTGAAAAATATTGAAATATACCAATGTCGAATTTCTTCAAAGTAATCCCCTTCCAATTGAAAACACTTGTGCATTCGCCTTTTCCACGATTCAAAACATTCTTGGAAGGCATTTTTTGGGGATCTTTTTGAGCTCCATCGTCGTAGCCATTTTGATGGAATTGATGTCAGAAAACTGGGTTTCCTTCAGAACAGATTTGATCTTAGGGAAGAGAAAAAAGTTACACGGGGCCAGATCGGGGCAATATGGGGGTGTTTTAAAGTTGCAATGTTTCTTTCTGCGAAAAACTGACAAATACTCAGGACTGTGTGAGCAGGAGCGTAATTGTGATGGAGCGCCCATGCGTGGGCTTCCCAAAGACTCCGCCTCTTGTCACTCACTGATCTTACGAGGTGCCAAAGAATCTTTTTATAGACAGTTTGGTTCACTGTTTGGCCTTGGGGTAGGAATTCAATAAACGATGCCTTGAATATCGAAGAACACAATGAGCATCACTTTTACTTTTGACTTTGGAAGGGCCTTTGGGAAGCCTTGTATTAATGTCTTGCCAAAATTAAGTTTATTATCTGAGTACTTTTAAAATACTTAAAAAATGCAATTTCAATTTCGAAACAAAAATCATAAAGTTTTATTTAATAAAATACGTAACCTTGAACAGTGATGGCTTCACAAAAGGGGGCCCGGTTCAAGAAATATAGGGGTCCACTTTCTCATGTGCCAAGTTTTTTTCGTTTCAAAATAAAATGATATCTAAAAAACAGTCGTCACTTTCAATCAATATCCAAAATCATAATTTTCTTTTCAAAGATATAGAGATCTCTAAAAAAACGGGAATCATCATTTTCAAACGAGTAGCTTATACCTACTTTCGTTTAAAAGTTAAGGTGTAGACGCAGTAGGGCAGCCACCGTCATGGTACTTTATTATTGATACTATGAAGAAATAAAGCAATAGTTTGTTTAGGAGCCACTTTTTAAGGTTTTTCAGGGGATCCGGTGCGGTCGCTCCGTTTGCTCCGCATTAAAGCCATGACTGACCGTGGATTTAATCGGCAACTTTTGAAAATAGATTGCTGTTTCTATTGATTTTATTTTAATATTGTTGCTTTTGGGTATTCAGATTTAGCTCATAGTTTCACGCCTTTTAATTTTTTTATCCTTTGTTTCACTAATTTTTTTTTGGAAAAACTTATTGAAATAATTTACCTAGTAAGGTCATCAACCTTTGCTTGCAATTATTTTTTATTTTATTTGTATGATCATTAAAGTCAAAAGCGTTCATTTTGAGTTTACTTATTTTTTATCAAAGTATTAATTATGTTAAGTTTGGTTGCTTTAATGCAGTGATTCTCAATGTTTTCGCGCACTCTCGCCTCCTTTACAAAACTCAGATACGGTTACAACTCCAAAACATAAACTTTAAGAAAATTTTCTTTTGATATATTAGGTGAAGATTTTTTTTTGTCGGACTTTAATCTTATGTGTGATTCGAAATTCCGGTGATACAATAAAATTTATATTTATAGTGAAGATCAAAAAAACAAAAAATAAGTGAAGCAACTTTTATCAGTTATCATGATTTAACTGTAAAAAAAGGAATTTTTTTAGGGGCAACTTACATTGTACTTTAGATTTACAAATTTCTCCCCAATCCTTCCCTCGGTAATTATTGCTTTCTAAAGATTTCGATATTCTCTTTAAGGTGCCAACTGCTCATTTTAACAACTGCTACAAAACAATGTACATTTTTCAGACAAGTCTAGGACTTATCGGATTGGACGGAAATGGAAACGTCCGGTGCCGCAGCAGTAACGATGATAATGGAGATTCTAATTGTTTGGAAAGCTTGTACAAAATAAGGTAATTTTATTTAAAAAATGGGCCATTTTACTTCATTCTGAGACCAAAAAGTTTGATAAAAAATCAAAACGTAGGACAACTAATTAAAACATATTTTGGGTTTTTTGTTAATTTTAAATGTAACATGATATTTTTAACAGAGTTTGAACAAAATACATGATAGCCTACTTTATATAAAAAATATAATTGCTGTTTTACTCCCAAAAATATGTGTTATCAAGATGTAAAAAATATGCTTCTAAACTTGTAGATAAAATCCTTTATTGGTTTACCTAAAAAAGGTGATCCAATCAAAGTATAAATGTCTTAGTTTATTGCTAAAGTAGTAAATGTACTTCTAATTTTGCCCTTTCTAGATTTACATAAGTCAATAGTTATCATCTTGCTTTTTATATTGGAAGTGTTCCTATCTATCCTATATATAATGTTCCTATATTAAAATCAGGCTGTATCCTACAGCAATATTCGGCAACCGGTTTGCAGCAAGACAAAAATAGGTGTGACGCTTATTATAACAGTTATGAATAAGATTTGGGATGAAACATTTGTGCTTTTTCGAAAGTTGAATTTTATTACTGCTAGAAGAGGGCTGGCAAACATTTTTGATTTGCGAAAATCTTTTTTTTAAATACCAAATTGCGACCAAAAAAAACTGGAAATTTTAATTTATTTTCCTTTTTTATGTAACAAAGACTTTTTTGGTCTCTGCTTGATTCGGATAAAAAAAACATTTGTATCTAGCAAAGACCAAAACAAAAAAACCTTTACTGCACAAAAATGCAAAAAAATTAAAATTTGACAATGACTATACGTGACCGGACAGTTGATCGAACGACACTTAATCGAATTGACACTAAATCGAATAATGAAAGAGAAAATTTACAACTTTGAATCTGTCTCAATTTTGTCAATTTTTTGTCCTAGAAACATAGTAATTTTTAAAAAAAAGGACTTCACCTTAAATCTTTCCCAATTTTGTTAATTTTTTGTCCCAAAAACATAGTAATCTTTAAAAAATTAAGTCTTTCCTTGGAATCAGGCTCTGATTTCTGCAAGGGGGCTGCAAGGGTGAGGCCATGGCACAATCCCCCCCTTGAATAACTAACCACAATGTAAAAAGAGTGCAAAAGATGGCAGCAATAGGCATCTAATAAAACATAACCATTACAAAGCATCTACTTGTTTACCCTCAAAAAATTCTTTGTTCAGGGACCTTGTTAAAAATCCTGACCTTGACATTGACAAAAATTATATAAATAAAAACAAACTGTCTTCTTAGTGATGGCCTCTGCTTTTTATAAATCTAATTTACAGAAACAAAGAGATTGTTTAATTGCAGAAACACACAAAAGTGAATCTTATTTTTTTATCAACTGTCATTTTGATCAAGTGTCGTTTCGATCAAATTTCGTTTCAATCAAGAGTCATTTCAATCGAATGTGGTTTCAATCAAATGTTGTTTCGATTGAGTGTCGTTTTGATCAACTGTCGTAGCGCCGGTTATACTCTTGTCCCTAAAGTCAAGTGATGACCAAAAAAAAGGTCTTCACTTTGAATCAGTCTCGGATTTCTTGATTTTTGTCCCAAAAAAATAAGTGTTCTCTAAAAACAAAAGGTCTTCACTTAGAATCTGTCCCGAATTTTATCATTTTCATACCTAAAATATAGTGTTCTTTTTTTTTTTTTAAACAAGCTGCATAAAGATGAGAAACACCAGACTCGAGTTTCGCTCTCATTAGAGCTCGTCAGTGATGCTTATCTCACCGCGAATCAAACCTGGGACCTGTAGTCTTCCACGCAGGTTACTATACCACTAGACTAGAGATCCCGGACGACAGATGGACTCAAAGCAGCTGTTATAACTTATTTCCGGATTTACTGAACAAGGAATACATAAAATCCACTATGTTGTAATTCCAAGGCCGTACCTCATGACCGGGACTTAAGCATCACTGACGAGCTCTAATGAGAGCGAAACTCGAGTCTGGTGTTTCTCATCTTTATGCAGCTTGTTTAAAAATTAATTCCAAATCCTCTTAATTCTTCAGATATATAGTGTTCTCTCAAAAATCAACAAAAAAAAAGCTCTTGACTTCAAATCTTGTCTTCAATTTTTGTCGGTATTTCTGGCAAAATGGGCGGGACAAAGCCCTAAAATTTGTGACGTATGGCAAGCCTACCCAAAAGTAAATGAAATTCAAAATAAGGATTCTTTTTGTGGCCTCCCTGTAAAGTTTTCGTAGACCCCTTTGAGAACCCCTGATCAATATACTACCACATATAGCATTGGATTGTAGCTGTAGCTTCAGACATAACACCAGAGGATTGTTGAAAAAACCTCAAACACATTCACACTACCATCACCTCACAATATATTAGTTCTAGAAAAAACATTTAAATTACTAACACCACATCCTATGACATTCATTCATCAGAACAAACATTACCGCGTCATATGCATACAAAACTGGCACAGATCAGAGCAAATAAATCACTACTCTTGCAAAGTTATCTGCATACAGTGAATCCTGATACTTACACGCCACAGTGCCAACTATGCTTGTCACACACACATGACACTAATCACTTCTTTAAATGTAGTCAAGTACCAACACAACACAACACAACACAATATAACACACTATTCTGTGAAAAAAATCTTTAGAAACAGCAGAGGTAATTCAAGAGTGGAAATTTAGATTGGCTTTTTTGAGAAATTAAGGGATAGCTACTCCAAGATATCCTTGGAGGAGGGGCAACAACAACAACATACACTACCAAAAAAACACTGATTTTCCATATAACCGTAATCCAAATTTCCGACTGCTATACAATTACTTTCCCACAGCAACCTTCAAGCTTCAATTTGGACGTTTGGGAATCATATTGGATCCATTTATTAGATGCCTCCATAAATATTCAAATTAATATTCTTCCCATTCAACGTTGAATACTTTTTTTTAATATCATTTTTATATACTTTTCTCTTTATACAGTATTTTCTCCACGCATTTTTACTTCATATTTGCAATTAAATTTAAAAGCAAATACTTACTTTTTATTTCACATTTAATTACTTCGTTAGGTATTATTACCACCTTGCATTATTTATTTCACCGTTAAATTATTCCTGTGTTGATTACATTTGACTTTACTATAAATTATCCTTAATCAACTTTTGACTCGTTATCACGTCACCATCGTCTTTATGAACATGAAATCAGCTGTTTACCATGATGTTTATTATCACAGTGCTTTCCAAACTTTTTGAAACACGGACCCCTGTTTGCAATTCTTTTTTTACTTGCCCCAATTTTATGTCACATCAATTTTCTGCCCAACCAACGAAGAAAGATAGTTCAAACCCAAAAATACATAACACAAAATCCGTTAAAAAAATAAATCATTATAAAGGCATACCATATTTCGCAGGCGCAAACCGGAACGCTTGTTAATAGAAAAAATTTGTCCCTAAAAATTTACATATATAAAAAAATATATATTCAACACTTAAGGTTTTGTTTACAAACAATCCATTTCATTGTTTTGTCGTAGTTTTGGATTTTCTTTTGCGTGTCTTAATATTGTATGTTGAATATGATTTATTGTTGTTTTTTAGAATTAAAAATAAGAAACATAAATTAATAAATAACTGAAGAAAATAATTGCACAAATTCGTAAGAAAAGCTTTTCTTTACTTTTTAAAGTATGACCAGACAAGGTTTTAAGAGGCTGTGCTTTTACTCTGAAAAGCCTGCCGACTTTATTTTTTAATGATTTTTTTAAAGAATTTATTAAATTATAGAAATTCTCCATCATTCTTGAACCCGAACAATGCTCAGTTTAACACGATCCTGAAGTATCCTTTCAACCAATCCTTCTGTGGATTCACGTTTTTAGCAAACTCTTTTGCAAGCAAAGAACTCGTGAACGTGTCCTGTCCGACAGGTGATATTACATCAGTGTCTTACATTTTTTTGTAAAACATCACTTTTTTCATCTCTAAAATGTTTGCAAGCTTGTTTTGAAATATTATTATAGTTATTTTTTTAAGATGAAAAGCGATTTATTTATGTATCCCATTGAAAGCACGTTTAATGTAAATATCAAAAACTTTAATCAGAAATGAGCCAAAAAAATGCATTAAAATTGACGGAGGTTTTTAATCGCACAAGCTTTCGAAAATGACTGCTCACTTTGTCAGGTGTAACCAAACTACTTTTTGTTACACTACAACATTCAATCAATTTTTAAATGATTTTTTGTTTCGATGAACTGAAATACTAAAAACCAGCAAAAGCAAGTTTGGAAGGTTAACACATGCGGCTTACTGCTTTAGATTGCAGTCATGTGATTGAAAAAAATTTTCTGAAGAATGTTCTTGTGAAATCTCGACAACTGCATCAAACCTTATTCTCACCACTGATGAAACAATAACTGCAGCAAGGACTACTATCGCCAGTGATGAAACAATAACTGCAACAAGGATTACTATCACCAGTGATGAAACAATAACTGCAGCAAGGACTACTATCGCCAGTGATGAAAAAATAACTGCAACAAGGACTACTATCACCAGAAATGAAACAATAACTACAGCAAGGACTACTATCACCAGTGATGAAACAATAACCGCAGCAAGGACTACTATCACCAGTGACGCAACAATAACTGCAGCAAGAAGTAACGTTAGTGATAGTACAGCGAGACGTTCAACAGAGGAAAATCGAAACTCTGATTTTAATTATATACCGATTGCTGTAACAGTGCCTTTAGTTGCTATATTGTTTCTCGCAAGCTTTTTTATTTGCATGCATAAAAAGAATCGAAGTGGTAAATTTGTATTAAATGGCGACATTACAAAAATTTAAATAAGGAAGTCTCAGCTTTTTAACACCGTGGCCCAAAAAACTTAAAAGGCAATTTTTGTGGCCCAATGTGTCTAGTCTTCACTTTTATTCTACACCCAATTTCACGAAATTGTTTCCAAATTATAAACATATAACCTACCAAAAAGAAAAGGCTTTACTTTGAAACTCTGTGTGGCTCACCTGCAAAACTTCTGTGCGGCTTGCAGGTAGAAAACCCTTGGTTTAGATGATTAAGAATACTTTTAAAAAAATACAGTTTTAGTCCCTGGTTTTCTACAGGCTGTTGCATATAAATTTTGATTGGAGTTCAAATTTGACACTGATTTAAAAATGGAGTTACTTTAAATTTGATTTAATTTTAAAGTTATTAATTATTTTGTTAATTGCTAAAAAAAATGGAAAATCACTTCTAATTTGGTTAAATTTAGATAAATATAAACAGAATCATTTCTGCTTGTAGGCCATAGTGTTTAGCGTATTAGAAAATCCACAAATAAAGAATAATTTTTACTTTTTTTATCAAGGAAAACGACACATTTCTGTATTATATCAGCTTATTGAAGTTTAGCTGTTGCCATACCGTCCAGGGGACAGGAGGCAATTTTCCTCAAAGTCTCAAAAAGTTGTGCAAAATTAAAACTTGTCGGGCAGCAAAACGAACTACTCCTGCAGAATAAAATGCCCAGATGTAGAAAAAGTATCAAAATTTTCAGTTGAAGACGTTTTTTTTTGATCTTCACCTAAATTATGGACAAATTTTTTTCTTATATCCTTAAAGCGCTAGAAGATTGTAATTCGAGCAAACGTCATTAAAATTTGCGTAAAGCTGTACTCCCCCAAATTTTTTTGGTTGATACGACTATGACTGTTTGGCTATTATTACATTTACTATTTACAATGCACTATTTTTACAGGAACCAGAATTACAAGCTCGGTAAAGACAACAAAAGAGCTTGGAAAAAAATTTTGGCCGCAATGATTAAAACCTTAATCTTTTACACCTTTATATTTTAATATTTTACAAAATCAACTTGTCATTGATCAAACTTCAATTGTCACAACATCAGATGATTTTGCTGCCAAAGATAGTAGTGTTTATTTGGATATTTTTTTAATATCCCACACTTTCTTTATACTTTTACAAATAATTAATAATTTTTTTATGTTTTTCAAAATAGTTTAAATTGTTTCGCATTCTACCAAGTTTATAGTCGCATGTAATTGTCTCTTGACTGATCAAAACAAAATTCACAATTCGATCGTAAGCAGTGGAGAAGAAAATATTATATGAGTCGGCATCGCGGTCAAGCAGTTAAGAGCACAGTGTTTGGTGGCTAACATGATCGATAGAATCTAAGTTCAAAACCTACTTTTTCTTTTGCTGTGTCCTTGAGAAAAAATACTTTACTGCAATTTCCTCTGGTTGGCGGTCTTGGCAAGCAGTTTTAAATTTTAATCATATCTCTAAACAGAAAATATCAAACAAACGGCATATCTTGGCATCTCCGAAAATAGGTCTGAATAATGCTTGACAGTTGTTCTATATACGAGGAGTATGTACGTATAGCACCTCGATTCTTTCTTGCAAGCTTGGATAAATATAAAGATGAAGATTAAAAATTTGTATTTCATAGAAAATTAGTTTTTATTTAGTATTAACTGTTGTTTTATAAACAATATCCCAAAGTTCGTTTTGTTTTGTAAATAGATGAATTTTTGCTACTGCTTCGCAAATTTTTTATGAAATATTTCGATAGAAGTATATTTATTAAAAAACTTTTTGCTATCAACCAAGCTTTTAAGAAAATTAATAAGCCATTTATGTATTTCATGAGTATAAGTATACTTATAAACAACTGAATATTTTTGCAAATAAAATAGATATCTAGAAATAGCTTACATTAATGCATTGTATTCCAATCTCGTAATCATAATAAAACTTATATTACGCATTGTTTCATTTATCGCATTGTTTCAGAATGACCGTTAATAAAATATTTTTTGCCCATTTGCGATTCAATCAATGTTGTTAGGCAAACAGAGAATGCGAGAAAGCATTTTTTGATAAAAAGAAGTATAATAAACAAAGTGTAAAAGTGTTACAATAAATTTTTATTTTCTTTGCAGAATAAGTTTTTGTCCAAACGCCTGAAAAAGCAATAATTTCTAGCAGAAATTTGAATACAAAGCGGTTGTCGTTAAAAATAGTGAAGATCGAATATCAAAATACCTATTTACGAAGCGATTTTATCTTGTTTATATCGAGGTGATGCAACTATAAGTAGATTATAAAAAAAATAATTGTTTCAAATTAATAAAAAAATCAAAGTTTTTTAGCATTTAAGGTGTAGAAAATCATAAACAATATTTTTTTTATTAAACTACTACAAGTTTTGAGTGCTATCAAAAGACCAAAAACTTTGAAAGTATCATTTTATTAAAGCTTTAGGTACTCGAATATTTAAAACGTCTATGAAATATTTTTTCGCCAAACTATCCATCACCAACAAGTTCTAGAATAAAAAAATCAAACTTTTGAAACTTACTCCTTTATCTTGAATCAAGAAAAAAAATTATTAAAATAAGGCTTTGCTGAGAAAAACAACATTTCCAAGTCTTCATGACTAAAAATAAAATATGAATGGTTTTCAATATGGAATAAAATTTCCGAATTATGGTTTGAATGCCACCAGTGGTACGCGAATTTTCCAGGTGGTAAGCGAGTAAAAATTCATTTAATTTTTTATTTTACATTTATCTCTATATTTCTTCTCACTCACAGAAAAATGTCAGAGGCGTTAGGCAAACGTCGAGCAATTACTCGGACCTACTTCCGGAGATGTCAAGACAAGGTCCTCAAATTAAATTTAAATGTGTAAATAGTTTGTCCTCAGCATGCAAAAACCCAAATTTTGTAGCTACAATAACCAAAAATTAATTTTAATATTTAAATGCTTGTTTTTCTATGGACGATGAATTCTTCATAACGTTCACGTTGAAAATTTGCCGATTCCGTTTTTTCGATTTCTCTGAGATTTTTTCACAAAAACTACATTAAACTGCTTATCTCAAAGGGTTATTAATGTTTGGATAAAGTTTTGTCCAACAAGAATCGAAGTGTTATTCAAACAGTAAACTGAAATACTCGAAAACCTGCAACGTATGGCATCTTCTTCGAGTCATTAACTTCCGCTGGTTATGCCTACAGTATACTTATAGCATATTGCTATTTTGGCAAGTATTAAAAAATGCAAAACATTATTACATGTGTGAAATTGTAGAAAATATCAAATATATGTTTAAAAAATTGCAAGAAACAACTGAGCTTTGAGAATAAAATAGAAAATTTTTTTATAGATTGTATTTGAGCATAGCGTTGGTAGAATTGCTTTAGAAAAGATAACTTGTTTGAGCACAATGCCATAAAATGGAAAAGGTTTACCTGAAGCAATTAAAAATGCAAGTTATAAAAAGAATTTTTTTTTTGAAACTTAATTGTAAAACGATAAAGATTGCTTTGTCTTATAAATAAAGTTAAAAAATAAAGAAAAAAACTTGGTTCTTAAAAAAGTGCAGGTTTTCAAAATGTGCTATTGCTTTCCACCATTCAACCACTATAAGAAGTTGGCAAACATATTTTTCAAAACTGTCTTACGTATATACAGTATAAGTGCGTGACGAGACAGTTCATTGAATGACAATTGGTCGAAGCAAGAGTTAATCGAACGATTATTGGTCAAAATCACAACTTATCAAATTATGAAAGAAAAAGTTTTAAATGAAACAATGCAAAGCATTTTGCTACGTTTGTAATCATGCCTGCATAATTGCAACTACCATGTTCACGATTTTCTTCGCTAGAAATCTAAAAAAAATTTTTCGACAATTTTTTTAGCATATATTGTATCTACAGTGGGGCTCGAGATATTAGTCCTGAACATTCTTTGGCAATTAAATAAAATCAATTGATCAAATTTTGCTTATATTTCATATATATAATCGAAATATTGTTTTTAATGATATGCCAAGATAAAATGGTAGTTTCATTTCTAAATTTTTTTAAATTTCATTCTTTTATCAAATTTAGTACTTGTCAGGTGGCTCGAGTTATTAGTCAATCATCAAACAACACATTTTAGCGTGATTTAATTTATTATATGAATTAAGATAATAAAAAACAAGATAATTAGCAGGTTTAATTCACATTTAGAAATAAATACTCACAAAACTACTGAAATTAATGCTTTATTTGTTGACATAAGCTGCCTTATTTTGAATTACCTGAAACTGCCTCTCAGTGACGAGTTCAGTCAATTTCTTGAAGGCAGATAATTCTAAAGAGGATGCTGCGTCTTGTATTGCCTTCCACAAATCAGCTTTGGAAGAAAGCTGGCGGAGATTTGCGTAAACCTTGCGCTTGATAATGACCCAAAAATTTTTGATGGGGTTCAAGTCAGGATAACAGGCTGGCTATTGCATCAATCTATCATCTTTGAACCCCATTTATGCAGGAAATTCAGTGGTGGGTTTAGCAGAATGTCATGGAGCGTTATTTTGCATGAATAAGATCTTCTTTCGGAGAGAAAGTAGGACATCTTCAAGCCACTCCATCAACACTGACCCAACGAGGTTGCAATAGGCCACTGAAGTTAATTTAACACCTTCAGGTACACGTACTGGGTCAACAATTTGATCATTGATGATGCCAGCCTATGTCATTATGCCTCCACTTCCTTGTTGGCGACGAATACGAGGGGGCGCTGGTGTCCAGAAACAACCCATCCCTTTAACCAATTGTCGGGTTCATCCAGGGTTGCTCTGGATTTATCAGTAAATAGAATGTACTCCCTTAATAGTTTTATGAACTTTTGGGCTCACTGTACTCTACTTTTGCGGTGTTTGGCATTCATTGGAGGCACTTTAATGGGTGATAAGTTTTTCCCATCTCAAGAAAAAATTTTTTCCGGGTGGATTTTGGCATATTTTTAAATCCTGCTGCAGCAAATCTCACCCTACTTTTTTTCCCGGATTGGCACTCATTGCACGACAAATTTTGCGCATGTTTCGATCAAATTTAAGCTTAGAAGACCCCACATCTGACCTCTTTTTTCTCAGAGAGGGGTCCGCCAAAAATCTCTTGATCGTTCTTTGGTAACGGCCCAGTTCTTTGGCTATTGCTTCGACAGGTATACCTTTAGCAGTATTTTGGATGATAAGAGACTTCTTATCCTCAGATACATCTGTTTTGCGTTCCATAATGGATAAATAATATTGGTGACTGATTAGTCGAGCCACAAAATTTTTACAAAAAGACTTAAATTTACTAAAATATTTAGAAATAGGGTTGTTGATCTTATGAATATGTTATAATATCACACCTTATAATAGTTCAAACTATGAAAACCAAAATCTGTAAAGAAATGAAAAAGTTCTTATTCAGAATTAGTTTTGACTCTTATCTCGAGCGCCAGTGTAGTAACTGTAATGTCTTAAAACGCGCCCAGTGATACGCGAGACATACACAAGGGAAAACGCGCAGCAGAGTTCTCCTATCAAATTCTTTATTACAGAACGGTCCAACGCTGCGGTTTTCTGTTAACAGAAAAGACAGAGTTGGAGAGAAAATTTAGAATAAAACAACAAACAATTACCAAATTAACAGCATATGAAATAACGATAAACCAACAAGTGCACATCATTAAGCAGTAAAGCAGATTTACAAAATTAAACGATTTAGTGAAATTAGAATTTAATTTAATTACAATTTAATTTTAAATACTGTATCTGTACCGAATTAATTACCAGCTAAAATTATTAAAATAAACATTTAACTTCATTACGATAAAATTTCACCTGAATTTTCTTCACTGGCAATTCTTTATACTCTAAATATTTGACGCTACAATATATACTCAATTCAACACAATCTTTGTTAAAACTTTACTGCTCGTACGCATTGTCTATAACTTTCACTGGTTGCAGTTAATTCCTTTGTCTTCGAAATCAACGAACCGTTCACTAGGCGACCGTTTTAGAACATCGCTAAAACAAAGCGAGTTATTTAAAATTACGGATTGCCGACAAAGCGAATTGCGATGTTACAGTAACTTGACATACGAGTATGATAACAACTTTAACTTTTTTTCATAACAATAATTAAATTAAGTATCTTTAATTTGTCCTGTTGCAATTTGGTGTTTGGCAACCAGGTTCGACAAACTTCTAGTTGCAATTAATTTAAAATCGTACGCTTTTACTGTCCTTTATTTATTAAACCATATTCGTTTTGCAGTTTTTATACCATAAAGATAAATTAACTGTATCGAGAAATTTTTGCTCTATAAATAGTTACCACCAAAAAATTTTAATTTCTTTCCACTTAACGACAAGACCAATAAAGCGGTTGAAAATTTATATTTTTTGCAGGTAGCAGTTTAGCGCTATTAAGATAGAAAAGGGATCAGAGAATGGCAACGCTGTTAAAAAACGCTGTGGTGCTCTCAAACTACCGGCACAATTGTTTTTAAATTTTATTATTTTTTTGATTTTTTTATTCATGTGAAAGTTGGTTCATTTTTTTTTTAAATACTTACAGTACGTGCTTCGGGTGACACTGTGTTATTGCTATTCTCTTTTAGCTTTATTTTAAACTCCTTTAAAAAAATTTCTCTTAAACCTATCAAAACCTACATCAACAAACTAAGTTAAAAATATTATTTTTTTATAAAAACTGAATTAATAATTATTTTCTAAAGCGTAATATGAAACAAACAAAGGAAACGGCATAGAGTTTCTCATAGCAAAAAGAGTTATCATAAAATGAGAGACAATTTTATTGCCCATCAATTTGTAAAAAAAGCCATTTTAATGTTTTATTTTCATAGTTTTAAGCAAAAGATTTAAAGCAAAAGATTAAAAAAACAGGTGCTAATAAAAAAAACATTTTTTTGTCGGATTTTATCCAGCAAGAGTTTCAAACTGTTGTGTTTGAGCTTATTTGATTAGCGCATTTTTCTTGTATTTTATCACCAGCTACTAATCTTCACGAGTTTTCGAGTTTTTCATTATTTTATCAGTTCAAAGTTTTGTATTGTTTACTGACAAAATGAAATAAATGATGATTTTTATGTGAATAAACTCAAATTTTACTTCTGGTTAACATCATAAAAATAAGACTGCAATGCGCAGAGAATGCAAAAAAATTGCAGCAATATGGATATAAAAGAAACAAAGCCACGAGCAGAGGTCTATTTGTGCTGCCTCCTAAAAATATTTTGCCTAGGAACCCTATTGAGAAACCCTGACCTTGACATTGAAAAAATTGCAATAATTAAAACAAGTTGTTTTCTTAATAATATCTTTTAAACAAGTGGTTTGTGTTACCGAATTTGAAAATAGCCAACTAGAAACTTATCTCTAAGCTTTTCGTTAGGAGATAAACGTCGGAATGAAGGAAAAAATTTTTAATTGATTTTGTAACAAAGCTAAACGAAAATAATTAGATGTTTGAGAAAGGCGTCACAACGCATGATCAGCGCAAGATTTTCCAATTGTAAACAATCTCTTTTTGTTGGCACAAATTTGGCTTGCATGATTTGATGTGAACGGTTTTTAAAGGAGATAAATGAAAAGATGAACACCAAATAAAGAATAGTAAATTTTTCATCATTGTAACTTTTAGCGCACATAGGATTATCTAAAAGATGCTGACCAATTGCAGATTCACTAAACATGACTGGGTTTAAAGATTTGCCAGAACGAGTGGAGATGTTGTAGGAGTTTGGAGTTCGGCCGGTTCTAATAAATTTAGAAATGACGAATTCTGTCCTGTAATCGTTGAGATGTGTGGCCTACGTACCGACTATCACAGTGGTACAAAAAATCATAAATTATATTGCTTAAAAGCAGAGCAGGCAATACATCCTTTTTGATTGCAGGAAGAAGTGCAATAGCATGAAGAATAAGCAAGAAGTATAAAAATAACGCGTTGTTTTACTGCAAAAAAAAGCATTTTTCCACACTTCGATGTAGAGTAACGATTGGTCAAGTTTAGACTTCCTTGTGCAGCAACTGTGGTTCTGAATCACAGGACATCTTCTATCTCGTGCTATACTGCCCTGCCCTTGACTGAAACTTGATCGAACGACACTTGATCAAACGACACTTGATCGAAACGATACTTGATCGAAACGACATGTGATCAAAACGACATTTGACTGAAATGACACTTGACGACCGAAACGACATGTGATCAAAACGACATTTGACTGAAATGACACTTGACGACCGAAACGACATTTGATTGAAACGGTATTTTCTATATGTTTGCGTGACGCGAATTTAATATACATTGACATGTCAACCCAACATTTAAGAACTAGAGTTAGGAAGGATTTGGACTTTAACTTATAGTACCAAGTGCAATAAAAGATTATGTAAGGTATTGTAATGTTTGTTCTTCTATCAAATAAAATACAAACTCTCTTAAAATAATGAAAAAGTGTAAGTCCGAATTTCATACAAAAATACATGAAACATTGTTTATTAAATATTAAATAAAATATTTATTAAAGAGTTTAATTTTAGCTTAACTAAATTTAGAAAAAGAAACCAACATGTAAGCCGAAAAAGTTTATGCTTATGGTTTCTTTTTGTTTTGTTTTAGTATGAATATATGTCTGTTGTTGTATGTAATTGTGGTATGGTTGGAAAAAGTATACTCTTTCCCTAACTTGTAAAACAACAATTCTAGATTTTAATTGAAGCAGCCGTTTCTTTCTTTCTGTTGTAAGACAATATAACTAGCAAATTTAACAAATTTTTAAACTTATGTCATTCAAACTAGTATATTAACAACTGTTGACGATTGTGAAAAGTAATGTACGAGGGACGTTCAGAAAGTAATGCAACCAGGTTTCTTTTCATAACATTGAGTTTTAAAGGTACAAAAATCCTGCATCAGAAGAAAGCATATAGCATGAGCATTTCATAGTTACTTCTTCATGTAATCTCCCGCTTTCCGAACCGCCTTTTCCCACCTTTTCACGGGTGCACATATTCCTTCATTGTAAAATTTCACGGGCTGCATTTTTAATCACTTCCTAACAGCAGTTTGACCTGAAGAAATGTTTGGGAACAATAGAACAAATAGAAGTCAGACGATGACAGGTCTGGAAAATATGGAGATGTGAAATTGTTGTCCAGCCAAAGGAGCTGATGACCTCATGGGTTTTGAGGCTGGTGTGAGGCCTAGTGTTGTCATGTTGCAATAATACCTTAGACATTTCCAAAGCAGGTCGAACTCTTTGAATTCTTGCTTTCAACTTTTTTAATGCATCGATGTGTAAACATTTGAATTGATTGTTGCTCCTTTGGATATAAAGTCTATCAGTATCACACCAACACTATTCCAGAACACAGTCACCATCACTTATCCTGAAAACTGCTGAGAATCCTGAAAATTAAATCAGTTGCATTAATTTCTGAACATCCTTCGTACTTAATATAAACTTGCAATTTTTAAATAAAAAACATTTAAGTAACAAAAGGTCACTTTAAAAAGAGATCTATAGTCCAAAATAAACAAATAAATTTATGTTTAGTCATTTAAACGAAAAAAATTATATTTTAAAACCTATTTTTTATAAATACACAACTAATCATTATTTTTTTATGAACTGTCATTTTGATCAAATGTTGTTTCGGTCAAGTGTCGTTCGATCAAGTGTCGTTCGATCAGGTGTCGTAGTACCGTACTTGACTCTCCACGTCTGGATATTTTCGGCTACTCCCTTTCTATTCTTGACCTCTGGTCTCGCCCTTGGGGATTGCCCGACCATTGGGACTCTGCGGAGTTGATCCGCGTCCACATCCCTAGGAATGGCTCGGTAAGCCCACCATCATCATCAGACCGAGACTTAAAAATTTTTCCGAGACCAAGACTGTCGTCGTCGTCGTCGTCGTTCGAAGGGCATCCATTCCAGGCCAGACACAAATAGGATTGGGGCCGAGGGTTTATCCTTTTACTACCCCAGACTGCTGTACTGCCTGGATCAGATGCTGGCAGTGATGTCATTAAGCCAGCATCGAGTTTTGTCATCCAAAACCGTCAGACCAAGACTGTGATCGACACCGGAAAATTTCGAGACCTAAGATTTGGGACCGAGAGCAGAAACCAACAGGACCAAGATCCAGACCAAAAAATTTTACAAAAATACAGTCCAATTTCAATTATTCCCAAACCAATGAATTATTTTATATAAATTATATCAACAAGCATTTTGAACATTTCTTAACAAAAAATCTTGTTCAAATAAAATGTATAAACAACGTATAAAAATGGAATTTTTTTATTTTTAAATAGAATGTATGAAAGTATATTCTACTTGAATAGGTGGTATTTAGCTGGGATTTTTTGTTAAAAAAAGTTTTTCAAATTAATTTTCCCGGTCTATGCATCCTATAATGAATCTACCACTCATTGCAAGTTTGAACCTGGTTTAGTTTTCGATCGTTTTGAATTATTTTTATCTTTAACATGTTGGAAAGAGATTTGCTCTGTGTGGTTGCATCATTAACACTTCGCTTTAAAAAAAACTCAACTAGAGCAGAAGAAAGTCGAAACAAATAAAGGCATGTTGATTAACAATGTTGAAAAAAGCAGGATATTTATTAAAAATTTTTTTCAAGACTTAAAAATGCTGAAGACACGGCATCACGATTATAGTTGAATAGCTTGGCTGTCTGTGTTGGCAAGTTGCAGTTGTTTGATTTATTGGCTGTTTTTGGCTTTATAAAATAGAGTTTGTCTAATTAATCATTTCAAAAAATTTAAAGTATTGTCGAATTATGCAAAGTAAAAACTGTTTAACGAATCGCTGGTTTTTTTTCGGTATTACCCCTGTTTATTTTCTGTGCATCTTTGGATAGATTATTTGGAGAAGTTTTTAAGACCTTGTCTTTTTCTATCTTGTCATATAAATACTTTTTTGTTTAACTACAAAGCAATTTTTTATTCTGTTTTAAGAAAATAAATTCACAAAGTGGCGTATGCAAAAATTTGTTATGGAGGGAAAAGTAGTTGCGAGCCAAAAAACACGATCACAATAATCCGTGATGTTTTCTAGAAGTGACAGACCTGGTGCAACAAAAAAGACAGCCCTTTTAAAGATTCACCAAAAAAATTTTAAAAAATTACTTATTTATTTTAGAATTATCGTTTCATCTTTAATTTTGATCCTACTGACTCCCGGGAAATTTTCAAAAACGTTAAACATAGAGCAAGTGCCAAAATATTACGTTGATCTGCTTCTGGAGAAACCAAGATATTGCTGTCCAGTTAAAATTCTTAATTTTATATTTTTTTTGGTTGTATTTCGAGGCATGATGAAAATTTAGCACTGCTTGCTAAGACCACCAAGCAGGAAAAAAATGCTCTAAAGTGTTTTTCCAAAGACACAACAGAACGGCAAGAGCAGGCTTTCAAACGCCACCATGTGGATTACATTTCCCTTCATCACGGCGCTTTCAACCACTCAACCACACTGCCGACGAATGTAAAATAAAAGTGAAGAGCTTTTTGCTTTTCACTGTTTTCAAGCCCTAATTTTCTTTTAAGTGAAAAAAATCGTCAATTTATTTCAGCAATTTTTCAGCTGTCTTAGTGCTACTACGAATATTTAAACATCAATCTTTATGAAGGTTGTTTAACCCCCAACTTTTTCCCTTCTTCGCATACGCCTACTTTTTAACCTGTTCTTGAACGGGTTGTCAAAGTGCGGTTAAATGTTTAAAGCGCTGTGATGGTAATCAAAACGGCTATAGTTCAAAACGGCTATAGTTCAAAACCTACTCGCGCCTTTCTGCTGTGTTATTGGAAAAAACAATTTAAGGCACTTTCTTTGCTTGGTGGTATTGGCAAGCAGTTCTAAATTTCAGTCATATCTCTCTAAAAAACTAAAAAATTTAAATAAAAAGCTTTAACTGGACTGCAATATCTTGGCATCTATTGGAAGCTGGTTGAGGTAATTGCTTGTTTTAAGTACAGTATTGATGAAATTGCTTTTCACAGCGATTCAAGCAAAAACACAAAAGTGTTCAATCAAAGACACAAAAGCACAAAACTCAAACGTGTTTTTGATTAAACTTAATTTTCGGGCTTTATCGGGCTGAACTAGTCGGCCCGTTTATAACTCTGATTCAAACTAAAAGCGAAAAGCGTAAAAAAATTGCCCAAGCTCAAAATTTTTCGTTCTAAGTATCAAAATATTAAAGTTAAAATAATTTAACTTTTTAGCCTGATTCAGACTAAAGACGATTACGGAAAAAAACAAGTGGAAAGCAGAATTTTTCTCAACGTTATCAAAACTTATGTTTTACACTTCCGCTTTCATTCTAAACTAACTGTAACTCGGCAACGGCGCAATAAAAACAAGATAAGCTTTTTATTTGTCAAAGTCAAACAAAGAAGAACATAAATAACACGGAAAGAACACTTGCATAACAATTAAGATAAGTTATCTTGATTTTATGCAGTGATAGACAGTGACTAGAAATTGTCGTTTTGCCTTCAGTACAAAGGGTTAGATTCTTGTCCATATCAAATGAAAATTTAACGAACATGTATTATAGTGTTGTTAATTGAAAATGGCAGGTAGACTACGAAGAGACTATTCAGTCTTTATGTCAAGTAGCCTTCCTTTGAATACTAAAGAGGCATATGCGCGTCGAAACACCAACACGTTTAAATTGAATTATTTTTACATACTACTGTAGATTACAATAACAACTACAATAACTGTAGATTACAATATCAAACAAAAAAAACAAATGAAAAACAGATAAAACAAAAAAAAAACAATTTGAAGACCATACGACTGTGGACAATAGATAAAATTTTTTATGAATTCAATAAAGCGTTTTTGCAATTCTTTTTGAATTTATTAAGGTATTGTGATCTTAGTTCGTGGAGAATTGGGTTCCAAATTAAGAGGCCTGTGTGTTCAATAAAATTTTAAGTTCTATTGGTATTGAATAAAGGGATAGCCAATTGATCATAATTTGCAAATCTGGTTGTATAAAAGTGTATAAAAGTGGTTGTATAAAAGTGTGTTTTTTGCTAAAATAAAATAGTTGTCAAATGAAGATGGGAGAGGTTTTTTGAAGAGATATGAATAAATTTAGCTATTTTAAATTCTATTAGTTATTATAGAGATAGTAAATTACTTTTTTGATTTATTCGAATTGCATTGGTATACCCGCTACAGTTCTTAACAACTAATTGCCTTATTTTGTAAAATCATTCCCCAAGTAGTCAAACCATAATTAAAGTGTGAATGAATTAGAGCATAGTAACGTTCAGTGACGTGCCGTGAAGCTTGTGGTTGGTGAGGAACTAATTTTTTAAAGTGGTGTTAGCGCTAATATTATTTAATAACGAGACAATGCTCTACTTAATAAAAAAAAGCAATTTTAAAACATTCTCTCACTTTTAACCAACTCTTTGTTTTGCCTTTTGTTAAAAATTACTGGCTTAGATTAACTTGAAACTTAGTTCTCGATGGTCGTCTAAAGATATAGTCGGACATTCTACATTTTCAAATCAAAAGTTGAAAGGGCTATTGTTGTTCACAATGGCAATTGTGTCATTAGTTTCAATTGTCTTCACTACGGAACAAAAAAAATTCACAATCAGTTTTTACAAGTTAAGGTAAGGTATAGTTAGTTAAAAATTTACCGTGTGTTATAAAGATCAAAAGGCTGCCAAAACTTGAGGTTCAAACATTAAATTATAAATATACAAAAATTAAATTGAAAGCTTAATGTTGAAAATTTTCTTAGTTTAGATACTAAATGATCTTTCATTATTAAAACTTAAAATTAAGTTATTGCGTTGTAGTTGTACAATGCGTGTATTCCGACTTACTAGACACAAATTGATTTATCTTATTTTAGCAAATGTCGGCAATAAGAAAAACTTTTTTTCTCTACGAGGTCACTATTACGGCATGCATCAAATCTCTCTCATTTCAACAAATATTTTCACCAAAAGAAAAGAAAACGCTATATTGTTTCACTTTTGTTTCTTTTTTTATCTGAAGGGAGGCAATCTTAAAGCTGCCTCATTAGCGTGTACTAGCAAATTTTTTGACAAGAACGCTTGACAAAATGATTAAAGCGCTGAAGAAACAACCATTAAAAAGTCAAAAATTAGGGTTAAAAAAAGAACTATTTTAACTACTACAGTATAATTTTTACTAATATTTTTCAACCAATAGCAAGTTGTATCAATTTTGCAAAGACTATGACTACAATATTTTATTTCTACTTTATTTGATTTTCACGGGTAGGCACTGCCTCACTTGCCTCTTCTGACGACACGTCCCTGGTAAAGTTTGAGTAAAGAAGTGCGGTTTAAATAATATTTGAGTTTACCCAAAATACCAACAGATCTGAAGATTTTAGTTTCCACGAGATTGATGTGATCTAGAAAATTTAATTATTATTAAATATAACACCGAGATATTTTACTTTTGTTGAAAATTTAATTGACCCAGCAGAGCAAATAACATTTAATTGAGGCGTTGATAAATTTAAGCTAGTAGAAATAATTATTAGGTTGCAATTTCGAAGTATTAAGTGTAAATTTTTTAAAGTTTAGCCGATTGCAGACAGCGGTTAAACCTTTGTTTAATTCAATTTAAAGTTTTCCGGTGTAGATTCACTTATTAGTAAATAAGTATCATCAGCAAATAATCGAGAAATACAGAGTGTCCATAAGGTTCTGCACACAATTAAAATTTAATATCTCAAAAACCGCATAAGGTAGAAACTTTAAATTTTCCACAGTGAATTATACCATCATAAAGTTTTTTGTTATTTTTTACATGTTATTTATTGTTAAAATAAGCAAGAATAAGTCATTTTTAATAAAGGCCCAAGTTTGCAACAAAGTATAAAACATGTTGACCATTCAAAGAAAAGCACAATGTGTTCTTTGGTACCATAATTGAAATCACCAACTGCAGTACAACATAAATTTAGAAATGATTTTGAACAAGACCCTCCTCACACTAACAGCATTAAGAGATGGTTCAAAAATTTTATGGAAACCGGCAGCATTTTGGATCGCAAAAGATCGGGTAGGCAAAGCATTGATAAAGAGACTGTTGATGCTGTGCGTGTAGCATTTCATCGTAGCCTAAGGAAATCAATTCGTGTTGCATCAAATGAACTTGCTATTCCTCGAAGCACAGTTCACAAAGTTTTACATAAACGACTTCGGCTCCATGCTTACAAGTTACAAATTGTCTATCAACAGTCTCTTCATCAATGCTTTGCCTACCCGATCTTTTGCAATCCAAAATGCTGCCGGTTTCCATAAAATTTTTAAACCATCTCTTAATGCTGTTAGTGTGAGGAGGGTCTTGTCCAAACTCATTTCTAAATTTATGTTGTACTGCAATTGGTGATTTCAATTTATGGTACCAAAGAACACATTGTGCTTCATGTTGAATGGTCAACATGTTTCATACTTTGTTGCAAACTTGGGCCTTTATTAAAAATGACTTATTCTTGCTTATTTTAACAATAAATAACATGTAAAAAATGACAAAAAACTGTATGATGGTATAATTCACTGTGGAAAATTTAAAGTTTCTATCTTAGGCCGTTTTTGAGATATTAAAATTTTAAATGTGTGCAGAACTTTATGGACACCCTGTATTACTTCCTGGTTCTGATGCTGGTAGCTAGAAAAAATATTAAAAAAGCTATTAGAAAAATCTTAGAAGGTCGTTAAAGTGGGAGGAAGGCATCCAGTGGCAATGTACAAAGCGTTATCATTGAGGCGAGTGTAAGCGCTGCAACACTAACTTGGTGTGTGGTATCAGTTGTAGAATAGATCAGAGAAGGACAGCTGCCAGCAGTGTTGTGGAACCGGATCTTGAACTCGCAAGCCGCATCAGCAGTGTGGCACAAAATATAATTTGTTGCGATTTTTTGCAAATTAATGGCAGATCGTGAGGATCTTTTTGCTTGTTGTACAATCTAATATACTTGTACAAACCAGTATAAGCAATAATAGAATGCAAAGAAATATTAAGTAACAAGGCATTATGATACGGAACTCTATTGCACAGACATTTCAAAATCTTCCAAAAACTTCTTTCAAGATTAAATAAAAATTGCTTTTGTTGCAATGTTATAATTCAATAAATTCCTAATTCTCCATTCAATTCTAGTGCTAATTTTTCTGTAACTTTTGGATGTTGCGGCATATGTCTTCTGTGTTTTCAATTTTAAGTTTAAGGAGTGGCTGCTTGACTTAAAGACCGAGGAGGTCCATTTTCAGCTTCCCCGTTGTCAAACAACACATTTAAATGCTTCTATTTTGTTTATTATTTACTACGTACTTGTTTTTTTGTTTGATTGTTTTTGTTTTGTTTATTTTGTTTGTTTTTTCATTTTGTACATGGTAATGTTGTTCGGTGGCAAAATAAACTGATATCTGTGTCAATGTCTAATAATTTAAATTTAAGTATCCTAGTAATTTAAACTCATGTAGGCCATTATCCGAATAATTTAAATTCACGTATTCTAATAACTTAAATTTATGTATCTTAAGGATTTAAACTCATCTAAGGCCTTATCCGAATAATTCAAATGCATATAACTTAACAATTTAAATGCATGCATTCTAATAATCTAAATCCATGTAAGGGAGATTAGGTACTATTGAGTATAAAGGACCTTTGAGCCATGGTTTCATTCTCCTAGATTAAACATTGCAGCGAGTTTACAGTAATGCGTAAAAATTACTTTTATCGTAATATTTTTTGACCGTAATTGTAAGATGATTATTTGCGTAGAGAAGATTAAAAACCATTAGGACAAAATTTTGTTTTTTGGATTGTTGCTATTGATTTAAAAGAAAAATTGTTTGAAATCTCTATATTAAAATTCCATCTTTTAGCTCACTCAGACATGCATACAACTTTTAGATTTGATCAAGCATTAACAAAATATTACGTTTCAAAAGTTATAAATTTTTTTCCCGAAAGTTCTTTAGCTTGGAGACCAATGGGCCAATCTTAAAGGACTTTTGGGCCAGTATTTTTTAATGCTGTCGTTTGTCGTCGTTTAAAAGGGCATCCACTCCATGTCAGACACAAACAGAATTGGCGCCGAACGTTTATCCTTTTACTGCCCCAGGCTGCTGTGCTGGCCGGATCAGATGCCAGCAGTTATGTTGCTAACCTAGCATCAAGTTTCGTCATCCAAAACCGTTATACCTCGTGCTTTATGTAGTGCCCGATGTATGGAGAACGCTATTAGAACGTGGTCTGCGGTTTGTCCAGCGGCGCCGCACTGCAATTTGGTAAATGATTCGGCAATTCGGTGAAGGAGCGAGACTCCATTTGTGCATTAGGGTGGTCCTTGTTAGTATACAAAAAAATTTTTTTCTGAAAAGTGTTGGTCTGACCATGCAAAAGTGGTCCTTTTGGTAAAAAAACACTCTGCGTAAAATTTTATTGAAATATATTAACGTTTAGAGGTGGCTCCATTTCAACCCAGATGAATTTTATGCTTTTACTATAGAAAAAAATATGCACAGATTTTGCTAGATCGCATTCCGCCAAACACTTGCCAGCGTGGATCCCCCTCCATGTTTTCTTTCACAGTGGGTATTATCTGTTCATCGGCAGGGGTATTGTAATGACCATTGTCACTCATTGTTGCCCAGTAAGCTCCGCTTGAGAGTGATAGTAAATTTTTTGCGGTGGTCAGAAACAACATTTAGAGCAAACTGTAGTTAATCCTCATCTTTTGTGAGATGGCCGGAGAAATTCTCGATCAGTGCAATCTTTTGTTTAGCATAGTGATTAGTAACAGACAACGTGCTGATGAAGCTTTTTGCAGCATTAAAGCCAGACTGGTGTTTCCATTGAGCTGCCGGATATTTGAGGTAATCTTCTGGAAGATCCAATTTCTTAAAAAGAAGTGTGGAGTTCTTGGTCGTGTAGTCAACCAAAGTTTTCTCTTGAGTAAATTTCAAGTCGATAGTTGCACGCTTCAGTGGCTCTTCTTCCCCTTCTTTTTCTTTTATAGTCATAAGCATTTTATCCTTGGTACCATTGTCCAAATTGTCATCAATTAATGCCAAACCGACCAATTGCTCTGACAGAAACCACAGTTGGCTTGCCATCTTCTTCACCGTAGCATTGGATATGTTGGTGTTAATTGTATGGTACAGTTGCAATTGTTTTTAAAAGCTTCACTTCATTGCTTGGAGCCTTTGCAGCAATGCTGGCTAGGCTTTAAAATAGATGTTGCCTAGGCTTTAAAGTAGATGTGGGAAAAGAAGCTGCAGACTTTTTGTAATCCTTGATGCTGGCATGCTATTAGCTTGAACTGCGAACGAAACATCCATACTTTAAATGTGTAAACTGGCTTTGCCATTCATCAAGCTTGGTTCATGATATCGGGAGCTACATCGTGGATGGCACGAGGAGGAACAGATTCTAGAAAGATGATAGCCAGCTCCAGAAGCTCTCTGCAGTCATCTCTATGCTAAGTGACTTTTACAGCTGCTTGCAAGATCTTTACCATCTCATCTTGTTATCAGTACAGCGTTGTCAGTGTAGTCATTAGTTGACAAATCTTCAAATATAGTTTAATCAATATACTGCCATTTTGTTTTAAATCGCTCGAACAAGTACAAAGGTGCAGATGAAGACCCCATGGATTCAGAAAAGACTGCTGCTGCAATCAACTCCAAGGCTTGATGATGACAGTTAATGTATAAAGTTGTTCTAAAGGAATACAGGGGCCTTTGTCCGAACCAATTACAGCTGATTGTGTCATGACACATTCCCTGGACCTTATCTTCCAAACTCCAGTCTTTTTAGAACAGAAAAGATGGCTTTAGCTTGTGCTTCTCCTGTACCAGATGGTAACTTTGGCACTGCAAGAAGCTGTGCTTGCCCATTAGTTGTCACTAGGACAGGCAGTCTTTCCACACTTTTAGTTCCAGTGTATATACACAACAGCATAAGCGTCTTATGATAAAAAGTTTCATATCGATAGAGCTACCTCTAAACACTAATTTATTTCAATAAAATTTTACAACGGGCGTTTTTTCACCAAAAGAAACAATTTGGCAGGGTTAGACCAGTAGAAATAAAAAAGTAAAAAAATAATGACCATTGTTGATGGAAGAATAAAATCACCCAACACCCAACCATGCCAGTCCTGAGGCCCTTAAGCTTAAGCCAAACTTTTTGAGGCAAGCTCCTCCACAGGGATGGCACTGGTCCTGGCTATGAAAACACGGAGCCTAGATGTATTTTTATAATACTCTGCGTTGCACCTATAGTTTTTCTACTCAGAAGCGCAAATGCCAAGTCCGGCAAGGTTATTTTTATTTTTTAAATTTAAAAATTTAAAAAATAAAAATATCGATAATTTAAAAATTTAAAAAATAAAAATAACCTTGCCGGACTTGGCATTTGCGCTTCTGAGTAGAAAAACTATAGGTGCAACGCAGAGTATTATAAAAATACATCTAGGCTCCGTGTTTTCATAGCCAGGACCAGTGACAGCACCAGTGATACCAGTGATGTTTTCATAGCCAGGACCAGTGATAGCCAGGACTATTTAAAAGATTCTGTGCAGCTGGCACAATTGAGCGTCTAGATTTTAGTCTTTCTTGGCGGGGACCTGAGGACTCACTTAAAAGATATGATCAGGGTCCAAAGATTCACGGTAACCCAAGAAAAGTGTCGCTCCCAGTCGGCGAAGCTCACCTGGCTGGATGTGTTAAGGTATGAGTAAGTGGTCCGTTAGAATGGGACGCAGGCATCCAGTGACTATGCACAAGGCGTCGTTCGAGACACTGTCTATGAGGCAAATGTGAGGGCTGCGATATCAGACCCGTGCGCGGTACTCAGCTATTGAGTAGACCAGAGATAAAGCAGCTGTGCTTAGTGTTTTGGCACCAGCACTCCATCCTGAGCCTATAAGTTGCCTCAGCAGTGTGACCCGCGAGGATAGCTTTTTGCGCAAACGTGATTGATCTGTCCAGTTTTATCTGAAGATAAGTAGGGGTGGGACAGAACGGTAGAAATCTATTGTTTTTGTAAACATTTAGCTCACATTTGGCCTCTCAGTTAATTAAGTGAACGGCTGCCGTCACCGTCTTAGTGTGACTGAGCTTCAACTTGCAAGTCTGCAGATACGCTGAAAGTACAGACATGTCTTGGCTTAACCCTTATCTACCTAGGATGTTTTTTTCTCTTGACTACCTAAGGGGGGTCCTCGGAGGACCCTAAGTTTGCATGTCCAATATTCTTTACGGACAGTAGCTACGCAGTTAATTTTTTGAAATGTCGGAAAAAATTTATTCTAGTTTAGTCAAATGGTTTTACTTTTAATATATTTGCAACTAGTCTCTTCTTATTTTGCATAAAATTGAAGGCCCTCAAATTTTCGTTGATCGCTTTGTTTTGCCGACATAATCGAATTTGTCACGGCGGATGCAAAAAAAAATAACTATTACGTGACGCAGTAATCTTGACAAACACAGCAAGACAGACGCATAGTTGGTAAATAAAGCTTGAATTGCTGTCAACGTCAAAACCGTTTATGATCAGTATCGCGTATATTTTATTTAGTAAATCTAGCAATTTTCAGAGGTCACTTCTCGGAATAACTTGGAATGTACTTGTGATAATTTTGTAACTGCTATGCTTCTAATTCGTTGTGTATACATTTCCGGAAAACCTTATTCAAAATTTCTCTTAGTCAAACAACATTCTGTTTTTTCAGTTATTGCGCAATAAAAATAATTACAATTAAGCTGCATGAATGCACAGCAAAAATATTGCGAATACAACACACAAAAAATCATTGAAATCACAGAGTAACAATAAACATGTTTGGTATATTTGAAGCGATACAGCACAACTAAAGCTAGTTGTTGCTCAACGAGTAGCACTCAACGCACATTTGTATAGAATGTTGGCAACAAGCAGGCTTGCCACAAATTTGACACTGGTTTATTGTTTTTGTCATGTCGTTTTTTCTTTTCTTCTGACCAGGACAGATATTTCTAAAAACAGGCACGGCACCGTTTTCTGTTTTCGGACTTTTGCGGATATTGTGTGTTATTTGAAGATAATGCATCTTGTTGTCGTGAGTTGAAAACGCCATCATTAAGAACCAAATCAATTTTATAAAGTATCGAGGTTTGAAGCCCAATGAGGGGACGTTGTTGGACATGTGGCCAGATAAGTCTAAGAGCCAAGTCCATTCCAAAATTATAAGAATTTACCTTGCGGGGGTCGGAACTACGGCTCAAAGCTAAAACTGTAGCAGCATTTACACGGCCTATATCGAGAATATAAGCAGATTCTGCTATTTTCCATCGATTTGACTTTGTTTTACAACTAAAAGTGTCCATTTGTTGGTCCATAACATCCGTACCGCCTTTAGTGAAGTCTTATAATTTGTAAATGACAGGTTTTTTCTTTCCATTGTCTTTCGTCGTTCCCAGAAGCGGATCAGTCAGTCAGTCAGTGTTTTTTTATTCTCAATCATTATTAAACAGTTTAACACAAAAATTATAAACATTAAAAAGATCAAGAAAAGGAAGAAGCAGCACAACGTCAGACGTTAAAACATGCATATGACAAACAAAGTAAAAGTACAAGATAGTATAAAGCATGGCTGCAACACCTTAATCATATAAAGACATAAGTGAAAAAAGAAAAAAAACAAAATAAATAAATAAATACGTAAAAATAATATTATGAAACAAACTGAACAATTAAATAACCAGTGCATGACTAGGCTGTGTAATGATGATGGGTGGCACAGCTAGCCAAGATGGGAATTTAGCTCAACTGAGCAAAATGAGTAAAGAAAAACCACCCAAAAAAGAAACCTCACCAGGTCCGGAAACCTTTTCTAAATGCAACGGGTGACTATAATAGAATAGTAAATAATGCCGAAAGTATATACAAAAAAAATTACGGAATTATACAGCTAATAATAAACAAATATTAACGATAAAAGAGATAACATAACATAAAAAGAAAAAAAAAAAAAAAAAACTATTATGCTAGTCAAAGTTGATGGAAAAACATATATTAATAATATAACAATTATAAACAACAACAAAAAAAATGAATAGATGCATAGAAGAAAGGAAAAGAACGTTTCGTAAGCCTGTGCTCTTAGTTTTTACAACATAAGAGTGAAGAACAAGTTTTTTATTTTTGTTTTACCAGAAGCATTCGTAAGACAGTGGTTGGCAACCGCTCGTACTCTTCAACTCCATCGGTATTCCCTTTCGGTTTGCTTGCAATGTGCCCACACAAATTATATTGTTTGAAAGTAGCCACTTGGCTAACGAAATACTTGTATAAAGTCGGGCAAAAGATATGTTCCTCCCCTGTATGTCAACATGTTTTTGCAATTGCATAACCAAATACTTTGCAACATTTTCCGTTCCTGGTGTGTAGTACGCCGTGGGTTGATCACGAGGTTTTCCGCAGTATGGGGTAGTTGAAAAAGTACAACTGTATCTCACTGCGTTTATAGATTTAAAAAGCAGACCATACTTGGCGGGCTTGCTTGGGTTAAATTGCTTGAATCCGATGCTTGTTTTCATTGGGTACAAAGTCTCGTCCAGTGAAAGGTATTCATCAGGAATAACGTGCTTGCAACAGTTTTTTCCGAAGATTTCAAAAAGCTCCCTTATTGCGGCAAACCTGTCGTGCTTCCATCGTGCTTGGCAAGTAGAAAGATCATCAAAGGAAATGCAAGCGTACAAAAACTGAAATCGATTTTTGCTCATCGTAGTTCCAAACGGTTGAGGACCCATGAGAGCACTGTATAAATATTTTACATCGTGATTACACATCCCTGCTAGACCACGTAAGTACATCAGCCCAATAAATGCTAAAATTTCAGTTTCATCAACAACGTCCATAAAATTATACCAAGTTTGCTGCTTAAATTTAAATTTTTTTTGCCTTTTTGATGCGTTGCTTTGTACATGTTACCAGAATTTCCAGAATATTTTGCGAGAAGAACAACTCCCATGATGATTTAGCATCAGTTGCTTGTTTTGCAACTCCAGTTAGACCGGGTTGTCCAATAATTACAGCCGATCTGGGTTGCCGTCCAGCAGTTTGAAGTTTCTGGTTTGTCCACGAAATATATTCATCCGAATTTTTTGTTAGGTGTTTTTTCTAGAATTGCTGTATGCATTTTCGGTTTCGATTGAGAAAGCAACACGTCGTCATAGTTTAGAGGGTTCAAAGCCGATTCCAAGTTGCAGACCAACCTGTAGCCAATATTTTTTTTAGTTTTTTTAAATGCTTTGAAGTAAAGAATAAATCTATATATAAACGAATATTACACCTTACAAAAATGCAGAGTTTATAAGTTACTGGAAAAGAAAATGATTACACTCCTTTTCCTTGAACTTACCTAATTAGCTTCAGAACTGAACTTCTATATGGATTTTAATTAGAATAATATTTACAAAGACCAGAACATTGCTTCAAGATATTACATATCTCAATTCGTCCTAATGGCAACCATATGATGTGCTATCATTCCGATAGATCACATAACTAAATCACCAACCACGAATTCAAAATTTACGCCAAACTATCAATACAAAACCAAAAAAATATTCACTTCAACGAACAATATCCTGGCTATGCCACCCACAGTGGTGGATATTCAAATTCAGAGGCCCAAGGCAGGGATTTTCAAAAATCAATCTTCTCTAAAAAAGAAAAAGAGCTTTGATCTCGTCTATCACTTTTTTCACCCAAAATCATGGGATCTCTAAAAAAAAAAAAGGTCTTCACTTCGGTTTCATCTCTAATTTCTCTATTTTGCTAAAATAAAGGTGTTCTCTAAAAAAAAGGTCTTCCCTTCAATTTGATCTCTGAATTCTGTTTTGCTCCTGAAATCAAGGTGTTCTTTAAAAAAGGTTTTCACCCACTTTTCGTCCCAAATTCATAATAACCTCGAAAAAACATCTGCATCGAATTGAAACAGTATGTGCTATTTTTGAGGGGGCCCCGAGGCAATTGCCTCATTTGCCTCACTTAATATCCACCACTGGCCACCCAATAAAGCAATTTTTATTTTTAAACAAATACACCCAACGTTATTAATAGGTTCATTGCAAACTGTATAAGACAAGTTAATATAATAAAATATATTCCAGAGAGTCATTAAAGCACATGACACTCAAAAAAGTATGAGTAGAGCTAAAACAAGAGTTATTTTGTCAACACTTTTGTATTTTATTCAAGACGAATGAAACGGATTCCTCGGCCATCGGTAAAGGGGTCTCCCCTATAAAGAGTTTCTTAGTTGTACAATTTAAACTTGCAAATTTTTGAAAATTTTGGTTAAGACTGATTTATTCTTAAGTTAATGCCTCTTCTGTGCAGTTTTATTATAAAAATCGTTAACGTAATAAGTTTATCGTAAGTTTATCTACGAAACTTCGGCTATCGCTACTAACCTGAACGAGTTAGGTGTGTTTCGTCTTTGTGGGTAAAACGATGTATCTGCTGCTTCAATATCTTCATTTTGGGCAATAGATGTTGGACAATCTTTTTCCTCTGATGAGCTTTCCGTGTCGGAAATTGTCTTCGAAATCTGATCTAACCTGGCTTCGATGTCAGACAGAATAATATCCGCCGTTTCATCAGCTGTATAAAATTGCCTACACATGCTTTTATTAGTTACCGTAAGCTTTTTGTATTAGTTATTAATTCTGCTGCAAGAACAATTTATGTTAGTCTCAAAAGAATAAATTTTTTTACGCTATATTATAAATTTATTCACTATTACAAAACTGCTCCGATATTTTGGTAATACCGTAATAAAAATATAAGAACTTGCTGTAGGCATTATGTTTGAATCATGACATAAGGCGATGTCAAAGATAAAATAGCACATTTTCTATCGAAATAGGTACGAAACACATATCACACGTTCTTCTGCTCAACTGAACCAACTCACTCTTTGACTCAAACTTCCTTAGCCAATTTTTACGGCTCTATACAAATTTTCAATCAGCTCTACGGACCTATTTATACCAAAATAATAATAATTGCATGTAACGCTGATGTGAACGTCTTAAGGAAGTTGAATGAAACAAAAAAAAAAATTGGCAAAGAAAGTGACTGAACAAATCAAATTTTTTTGTGGGTCTATTTATATCATGTGCTCTGCGTAGCTGCATAAGATAACGCTCAAGCAAACATCCTAAGAAAGTTGAATGAAAACAAAATAAATAACCAAAAAATAAAGTGACTAAGAAAATCAAATCTTTTTTGTGTTGATATTGTACTAGTTGTTCTGTGTAGCTGCATGCGATAACGCTGACGCAAACATCGTAAGGAAGTTGAATGAAAACAAAATAAAAAACCAAAACCAAGTGACTGAGTAAACCAAATCTTTTCATATTAGGTGTTTGATGTAGCTGCATGAGATAAAGCTGATGCAATCATCCAAAGTAAGTTGACAAGAAAAAATAAATAATAAATAAGCTAACAGTAAACTGGCTTGTTACGAAAATTTGGTAAATCAATCTTGTTGTATGAGTAATTTCATTAAGTCTTTAGTGTGAGACGAAATCAATGGTACAAAAAAAAAAATAGATTTTATCAAATCGGTCTGAAATAAATATGTAATTTCTTGAAAGTCAAACAACTCGACTAAACTCGGAGTGAAGAAACTATTGAACAGCAAAAAATTATTTTTGTGCAAAACCTTTTTTTGCTAAAGTTGTTTAAACAAAAGTTAATCTGCATCACCGACGTCGCCACAGTAAATCTTTACGTTGCCGCTCACGTGACTCTGTGTAAATAGGATTATCTTATGCCACAGCAAAAAGTGTACAAAAATCATGAGGTAAGTCAAAAAATAGCCTGCTACACTAAAACTACCAATTGGATTTTCTCAAGTAAAATATTAAAATATTCAAGAATAAATTTTAGGAAAAGTCATAAAATTTTAAGATTTAATCATCAGAACTTTTCAAGTTATAACGTTTTTAAAAAAGGGAGGTCCTCTGAGGACCCCCATTAGGTAAATTTGTGTTAATGTCTCCTCCAAATCCTTCCAGTTTTCAGAAGAGTGCGATAATGCTAAATCATCAGCATAAGCAAACTTTCTGGATGTCGTGAAAGGCGGATCGTACATATAAATGTTCACTAGGAAGGGAGCCAAGACCGATTCTTGAGGAACGCCGTTTTTAAGACGGCGTAGCCTGCTTCACTTGCTGTTTCCGGTAGTAAAGGTGAAACTTTGGTTTCGGACAAGTTTCATGATGTGCTTATCCGGCAGAAGCTTCAGCAGTTTACAGATAAGACCACAGTGCCAGACAGTGTCATAAGCAGCTGTCAGATTGATAAATACGGCACGAGCCTTTTTCTTATCCCCAAAAGAATCGTTGATGTTCTGGGTTAGCAGAACAATTTGATCCACGGTTGGCTTCCCACGTCGAAACCCAACCTGCTCTTTAGGGAGCAGTGGATCAATAATTGGCTCGACGCGGCGTAGATAAGCTTCTTGAGGATTCTGTAGGGAACACTGAGCAGAGATATTGGTTGATAACTCTTTGGTTCCCCAATTTGCTTCATTGGCTTTGGGAGTGCGACTAAAAGTGCTCTTCTCCGAATCCTCGAAATTTTGAGTCGGCGCAAACAGGAAGAAAGGAAGTCACGTAACCAGGACTTCAAAGCAGATCCAACATGGATTATGAGTTCCCGACAGATAGAATCAGGGCCCGGATCTCTACCTGGCTTTAAGTGTTGAAGGGCAGCAGTAAGTTCTCTCTGGGAGAAAGTGTTAGAGATATTTAATGGGTCTAGTGCTGTGGCCCTCCAAAGGTCAGACACTTCTTGAAAGACAAGTCGAGATGACTTGCGGTCAACAGCCTCGTATCTCCCATTTCTTACTAGTTGCGATGCAATAGCATCAATCTCTCCACTCTTTGTCAAGTTTTACAAGTAAAGTTGTAGCAGCCAAACTCGAGTTGTCTCCCTGAGGAGACTGCAAAAACATTTTATAGAGGGATTCACAATCCACATCCAACACGGAATATAGTTGTTTCGATACTCGCGTGGGATAGTCTTTTTGCTGTTTTCTTGATGATGTTACGGAAGTCGTAGTAAGCCGCATCCACATCAAATTAATCAGGCGGCAACAAAGTCATTGCAAATTTATTTATCAAAGCAATGTAATGACTCCATTTGGCCGTGCGGAAGTTCCATCGCTTAACAGGCATGCTTGAGACTGAAATAGCAAACCTTGGTCGAATAATACACGAATTTCAATGTTGTGATCTGGGAAACTTTTCAAGGACACGTCTATCTGTTAAGCGACTGTTTGGACCTACACTAGCAAAAACTGGATTTGGATTGATGCCAGTGTTCCAGTAGCTGGAGTAAAAACTGGTGGCATCCTTGGCATTGTATTGGAGGGCAAGACCACCAATACTTGCCCAGTCAGCCAAGTACTCACCGTCCGGACTATTATTATTGCAATCCCAATCAACATGACAACAATCAAAATCGCCAGCATAAAAGTAGGGGTGAGAAAACATTGGGAGATCCAAGGAATTCAGTCGCGTTGCCGGCGATTTGTAGAAGTTGACTTTTTTATTACCATCAACGTCCACGCACAACTATTCGATCTCCGATGTCGGTGGAAATTAGTCAAAAAACATACCTTTGTCGCTCGTGGACAAACGTGACAAGGCCATACTTCCTGCTTAAAGAATACTTAACTAGTTGGTAGCTTGGAAGTACCAACTTCTCTGCATCAGTGCAGTGAGTCTTCTGTAGTAGGATGACGAGTGCCTCAGACTGCAGAGTAAGATAGTGAAGAACGTTCATCTTGCTTGCAGTAAAACTTTCGATTTTCAGCTAGAAAATAGTGAGTCTTTTGAACTTGTTGGCAACGTGTCCTAAAAGGGCAGTTTTTTCTCTTATTACCCCGTCCTGAAAAGGACGTTTGTCGATTAGCAGATCCTTGCTGAACATTGAAATGGGTAAATATCCTTCCGTTTCGGCAGGCTTGGTTTCGATCTGTCATATTTAAAAGCAAAAAGAAACTTACTCATGTCCCAGGCTGCGAGAAAGCACGTGCCATCTGAAACAGTATTTTTTAATGAGTTGCTATATCAGTAGACAAAATGAAAAATACAGATCAATTGTATTATATACATCATAACAAGAAATTGCAGTTTACAAATCATATTATCATACGTAATGATTGTCAATCTATGCTTTTTTTGTTTTTTAAAGTAGAAATTTTTAATGTACTTTACAAGATCTATACTATAGACTATTAATGAATAACTATAATGTAAATAGATCAATATTTGTGTATTTTGACAGAAAATTTCAATAATACATTATTGCAATTTATTTGAGTCAAGGTCACTAGAGATAGCGCAGAAGATTGCTGAAGCTTATTGCAAAACAGAACAGAACAGAACAGACAAATTTATTTCATGCAATTCAATGTTAATAAACAATGCACACAAAATAATAATAGTAAAAATAATTATAAAGAAGAAGATATTCAAATTACAGTTATAATTTTGCCAAGTTAAACATCCAAATTCCGTCCAATAAAAATTGTTCCATTTCTAATTCGACGAAACGACAATTCTTGCTTTTCAACCGCTTGGTGGCTGGTGGTTCTAAATCAACTGCGCTTTTGTATAATTTCTTACTCGGCAAAACGACAATATCTTATGCAATAAAATTACGAATTTTTAGTTCTTTACTCATTGTAGCGATTTCTCCTGATGAGAGCTACACGAAAACTTAGAGTTTTCCTAAACAGCCTTTTTCAAGGCCACTCCCTCTTTTATCAAAGAGTTTTGTCTATATAGATGGCCACGTCTATAGCGACATTTCAGGCAATATTATTGTTTTTTGTGCATTGTTTATTAACATTGAATTGCATGAAATAAATTTGTCTGTTCTGTTCTGTTCTGTTTTGCAATAAGCTTCAGCAATCTTCTGCGCTATCTCTAGTGACCTTGACTCAAATAAATTGCAATAATGTATTATTGAAGTTTTCTGTCAAAATACACAAATATTGATCTATTTACATTATAGTTATTCATTAATAGTCTATAGTATAGATCTTGTAAAGTACATTAAAAATTTCTACTTTAAAAAACAAAAAAAGCATAGATTGACAATCATTACGTATGATAATACGATTCGTAAACTGCAATTTCTTGTCATGATGTATATAATACAATTGATCTGTATTTTTCATTTTGTCTACTGATATAGCAACTCATTAAAATATATTGGGCCAAAAGTACTATAAGATTGGCTCATTGGTCTCCAAGCTAAAGAACTTTCGGGAAAAAAATTTATAACTTTTGAAACGTAATATTTTGTTAATGCTTGATCAAATCTAAAAGTTATATGCATGTCTAAGTGAGTTAAAAAATGGAGTTTAAATATAGGAATTTCAGACAATTTTTCTTTTAAATCAAAGGCAACAATCCAAAAAACAAAATTTTGTCCTAATGGTTTCTGATCTTCTCTACGCACGATCAAAAAACATTACGATAAAAGTAATTTTTACGCATGACTATAAACTTGCTACAATGTTTAATCTAGGAGAATGAAACCATGGCTTAAAGGTCCTTTATACTCAATGATACCTAATCTCCCTTACATGGATTTAGATTATTAGAATGCATGCATTTAAATTGTAAGTTATATGAATTAAAATTATTTGGATAAAGCCTTAGATGAGTTTAAATCATTAGATCATAAGAAATTTAAGTTATTAGAATACGTGAATTAAGATTATTCGGATACACGGATTTAAATTACTTCATTACTTTTTATACTTGGTGAAGAGAATTGAATGTTGAGTTTATTTCAATTTATTATGAAGACTGAATCCAGAATATTTAACTCTGCGTTTTAACGAAATATTTTAAGAGAATATTTTTTTGATATTTTGATAGTTGTGCTTGTAAAACAGATAAAATGAAATGAAAAAAAACTTAAGATTTTCTTTGCTTAAACCATTTAACGATAATTGTTATTAATTTAGAATTAAAGATAATTTTTAGAATGCATTTGTAAATAATAGCAAGAAATAATCCAAATTTTATCATTTAAAATTGCAAAGTTTTTCTTAAAAAAAAGTTTTAATCGAAGAATCAAATTGACATAAAATACCATAATAAAACAACAGTTAAACTAAAATATATGACACTGTTTTCTCAAATCGATGCTTTTACTTTTAAAGTTTAAAATAAAACATCGTTTTTGCATCTATGTAGTTGTTGAATAGAAAAACCTTGATAGAAAACGCAGTTAACATGGTTTAAGACTAGTAACTCACTTGATGGAGCTGTCTTGCACATAAGCTTTGAATGACGTGTCAATTTCTGTGAAAGCAATAAAGTTTTTAATTTTAATTTTGAAGTTATGACAGTATTTACTTTGCAATCGAAATCTTAGTTTATTAGAAGGTTAAGTTTTTCTAAAGAAATGAATCACATTTATAACTTCCAGGGATGTCTCGTCGAAACTGTGTTGACGTTAAGTAAAAAAGAACCAATTCTCACAGCCCGTTGTGTCGTGCTCTTCAACACAAGCTTGTAGATGGAAAATAATTAAAGTTTTTTCAGTGCAGGCATTCGCGATTCAAAAAAGCAACTAATGTATTTTTTATTGCTAAAATATTTTAAAACAGAAGAAAGGAGCCGCCAGGTCAATATAAAAGAAATATTATAATGACCGACCTTGTTTGCGTAACAATTTATTAAAAAAATCTCTGTACAAATGTCATTACGCTTTAAAATTATCATAATAGTCTTAAAACAGATTTTTGTCTATGAGTTTGTTTGGCTATCTTTGGTGCGTCTCAATTTCAATAAATTTTTCACTCTACTGCTTTAGCCTTCTATCTACTTAAAATAGAGTTTTTTTTTATTTAGTCCGTATAACCAATTTTTTGCTTTAATTTATCACCTAGATCCTAGATATTGGTTTGTGACAACTCTGGTAAAAGTGACGAGTAAGAACACAAGTAAGTGACCAAAAAAATTGTGGCAACATTAGATACAAAATTGTTATTCATCTAGAAAGATGTCCAACCTGCGCCCCACCTAAGGTTTTGATCCGGCCCACTGTCTACTCCGATTCTTTAGTTATATTATTAAATCTGGTGTGCAACGTTTTTCAAATTGTGTTCCGCAAGCTTGCTTAGTACATATTTGACGAAAATAAACAATTCAGAGTTAACCTTTCAGAGACCTTTTTGCATCCCGCCGACTTTAGCTAAATTTAAAAATTGGTCCATTATGAAACAAAATTGAATATTACTGATCTAGGCCTATATAAATAAATCAAAAATTAAAATGAACGTCTGAACCGGAAACGTTTAAAATAAAATTACCGTTCAGGTTAAGGTTCGACATATTTAATACGCAAAATAAACTCATCAATTGATTCGCCAGGGTCTTGTTTGGCTGTTGCAAGCATGTGCCGCGTGTAGATTTCGTTCTTTGGCTTTACAAATAAATTTTGTAATGCAGTTATAGCGCTCTCGTATGTAGTTTCTTCACTTATAAACTTTGTAAATCGGAGCTGATAAATGAGCTGTCATTACCTTTAGTTTATCTGCGGTATTTTCTCCTTTAGGCAAAGCTTCTACAAAGTTAGTAAACGTTTTAAGCCAGAATTTCCACTTGTCTTCAGCTAAATTATTTGACAATTTAGTTTTTTGCAATTTTTATAAGATTTTTTAACACAAACTGCACCAAACTGCTTATCATACAGGATTATTTACGTTTGGATGAAGCTTTGTACGCAACAAGAACCAAAATGTCATTCGAATAGTAAACTGTAACCCTCGAAAACCAACAACAATGCTTATTCAAATCATTAAATGCCACTCGTTATGCTTATACTTATTGCATATTACAATTGTGGCAAGCAGGGCATGCTATGGAATGGAGCGGAATAGGAATTTTCCATATTTCATATCAATCATAATCTTCCATTCCATTCCATTCCATATTAAATTTCTTCCATTCCATATTCCATACATTTTCTATACTTGTATTATATCAAAAGCCCTAAATTTTATACCGTGTAAATTTTAATAAGTGTTTTGTAAGTCCAACTCAGGGGTGGGCAAAATCTTTAGCCTGAGGGCCGCATTGAGAAATTGATTTTGTTTGAGGGTCATATTATAGTGATCTCTAAAAAAGGTCTTCGTTTTGAATTTATCCCGATTTTTTTTTGGATTTTCGTACCCAAAAAGTAATGTCGTGATTAAAAGCATTATGTTTAAGTTTAATTCAGCGTGATCAAGTGGTGAGAGCACCGAGATTGCGATCGATATGGTTGCGGTTCAAAACCTACTAGTGCTATTCTGTTGTGTACTTAGAGGAAAAATATTTTACGCAGTTCTAAATTAAAAGTCATATCTCTATTAAATTACAAACGGACAGCAATATCTTGGCATCTCCAGAAGCAGGTCAGAGTAATTGCTTATCCTATGCATTAGTGCCTCCGTTACTTTCCTGCGAATCAAGAGGATAAATACAGAGATAAAATAAAATAAATAGTTGCCGCAGTTCAAACTGAGAAGGTTAACTACTAACTTGATTCTATTTACAGTACATGTATTCTCTTATTCAAATAGACTATAAAAAAACAAATAAAAATCAAAACAAAAAATCACAATATTAAAGACAATTTAATATAACATAATCATAACAGAAGTTTAACTTATCTAACCGATATCTTCCAGAGAGTAACTCTATATATTACAATTTGTGACTAACCCACATTGCTGTATGAAAGTGGGCGTATTATTACATAATGACATGATATGAATTGGCAGGATGTGAAATACGAGAATGTAGAAAAATAAAGCATGAGAAAGTTAAATTTAACGTTTCAAACAAAATTTTATAACTAGAATAATAACTAAAGTTGTATTTCGAGTAAAAATATGAAATGATATTTGGGCTATGTAATTAATCACATCACTACAGTAGTGCATCTGTCTCAGATTTATTGATTTTCGTCCCTAAAAAGTAGTGATCTCAAAAAAGTCTTCACTTCGAATTTTTCCCAATTTCCTTGATTTTCGTACCTAAAAATCAAGGACTGCTAAAAAAACGACCGAGAATTTGGTTGAAGACAAACAGAAATTAATAATTTTTCAAATTATTTGTTTGAAGCTTTCGCGGGCCGCATGAAAGGTTGCTATGAGCCATAGTTTACCCGCCCCTGGTCTAATTTGTCCAAGTGATGAATCTGTAATTTCATTCTTTATTTTGATTATGAGCATTTAAATGTATTTATTGTTTTTTCATAATCGAAAAAGTTGATTATCTAAAAATTTTATTGTTTTTTTGTAGTTGTTGTGTTTTTTTTCATTCATGCTTAACCGCTCTGAAACTATAAAAACTTTTTAAATATAGAGCGATCTATAAATACATCTTATTATTGCTATTTAAACTGCAAATACTTCAAAGGGGCAACCAAGCAAGTTATTTATCTCTGCTTTCCCAAGGAAGACACATATTGCAAGCGAATTAGACATTTAGACTTGAATTTCAAAACTGGCGCTATATTGAAGTTGCAAATTGTTTTAACGCAAATATTGAAATATCACTAATCTGGTTTTACTTTCCATTCTTTTTTCCTATTCTATTCATTCGAATAGACCTTTGGCAACTACGTTTTTTTCATCATTTTGTGTGTTTTATGAAAGGTTGCTTTATTAACTGCACTTAGTATGTAAACAGCCTCAAGATGAGCAAATATGAAAAATGTATGAAAGTATGGAAAATTTTTTCCATTCCATACCATCCCATGCTTTAACGATTCCATATTCATACTGAAATTTTCCTTCGCACTCCATTTTCTTTTCCATTCCAATAGCATGCCCTGGTGGCAAGTCAACAGAAAATTCATATAATTGTAAAAGATGTTAAATATTTGGTTAAACAATTGCCAGAAACTACTGACCTTTGAGGACAAAACAGAAAATATAATAGATTGTACACATGCATAGTGTCGGCAGAATGGTTTTAAAAAAAAATAACTTGTTTAGGCATCATGCAATCATATAAAAAAGTTTACTTGAAGCAAATAAACATTAATTAGGAGAAAGAAAGATTGTGTTATGTCGTAAAAAAAGTGCAGTTTTTTAAAATGTATTGTTACTTTCCAGAATTCAACCACTACTAACAATTTGCAAAGAGAGTTTTAAAACGTCATATATGAATCGTATGACTTTAAAAAAGGTGGAACAGGTTTAATTGACCAAAGAAGAGGAGCTTGGACATTTCGCGTCAAATGAATAACTCGCACAATGCAGCACTGGGCGTATAAATTAGGTGATTAAGTTGAGTCAATGTTTGCACTGTCTCAGTTTTGAATAAAGGCCAAAACTAAAAAGTAATAAAAATTCTTTGACATTATTTAGGATCTTGGCTAGTCCTTAATTTTGTCAATTATAAACAAGCAAACAAATCGTGGGTTTTTAACGTTTTGGGATTTGCAAAGTAAATCTTCTTTTGAGGGAAGCATTTATCAAAAAAAAAAAAAAGGCGAAAAAGGTACTGAATTTAAATTGAAGGCCTAAGAGTAAATTATTTTTCTTTTATATTTCAAGTCAAGAAGCTAAAAAAAGTTTTTTTTTTCAATCGAAAGACAAAAAGCACTAAACGAAACAAATTTTTAAGCACAATTAATTCATCATAATTTCAGGTCGTGTTTAGATTACCATACACCGCCCAAACTGAAGCTTTATTTATTACTAATTTTTGAATTTCAATTTAATTTACATTTTGCATCAATTAATTTTATACCTAATATTTGGTCTCACTTTATGATTTGAAAGAACTTTAAATTCGTTACACTTAATACTTTCATTGGCTTCTCAACTTTTGGAGTACGTAGTTTTAAAGTTGTGCATTGTAGTAACAATATTTTAAATTCTATTACATTTAAGCAAGTGAACCTTTTCTTTTGCGTTTTTTAACCTGTTTGTTCTTTAATGTTTTTTTGAAAGTTTTTTTTATCTTAAATATTGGGTTGACTAGTATTGGTATTTCTGAGCTGATTTCTTGGAACAGAAACCTTCGACGATATTTATCCTCTTCTCAAATAAATTATTATAGAAAAAACAATTATCTAAATTTTAATCTCATTCAAACAGAATGAAAAACAACAAGATGCAATTATTAATAAAGAATTGAAGATTCAATTTAATAAAAAATAAATGCATTTTTAAAAAAGAATTTTAATTTTTCTGTTTCGTACTGATTGATTATCACCATTTATTTTGAATTGTACTTCTTTGAAAGCTTATAACAATTTAAATTGAAAGCGTTTTAAGTTTTAAGACTTTTCTGATAATAGGCGAATAATTTTTAAGCCAAATAGCGAGCAAGTTGGCGAGCGAGCGCCGGCAAAGCAATAGAAAAATTTTACAAAATCATGCTTATCACATGAGCGTAAAACCGGAAAACCAAATCAGAATGTTTCAAGTCGCTCGATGGTACAAATTAAGCACTCAAACAAAAACAAAATTTAAAACAGCAAAATATAAAACAGCAAGACAAGACGATGTGGTGGAAAGTGGTGAGGTAAGGTAAGGTGAGGATACATAACAAATGCACAATTATTATTTACAATAACGCGCGTGTATTTTTGTTTTAAATCGGTGACTAAAACTATAAATAAATACGTAAAATATCAATGTCTTCATTGATTACAAAAGTCGTACGTAAAAATAATTGCTTTTGTGTCTGAATTTTTGCTGCAAGACAAACTCCCGTTATTTTTTTCACAGTGTATCTCTGTTTTGTAAGTTTACACACAATATTGCGCTTTAACCAGCACTAGAAGTCTACAAACATACAAACATCCAGACTTATTTATTGTTTTATTGAGTAATACAATGACAATGATACTCACGTAAAAATCAGCTATGCTCTTAGATTTGTTGCGCAAATTAAATGAAACTTTGCGGAACAATTGATGAGTTTTCGCGAAACATCGCAGTTAAAAATAGCCGTGCTAGACAGCATCACAATAATTTGTGACCCCCTGACTACTTTTTCTTTTGTTATTTTTATTTCTACTGTTTACATTTTTGTTATTTTTATATATTTACAAAAATTACGGCAAAGTTAGATCTGTCAAATGATAACTTTTATTCTTTATATTTGCTGCTCCAGTTCAACGATTTGAATTAATTCTCTTAGTAATAAGCAACTAGTTACTAGTTGGTAGCATGAAACATTTGTTTGATTTTAGAACGAGGAAATAAAATTTATGATTAATGCTTTGAAAATTTTCATTTACTAACAATCATCTTAAAATTATTACTATTTTGAGGTTTAGTAGGTTTTACAGCAAAATAATATTTCGTTTTATCTTTAAATTATTGTTCGTTGAATTAAGTAGGTTACTTTCATTATAAGAAATTAATTTTAAAAACTTTGATCATTGAAATTATATTTTAGTACAAAACTTTAAAGCAATCATGATTAACCAGAGCCGTTTCTCTAGATAGAAAAATTTTTGTCTTTTAAGTTGCTATAAAAGTTTGTGAGAGTGTTGTTATGTGTTAATAGTAGATACTACTCAAACATTTTTGCATATGCAGTGGCCAAGCATAGAAACCAAAGAGAAAATATTTCTACTTCTTAATAGCAAAAATTGCCTCTACTGTCTTAAAACAAGGAGTTATGTGTCCAAATGTGTGACTCTGTTTAATTAATCTAAAATAGGCCTACGCACAAATTCATTAAATTGTATCGTTATTCTGAATCCATAAAATTTTAGTTCTATTTCGACGTAAGATTTTACTCAATAAATAATCTTGGGATAACCAAGATTTACTTCGAGTCACAATCTTGCTCAGACCCTAATCTTATACCCTAGTCCTTTTAAATAAATAAGGTTAATACGGCACTGAAACGTTTGGTAATTCACACTTTTTATATGTGGCCCAAATATAGCATTGAAATCGCTGGTCGAAATAATACCAAATACTTGTTTGTAATTAATTTCTTTTAATTAAATTGTAATGAGTAGTGCAATGGGGCATCAAAATATTTATTGGTGCGCAACAAAATTTTTTAAGCCGAATCATAAAAAAATAAGTCCTGTTAATTTCAAGTATCTCAATTGGGAAACACAGCTATTAACAATTGAAAAAACAAAAAGTGAAACAGTGAAAAACGCTAAGAACAATTAATCCATTCATAACAAGAAAACAATAAACTTAACATAAACGTTTACGGCTTATATCAGACAAATAAAATAGAAAAGATTGGAATCAAATTCTTAAAAACATCTGGATATCAATGACCTTCTAACTTAAATTGTTTACAAAAATCATTTCCACGAGTTATTTCAAATGAAAAATTTCGTGAACCAAATGATTAAGAAATTAAAAATTCATTAAATATCGCTTTTGAAAAAATTTGTATAAATAATTATGGTAAACAAGTTTATAATAAAGTCATTAAACTTTATTTTTTAACTTAACGAAATTTTTTTCCAGTTTTTTGTCCAATAAGGACTGATGTCAGCCAAAAACGTTAATGTTAAGTTTATGTTGAGTTTATTGTTTTCTTGTTGTGAATATATTAGTTGCGTTGAGTTTGATCGTTTATGAGCAAAGAAAATATATACCCTTCTTCTATTTAAAACCATGCACAATTTTTTGTATAAATAAGGTTTTAGTTGGAAGCAGGTCACGTGATAACAGACGACCCTAAAAAGGAAGCGATTTGATTGCTCGCCTCAGAAACAGAGTTATCTTAATTAGTCGTACATGCTTATTTGTTCGACATCATAATGCACAGTAATCCAAGCTAGCCAGAACAGCTTCGAACATTGCATGGTAAAGGTTGTTTTCAATAAGTATTTAAAAAATTTGAGGTGCCACTATAACATGCGATCTCAGTGGCATATTTAGGCAACTTATACGAAGCGTGAACCACCAAACTTTCAGAGTTATCTCAATTTTATTTCTTTGAAAGAGTTAGGGTTAAGGTTCGAGTGACATCGCAATCCAAGATTTTGGGATCCGAATATCATTTGTCGACTGAGACCACACCACAAAGGAGAGTTATTTTTGATAGACGAGATTAAAAATCATTTCACGGTGGCTTTGAAATCCATCCTTGAATATTACAAAACTAAAGCTTTAATAACTTAGTAGCGACAGTCGGTGTCAAAAAAAGATTCTGTGTTTTGCAATAAATCATACTAGCGTTTATATTTATTAAAATAAAGCTAAAGCAGGAAAAGGACAAAAAGGTGACAAAGTCTTAACTTAAGAATTTTCTAGTGTAATGAAAACGGTGTTCACAGCTACGAGCGTCCCGGTTTGTCCCTTCGAAATTATGTTATGTTCACTAGCGTATTTAGGGGATCAATAATACGTAGATTTACCTCTTGTTGGACAGTAATTTTGATCCCATGCCCCCCTTTTTTTGAGGCCTATAGCCCCCTTTGCTGATCTTTTTGACAGTGAATACAGATTCGATGTTTAGAACCCTTATTTTGCTTTCCCAGAGGTCAGAAGTCTTTAGAGACGAGAATCATAAAATCTATGATTGATTTAAAGTAAAGATCTTTTTTTTGACTTTTTCTTTTTACTACCACTTGAATATATTTTTTCTCTAAGCATATTTTGTTGTGGTCGTTGGCTCCCTTTCAAAAATCCTCGGTAAGCCTACTGATGGTGAAAAATCAAAAAATGGTATTACACAAACATTTATCTGTCACACTGCTTAGGCGATTGCAGATTTAGACGTGGTTAATATATAACTTTTCCTGTTTCTAGTGTGCTTTACTGATTAGTATTGCCCACAAACTTAAATCTACATTAATATAATTTTTGTTTCTTTCTTGGCAATTGTCACAACATAATATTCATTCAAACATGAGTCAGTCATTTAATGTCAATTTTTATTTCATCTGAAGATTTCCTTGTTATAATAATGCTAAAGCCGCGTTAAAACCAAAATTAACTAAATTTCGTTTTGTAGGTGTCGACTATTCAAGCGCAACAGTTTTTAGAATAATTTTCATCATATTTGACTATGATTGCTTGAAAAATTTAAGAAAACAAAAAAGCTCTTAAGATGAACTTAAAATATCTTGCTACTGTTTTAGCAATCCTTATTATAAGTAAGAATTACTGATGTAATTTGTTTACTATTTCTTAAATTGCTCTATAAAAGCTAAAAATTAACTGAAACAATTAACAGAAGCATTGAACAATGTATCAAATAATATCGCGTCGAACTAATTGATAAGTAGCCTATATCAGTGTTCGTCAAACTGTGAGTCGCGACCCCAAATGGGGTCGCCTGAATATTTTGTGGAGTCGCTTTATTACTGGAATTCTGAACTTGAAATTCCTGAGCTAAAATGTGTACAGGATGTTCTCTACACATTAGCCTAAGCTAAAATGTATAGAGAACATCCTGATTTTGGGAGGGAAATCAGAGATGAAATCGAAGTGAAGACCCTTTTTTTTTTTCCAGAAAACACCCTGATTTTCGGAGAAAAATAGGAAAATCAGATATGAAATCAAAGTGAAGACCTTTTTTTTTTTTTAGAGAACATCCTGATTACTTTTTTTTAGAGAACATCCTAAAATATATTTCTTTGCAAACTGTCTGTACATAATTGGGGTCGCGATATCTTTCAGATTTAATTTTTTTTAAATTGGGGTCACCTCTTAAAAAGTTTGGGGAACACTGGCCTATATGGTTTAAGATAGATTACAGTTGGGAAATGTTATTTAATAAAACGCAAAAGTTTTGGCTATTTTTATATTATCTGCTCTTTGGTTTGGTTAGTAGGAGCGCAGGAATTTTGGTTCATGAAATTTTTGGTAAATTATTATTCATAAATCGAACAAACTTGACTTTACACAACTAAACTTATAAAAGATTGTTGCTTTAAATAGTAGAAAAAAGTAATAGAATAAGCAAACGTTTCATGAAAAGAAGCAGTAAGTTTTTTAGAGTTTTTCGTACCTTTTATTCGCCAAAACATTTACAATAAAGCTGAAAACAGAAATGAAAAACTGTTTAATTGCTTTAAAAATTGCTTTAACTTGTTTGAGCGTTACGTATTACGTGGGTAACGTAAATTAATCATGTTCAACCCGTGAGGATAAGTGATCCGCATCGGTGAGATTTTAACCCAAAAAAACTACAGCGGGCCGCAATTAAATTAGCAAACAAGGTGATGACCTTTAAACCTAAGGTTAGCCAAGATTCTAAAATTAGCAACTCGAGTTTTTCTTTTTTTCAATAAAAATGAAGACTAAACGAAAAAGGTTTTTGCTGTAATTGAGTCGCAAATCTCGGCCACGCTCGGAGCTGTTGTAAATCTTTTTTTAATTTTATGTTGAAATCAAATTGAAGACAAAAAATATTAGGTCAGCATTTAGTGAGTTCTTCTAATAAAATCCATGTCGTGTTTTTAGTGACACCTAGTTTTGAATTAAATAATATTTCGATTTTATATTGAACATCTGATTATAAAATCGTTGAAAAGACAATAGCCGGCAGCAAGTCTAACCTACCTGATGTAATCTATCATCACTTGCTGGCAGTGCAACTGCTTTTTCAAACTCCGAGCGTATTTTGTACGTTTGTACGTTGAAGCATTTGCAGTCATTTTAAAAATTAAATTAAGTAAATCTAAAGATGAGTTAAGAATGAAAACTGATGCAGAAAAATTAAATCGTGTTGCGAAAAAAGGCAAAAAGAGGAAAGAATATTCAGACTTAAAGCAAAAAGCTTTAAAAAAAGCCAAAGCTCAAAATTTTTTGTGCTAAGTAGCAAAATATTAAAGTTGAAATAGCCTGGTTCAGACGGGAAAAACGGTTGCGGAAAAAACAAGTGAAAAGCGGAATTTTCCGCAATGTTTTTAAAAATTATGTTTCACTTGTCAGCTTTCATTCTGAACTAACCGTAACTCAGCGGGGCAATAAACTAATAAAATATAAACTTTTAATTTTTTTTTTTTTTTTAAATACCGGTCTATATTAAAAATTACAAATAATTATAGTTTTACTTTATAAAAACAAATACAATAATTTCTATTTAGTTTTTATAAAAATATTTAAGAAATTATTCATGTAGAATAAAACCATTGACTAAAGAAATTGTAACAAAGTTTTTGACCGTTCTCTGTGAAATTAATAAACTGAAACAAAACAGATAAAGTCGGAAGCGTGGTCGAATTTTACAGGCGATGTGATTGTGATCCGCAAGGTCTCGGTTTGAAAACCTACTGGCGCCACGACACTTTCCCCTGATAGGTGGTCTTGTTAAACAACTCTTAATTTCAGTCATATATCTAAGAAACAAAGTAAATTTTTACCAGACAGAAATATTTTGGAATCTCCCGAAGCAGGTTGGGGCAATTGCTTGAAAGTTGCTTTATTCATGGCGTCTCCAACGTTTTCCTGCAAGTCAGGATCAATAAAGAGATGAAATGAATAAATGACATAATTGCGAAAAGCTTACTTTAATGAATACTTGCACCATTCATGTATAGGCAATATGCATAGATATAATATTTACCCACCTAGGACAAATTCCAACAAATGTGCTGTATGCGGTGACCACGCACAATTTTTAGTGCATGTTATAAAGTATATCATTTAGTTGCTGTCCCTATTTGCAACTTTCGCTGTATTGTGTCTTCAATTATCATCAATTGTTTTTTTTAATGCGAATCAAAACAAATTATTACTACTATTAGCGGAAACAGAGTATAAAAATGAAATGTACTATTAAATAAATGGATTAATTTTTTTCCATACTAAAAGATGCGTAGCTTTACCTTTTATCTGTCCTTTGAAGCAAATTTAAGGTGGCGATTTTGGTTAAAATTAAATTTTTTATTAAATATCCGGTTTTGAGTCCTTCTGATAGCGCAGAGGTTCTCAAAGTTTTTTTGTTGCAACGCCTTTGGAAAAGTTTGCTGGGCATGCGACGCACCAGTGAAAATATAATTGAAAATAAGATAACAAAGACGCTTATACTCAAAGGTCAATTTATTAATACAACATTCAAACCAAACAAATAGACATATTATTTAATGTGATGTGGGCTTGCTTATTTTTGCAAAGTTCTTCGAATCTTGGGAAAATTTTCGACACTGCTACCCGGATTTCTCTTTCAACATTTATTTGTGATCTATATTTGCATTGAATTGGCTGAAACTTTGCAGAAATACTTAGGGAGTTGCTAGCAATGAAATAATAGAGCATATTTTGAAAATTTTGTTAATGAAGGCTTACAAGGCTAGATATAGGCACAAAACTTAAAATTTATATACGACTTGAAGTAAACCTCATATTTTCTTATTGCATCTAGTGTGAATCAAAAGACCCCATTATTTATTGGTGTAAGCCATAGTTTAACTGTGCCATGTTGCGACTTATTGATTATGTTGAACCACTGTTCATTTATAGCATTTGGTACATTTTATCAGTTATTAATTTAGCTTTTAAATATTGTTATGCAATTAAAGCCAACTGCAATTTATTTGCATAATTTTATCGTAAATTTCCTCCCCTTTCAAAAAATGTATAATTTGGTCGGGTTAGTAAATTGTTTAAGCCAATACTACTATAAAACATGAGGTACGTCGAAAACAAGTTCTAAGTAAGTCGCCACCTAAAATAAAATAATTCAACCCAGCAATTTATATGAAAGTACAACTGGCTTCGCATCGGCAACTTGGTCTATTTACTCTTAGAAAACCATCAAAATACAAGCGCAACTTTCTGGAAAACAGAAAGCCTTGATTCAAACATGACAACCTTGAACCATTAAGCAGTAAGCTGCAATAAAACCAATTTAAAAATTTAATATTATTAAGTTGCAAAACTATTTTTGTAGTTTTTTAACAAAAACTATTGCTTAAATTGTTAGGTGATGACGTCGTCAAACTGGTTTCAAACCAAACGATTTCTTCAATAACGTATACAATAGATTGCTGCCACGTGACCTTAAGATCAGAAATTAATCCGGTTTCACCGACTTATTTTTTCAAATGGTCCGTGATCGTTTGTAATAAAACTGTGAGTGTTTTTATGAAATTAAATCAGTTTTAAAGTGATGTTTTTACATATTATTACTTAGCAAATATATAAAGGTTAAAAAGTCTCCGATATCTGTATTAACTTTATTTTAAATATTTAAAAAAAAACTAAGTATTGATTTAATTGAAGATTGTTTTGGATTTATTATTGCAGAAAACCAATCATGTACATTCCAGAAACCTCAGAAAACAGCGACATCTAGTTTAACTTCACAAATTTGATATAAAAGATATTGGCATAAATGAAATTTTTTTTTTTTCAAAAACTTTATGGGTATTAGAATTTTTTAGAAGGAAAATTACTCCGACTTTAAACTGGCGCCGCGGATTTATTTTTTTACTCCTCCTGGATGTTGTACTTCCCGGTTCAGATGCTGGAAGCTTAAAAAAATATTAAAAAAGTTATGGAAAAGTCTTAGAGGGCTCGTTAAAGTGTTACGCAGGCATCCATTGACAATGTACAAAACGTTGTCAATGATGAGGCGAGTGTAAGCGCTGCGACATCAGCTTGGTGAGTGGTATCAACTGTAGAATAGATCAGAGATAAAGCACCTGCCAGCAGTGTTGTGAAAGCAAATCCCAAGTCGCATCATCAGCAGTATGGCACAAAATATAACTTGTTGCACTGTTTCGAAAATTAGCGAAAGATCGTGGGGATTGTTTCGGTTTTACCTCAAGATAGATGGGGACTGGATAAAAAAGTAAGAGTTTTTAAAGGTTCTTGTTTTTAGTTGCAAAAATGTTTTTATTGTTTAATTTTTTTAAAAGGTTTTGCTAATAAATTTTTTTGGGTAGAGTTTGCGTTCAAAAACAAACTGCTTTATTGGCCTTTGTTTAATCTAGTTTTCGTCTATTCATGGTCCATTAAACAAACTCAATTGCATTTTCAGCCTAATTTAAAAGAATTTTTCAGACATTTAAATTTGATTGTCTAGTACAGTGGTCGGCAACCTGTGCGCCGCGGCGCAATTGTGCGCCTTTTAGCAAAATGTATGGGGCCTCATAATACATTTTGTAATAAAGTAAGTATGGGCCGCGTCTGTCATGTTTTTAGTAGGGTGTCTATCATTTTAACTCTTTCGCTACCAAAGCTTTGTTCGCTAAAAATTTTTGTTAAAAATTGCTCAAGAGCAACTTTTTTATGGGCAAGGTCATGGGTTTCAGGGTATTGACATTAATCAACTGCAAAAATTAGTTACCAAATTTAGGTAAAGACCTTTGTTTTTTTTTAGAGAACACCTTGATTTTGGGACGAAAATTGAAAAAATATGCGACTGAATCCAAGGGAAGACCTTTTTTTTTTAGAGATCAACATAATTTCAGGACAAAACTTCTTCTCCGTCCGAGAATCTCAGACAATTTTTTTGTCCTATCCATAAAGTACCGCAAAATCATGATTTGAGCAAACATCACAAGATTTGGGCAAAACTTCATTGTCCCCCAAAAATTTTTGGGCTGGTATGCCTATGGTAATAACCACTGTATGTTTTAAGTGTACTGCTGGGCCTTCAATAATTTCTAAAGATAGAATTTGGGCCATCGTAAAAAAAGGTTGCCGACCACTGGTCTAGTAGAACAAAAACAAGTGTCTTGATGTATTAGCTTTTGCTAAGTAACCGAGTAAGCGTTGGAAAATATTCACTTTTCAGTTAAAGTTTTAAAATAGTGTAAAAATATTAAAACCCAAACTTGTGGTGGCTGTAAATTATTTTTCAAAAGGTTTTTGTGTACGTCATTAGGCCTAAGCTTGCAATTATTTTTTATGTGAAGCATTGTAGCGGAAGTGACGACGAGCAAAATGCGTTAAATAAATGTTGTAAATTACTTTGAGTTTGATATTTTTAAAATAGATCACTAATAATGCAAGATTTTCAAATCGTGTCAATTTCCATGCGTTTTATTTTATTATCCAAACTATTTTACTTCGTTATAGTAAAAAAATTATTATTCATAGTAAGAGGCTAGAGGCTATCAAATTGAATAACAAACATTTTATTTTAACTTGATTTGTTCACTGAAACGTGTCACAATGCCATCTCTGGAAAAGTGCCGCAAAAGATTATATTTGCCACTTAGGGAAAAGGTTGGACCAATGGATTATTAATCTAATATTTCAATTTTTGAAAGTAACTCTTAAAAAGTTATTAAAATCTTGCTTTTTTATCGGCGATCAAAAATTCTACTGAAATGAAGCAAGCCAGTCAGAGAAAACAAAAAAGTTGTTTTACTGAGGTTAAAGTAAATTTTTTTTAGGTTAAACCGAAGAGATTTGGACCCATAAATATTATGTTTTATAATAATTTTTGCATGATGTAGAAGTTCAACATTCTATGTTTTATACCAAGCAAATTCTACTTCAAAACAGTACCCATTAGTGTTAAAATGTTTGAATGTTTGAAGTGCTTTTAGGGGAACAATGGATCATCTCTGTAGGGGTAGGCTTACCATACGTTCCAATTTTTAGGGTTTTGTCTCACCCATTTTGGTAGAAACCCCTCCAGAAATTGAGGAAAGATGCCATGTGCAGACCCCCTTATTTCTTGTTTTTCTGAGATCACTTGTTATGAAATCCGAGACAAATTCAAAGTGAAAATCTTTTTTTTGTTTTGAAAACATTTGCATTTAGGGACAAAAATCATGAAAGGCGAAAATGTTTCAAAAAAAGATCTTTTTTTAAAGAACACTTCTTTTTAGGGACGATTTTTTTCTATTAGTGCGGGTCCCGGTACTTAAAGGACCAATGGATCATCTTTGTGAGGAAAAAATGGATCATGATCCTAAGGTCTCACTTCCTAATATTGTTTTCATTTTTGTAGCAAAATGCTCACTTTTAAAATATAAAAGTAAAAATCAAAAATATTGTTATTATGGTTTAAAATTTGCAATCAAAAAGTTCTGTTCGTCCTTCCAACTTTGTAAACTTTTAATTTGGCGGATCTCCGAAGTCGGCGCGATTATAGTAAGGCTTTGTTTTTACTTTGAGCGTTGGAGGAAGTATTCTTTGTTTATTTGATTGATATTTTTGCTTTTTTTACGCTTAAGTGCACAAAAAAATTATTGAAACAAACAAAAAGAATATCGCCAACGCTCGTCGTGGAAACAAGTCCTAACCCCGAACAGTAAACGAGACTTAGTCCTATTATTTAAAAAAAATCCTAAATAAATTTTTTGGATCACGTGGTCTATGTTTTGAAAAATGTATAATCAGTTGCATGTAAACTTATTGCACGCCTTTCAAATGTACTTAAATTTTCTGAAAATTTATTCACGTACAATATTTTTAAAAAAAGTAAATAGTTTTACTATTTTAATTTCTTTGCGAGCGATTTTGCTTCACTGGAATTTATTTTAACCCTTTAACGTTAGCCCATAGTTAGGTCCAATAGACCCCAGAGGTTAATTCACCCTGTTGATATATCTCCATTTATAGGAGAAATCAAATGTATTTTTTTGAAAATTAGTTTTTTTGCATAGGCTATTGTATTCTGAAGTTTCCTCTCTATATCTCCTAAAACCCAAAAGCTAAGAGTTGGTTATTCTGTTTTTGTTTTCCTGGGATTCATTGGACCCCATGAACAAAAGTTATTATTTCAAAAATATAAATAGTAATTTATGACAGTGATTTATACGTTTTGAGGCCTGAGAGGCTTGACATTTCAACTGACATTTATTATGTCAAATATACTTGCAATTACGCAGAAAAACAATATCATTGAGCGAGGCTAAAAAAGCGCTTGCAGCGCGCAGACACGCTCCAATCATGCGTAGATCATGTGTTGAGCACGCGCACGTGGATCTGTGATTGTATAGAGAGAGAGAGAGAGAGAGAGAGAGAGAGAGAGAGAGAGAGAGAGAGAGAGAGAGAGAGAGAGAGAGATCTGTTTATTTGCATCAAACCTTTTCAATAAATTACCGCTTAAAACACAAAAAAAAACAATGATTTTATATTTTGAAATTAAGCAAACTGATAATAAGCCATATATATCAAATCGAAGAGCACTATTAAGATGTGATGCAGGGGTAGAAAGGGACAAAAGTCATTTCATCATTACCCCCAGATTATTTAAAAGTTTCATTACAAGCAATTTAATAAATTAATTAAGTTTTTGGTATGTAAAATTGATTATTAACTTAGAAAAAATATTAGGAAATATAGTAGGAAAGGTTGACTATTCCACATGTTTATGTGGTTCGTCACCGAAAGTGTTAACTTTTACTGGTTTTAGGGAGTGTAGGCTTGCTGGTAGGGGTGTTATAAACACAGTCTTGTGAAACAAAACGAAATTTTGTATTGTTTTAAAGTTTTTTTAAATATTGTTCCAAGCAGCAATAGAATGAATAGATCAAGACAATAAACTAATTCTCAAGTTTATGATCAAATAATGCAAGAACACATAGATGACAGCATTGGCAAATTGACACCATGGAATCAGAGGCTGAAGAAATCCTTAATGACATGGAAGATGATGAGCTTCAAGTGCAATTAGAAGAAAGCACTTCATCAGGTGAAGAAGAAGAAACAACACCATCTACTAATAATGTTGATAATAAAATACCCAGAAGTCCTGATGGGGAAGTGTGGAAAAGCAACCCTCCTAATCGAGGCCAACAACCTGCAAGAAGCGTAATCCGTGGCCAACCAGGTGCAACGCCATACACAAAAGCTATAGTCCATGACGAGATATCTGCATTCAAAGCCGTCTTTGACACCTCAACGGTGGAAACAATTGCTATGGAAACAATTGTGAAGGACGCACGGTACACGGTGACGATTTTAAAGCTTCTCTTGCTGAAATAAAGGCTTTTATAAGATTGTGTCTCCTTCGTGGTCTTTATAAAAGTCATTTGGAGAGCATGGAGAAACTTTTCAGTGACGTACATGGAAGACCTATCTTTCTAGAACTATGACATTGACTAGATTTAAAACGTTAAGACAAATACTGAGGTTTTGACCACCGCAATACAAAGAATGCCAGGCTTCGTAGTGATAAATTGGCAGTAGTTCGCCTCCTTCTTAATGGCTCTGTAAACAACTTAAAAAGTTGTTATCTTCCGGGACCAGCTGTAACAGTGGATAAACAATTACATCCACGAAGTACAAGTCAATACGGTGGCATGTTGCATTTTTTGTAACATTTTGAATATATCTTTCTTAAATGCTTATTGCATTCTGCATTACTACCAGATGCTAATCATCAAAAGTTAAACAAATGACGCTTATTCATTTGCAAACTGGGTTTTCAGCTATACAGAGGCTTAGAACAGCAAATTGTTGCTCCTTTTACCTCCATTCTGTGTAGTTTGGAGGAAGATCAAAGACTGCACAAAGAAAGATGTCATTTATGTGAACGCAAAGTAAATTCTAAAACAGGAATGAAATGTGATATGTGCAACAATTTCACGTGCAGCAAACATATACAAAAAATTTGTCCGCGTTGTGCTCTCAGGGAGTAACCTATCCCATCGCATTTAAACCACACTGTTTGTTTGTTTGTTTCTATTATTGTTTATATACACAGTGTTTTATTTCTTTGTTGATTTCTTCTTTAGTGAAGTTGGTCAATGGCAATAAAAATGCACACAAATCAGAGTTGTAAGTCGAGCTGGGCTTTTTGGGTCGGGTTCGGGCTTAATTCACGCTCAATGCGGAGCTTACAAATAAATGATCACCTTTTTTTAAGGTCATGTCTTTTAGACCAAACTTTCAGGCTTTTTCGAGCCTGTTCAGGGCGTCAAATTAAATTAGGGTTTTGGCCTAGTTCGGGATTTTATTTTCCGTTTCGGACCGGGTTTGACCTTAAACTAGTCAGCCCGTTTACAACTCTTATACAAATAACTGCAAATAAAAATAATAAGAAACCTGTTTTACATAAGATTAGCACTGGGGTCCAATGGACCCAAGATAAATACAAACTTTTTAGAGTAAAATTTTAAACGTTAGAGGGTTAAAGCGTCATTAACTATGATTCATAGATCCCACTCATGTGATCCATTGGTCCTTTATGGAACAATTTTTGATTCTTCTTTTTGGCTAATTATTTTTTGTTTATCCAAGTAATTGCCAAATAGGCAACTGAATGTGTGTAGATTCTTTTTCGGCCTCAATCTTGTGCGCTAGCGGCCAAATTTTTTGTTTTTAATCTATTGGTCCCACATTCCTATTAAGGGGTGGTCTTTATTGTGTACTGCTTTGTTATATTTGGCCATCTCTGTTATCAATTACAAACCTTCCTGGCTCAAATTAAAATTGTTTATTGCTTCTTGTCACACTTCATTCATAATAATTTTAATTATGACGATGTAGTTTATTCCCGTTAAAAGTAATTCAAAGTTTTATTATAAAATAATAATCGCGTAGCCAGTGAAGCTCTACTCTCGTATTGTGCGATTCAATGTCTACGATTCGCATTCGATTGTTGTCATTTTTTTCTTTTCGCCCGACAGTAATGACGTAATATGTTTTGTCCAGCGTCGCTACCTCGTTAGTAGTGGAATGTTCACGCATATACGATTTGGTTCTGGCAAAAGCATTCTCCCTAGAGGTTTAGAGAATGATCTAGCTCAGGGGTGGGTAAAGTTTTTAATGAAAGAGCCACATGTGAAAATTCAAAAGTCACCAATTCTATTTGAGGTGTTGATGCAAATAGAGTAAATAAAGCAAGATTTAATCAAATAATAAAAGCAAATATAATGTTAAACGATTTACAATTTTTCCGAAATTTTACCGGCATTTGATTTACTGTGGTTTTTCACTTTATTAGCTAGCTTTTGCAAATCTGGGCGATGTAAAGTCAAAGCAGGGTTGCCAGATACAAAATTGGAAAATAAGCTAATTAAGATGAAAAAGTAGCCAAAATTACCAAAATTAAGCCAGAAAAAAATTTTTTTGTCGCTAAAAAAAGTGTTCTCTAAAAAAAAAAGAAAAAAGGTTTTCAGTTAAAATCTGTCTATGATCTCTCAATTTTTCTCCCAAAATCATGGCTAGTTTGCAGTGATGGCTTTAATAGGGTGCAAACGGTGCGACCGCACTAAAATCCCCTAAAATACATCAAAAAGTAGCCCCCTACACAAGAAATTACTCTATTTTTTTTGTAGTAGCACCAGGACGTTGATGACATGTCAAAAAAAAAGAAAAAATTTTGAAAAAAAAAGGAACAGCTTCCTAGGCAGCTGATCTTTTTTTTTTTGAGATCACAATGTCTTGGGGTAGTATAAAGTGCCTCTCCTTGCTTTGGATTACCCAATAGTGGCTCCTTCCTAAATTGAAGATCTTTTTTTTTATAGATCACTATGCTTTCATATACTAAAAATGGCTTCAGCTATCTTTTTTTAGTACACTAAATAGGGCCCCCCTTTTTGTAAGGCCATCACTGCTAGCTTGCACTCCAGCCAAAAGAACTCAAAAAGCCAAACAAAATTTTTGATCCCAATCACACTAAAAAAAAGCCAATCTGGCAACCCTGAGTCAAAGCGGAGTGCATTGATTCTCTCAAATCTTCATTTGTTAGACTTGCACGATATTATTATTTTACAAATTTCATTACAGAGAAGCGAATCTCAGAGAAGCGAGTACTACTTTTGTTTCTTTTATTCTAATGTTACCAGCGTGTTCGGTGGACCAAAAATAAATAAAACAAAGATAGCGCTCGCTTTGCTCAAATTTTTGCTGTGGTATAAATGGTCCTTAACAACAAAGAATTGCTTTTATTTCCACGTTATACGTCGACTTAGCATCTAATTAAAAATCTTCGTTTGCAGTGAATAGCAATTGTACAATTTTCGATTTCGTTATTATTGTTTAGCAATAAGAGCCGCAAATAAAAGATCGGCGAGCCGCAATTTGCCCACCGTTGATCTAGCTCATTCGAGTAATTTGGTCGGCGTGTGGCGTTTGTATATATACGCTCGCTCGATCGCAGAGACAGAGACGAAGAGAGAGAGACAATTTAAGACGACTCGACAAACGAGTCGACAGACGACTCTAGTAAAAGTAATTTAATTTGGGCGCAGAGCGTGGGCAGAGGGCCCGTTAGATTTCGTATCGGTAACGAGTATTAAATTTATTTTGCGCCAGTGTTTTGGAGTTTTTTTCTACGGAGGTAGAATTATTTGTGTTGATCGAATTACGTTATAGCCCTGATTTCGCTTTGCAGTGACAAAGCTTGGAAGAGAATTTTCCTCGATTGTGAGTTGGAATTTTGTAATACATTCGTTCTTATTAGAGAGAGTGGTCTCTGTTTGTTTGTGGAGAGAAGTCTTCAACGATTCAATACGAGCTTGGTTCAAACCAACTGTACAAAAACTTCAGGCTCACAGCAAAGTACTTCTTGAGCCGGAATAAAATAAATTTTAGACACAGCTTTGTTTCAGCGCAGGTATTCGGGATACCTTGTTCAACTGGTCCTTTAGGATTCCCAAACAAAATCTGTGACACTTCTTAAATTCAATCGCATTTTATTGGACATTTATTTAAAATCATATCAGTAGAGGCGTTTTTTATTTAGATACTCCGTGAAATTCTACGTAAAAGAAAATAGAACAAAAAGGAAGCGATGAAATGACAAACGTAATAACAAAGATCATGAAATAACGTAATAAAAAGAAATGTTGAAATGATAACGTTAAAAGCTAGGGACTAACTATCAAATCAAATGAGTTGAGAAAAAGAAAAAAAACTTTGTAAAAAGTAGGTTTGTTTTACTGCTTTTAACAATGACAGTTGTTCTTGGCGGTTTCTTGACGCAAGTCTTGACATGATAAAATACATGTAAAATTTACAAATAAGTGTGCATAACAATGCACTTCATTGTTGGAACTTCGTATTTAACATTTACTAGGATAAGGTTGAGATTTTGCTATGGAGCAAGTCTACACATAGATCTACCGGTTTACTTTTAATTATAAAGTAATTTGTCCTAAAAATAAAAATTTGACCTAATATTTTGCATACTTTATTGATCTAAATCAGCGTGGTCCAACTACAGGCCCGCGGGCCGCATGCGGCCCGCGAAACAATTTTGCACAATTCAAGTCTTGTCGATCATAAGTAGCGGCAATCTTCTATAACAGCGTGGTCCAACTACGGGCTCGCGGGCCGCATGCCGCATATCAATTTTGCACAAGTCTTGTCGATCAGAAGCAGCAGCCGTAATTTTTTTTTGGAGAACGCTATGATTTTGCGCCAAAATAGGAATTTTGGAGACCGATTCCAAGTGAAGACCTTTTTTTTTTTTTTTTTAGAGAACACCCTGATTTTGGAACGAAAATAGGAATTTTTAGCCGACTGAGGCCCGCAAACTCGAATAATTTTGAAAAGTGGCCCACAAGAGTGCAGAAGTTGGACCACCCTGATCTAAATCAATACGTTTCACCAGTTTGTTTTTTTTTGTTATTTAAAGAAATGTGTATACTTAAAAATATGTTTTTATCTAATGGTTAACCGCTTTGATTTTTCAAAAAATATTTTTTTAATATTTTAATGCGAGTTGTTCATATACTCCGTCTATATATGTTAATTATTTAAACAATATAAGTATTCTCGAAACAATTTATTAAAGAACTATAGAAATATTTAACGCAAAACTTAAATTAATATCTTTTAAATTAACTCTTTTATCAAATATTTTGTTTAGAGCCTTTGTCTTTTAACTTGATATATTTCCAAGCATCTATTCATCGGCGTGCGTGATGCTCAATGCAGGCTTCTGTCAGTGCAGCAATGCATCGGGTGGAAGCCACAAATCTTAGAATCTTAGATCTTAGATTTAGTGTCGCATTATTTTCAATTGAAGGCTCATGTTTCGCCTTCTCTCTGCTCGAATATTGTACTGTATATCAGTTCTATTGTTCGTGCGATGCGAGCTTGACTTACGTTGATATGTCAACCTGTCATTTGAGCAATAGTGTAGGTGAATACTTGGGCTTTCACCTGAAAACCAAAAAAATTGTAAAGAACATATTATGTCTTGAGACATTTGTGCCAAAATTAAATGTATTATTTGATTACTTTTAAAATACTTAAAAAACTGCAAATTCAATTTCAAAACAAAAATCATGAAGTGTTATTTATTAAAATACGTAACCGTGGACAGTGATGGTCTTACAAAAGAGAGTGGCGCAAGAAAAAAAGAAAAATAGTGGGGACACTTTTTAGTATGCCTAGTTTTTATTGTCGCAAAAGAAAGTGATTTCTAAAAAAAAGTCATCACTTTCAATCAATGTCCAAAATTATCGTTTTCGTCCCAAAAATGTAGTGAACTCAAAAAAAAAGGGGTTGATCACGTTTAATCGAGTACATTATCCTTACTTTCGTCCAAAAGTTAAGGTGCAGACGCAAGCCGGGAAGCCATCGTCATAGTGCTACTATGAAAAATAAAGCAATATTTTGCTTAGGGAGCCACTTTTTGCTATGGGGTCCGGTGCTCTGAATCAAACCCGTCACTAACCGCGGATTTAATCAGCAATTTTTGAAAATCGATCGTTGTTTCTTTTAAATATAATTTAATGTGGTTGCTTTTAGGCATTTGGATTTAGTTCATAGTTTCACGCTTTTTAATTTTTTATCCTTCGTTTTACTAAATTTTTTTGGAAAAACTTGTTCAAATAGTTTGCCCAATTCATCGACCTCGGTTTTTCTTTATTCGATTGCAATTATTTTTCATTTTATTTGTCTGGTAATGTAAGCCAAAAACGTTTATGTTCAGTTTACTGCTTTTTTGTTATCAATGGATAAGTTGTGCTGAGTTTAGATGCTTTAAAACAGTGATTCTCAATGTTTTTGCCGCACTCCTCCCTTGCAGAACTCAGATACCGTCATTCCTCCAAAACTTAAACTTTAAGAAAATTATTTTTAATATATAAAGTGAAGATTTTTGTTTAGACTTCTATCACATTTTTGATCCAAAATTTCGATGATACAATAAAATTTTCATAGTGAAGACCAAAAAAAAAGGTTTTTACAATAAAGAAAACTAGGGTTGGCAACTAAGTTCTTGCCGTTTTTTTTAAATCACATATCTTAAATGAAAAATAAGAACTGACAACTATTTAATCAATGATATATTCTCCATTCATGTCGACAACTTTTCCCCAGCGTTCGAGGGAGGAACCCACACTCCACATTTTTGGACTTTTCCCATTAGGTGAAGATGCTTCTCTATACACGTGTGAGAACAATTTATCCTCTCTGCCAATTCCCTTGTTGTTTGGCGTGAATCTTCATGCAAAAGTTGGTTTAACTGCCCTTCATCAAGTTCAGTTGGGCGGCCAGAACGCGGTGCGTCTTTGAGATCAAAATTTTCCTCTTTGAACTTAGCAAACCAGTAACGAGCGGTTCTTTCTGCCATTGCATTTTCCCCATACACAACACAAATTTCACGAGCAGCTTTTGCAGCAGTAAAGCCTCGATTAAATGCAAAGAGAAGGAGGTGTCGAAAGTGCACATTTTTTTCAACTTAACATTCTATTTTGATGATTTAAAAATAAAGTGAAATGACTTGAATTGAAACACAATAAATAAAATATTGCAATATTTATTTATTTATTGATAAGTTTTCTAAACACAATAAATTTTAATAAAACGGCAAGAACTTAGTTGCCAACCAGACGTAGGGATTTTTTGGGTCAACTTACATTGTACTTTAGATTCTCAAATTTCTCCCAATCCTTCTTTCAATAATTTTTCCTCCCTAAAGATTTCAAAATTCTCTTTAAGGTACCAAGTTGCTCATTTCGAGAAACACGTTATAAGATTAAAATTGTTGAACTATTAACAAAAAAGAGTATATTTACTTACAAGACTCATTTAGTCTTACAAGATTAAATGCTTCAAGCAATTGTTACAAAACAATAAACTTTTTTCAGACAACTTTGGGTTTAGTCGGATTAGACGGAAATGGAAACGTCCAGTGCCGCAGCAGTAACGATGATAATGGAGATTCTAATTGTTTGGAAAGCTCGTACGAAATAAGGTAATTTTATTAACAAAATGGGCCGTTTTAGTACTTTAGTCTGAGTCAGAAAAGTTTAATAAAAAAGCAAAACGTAAGACAACTAATTAAAGCATATTTCGTATTTTTTGTTATTTTCAAATGCAACATGATATTTTCAGCCGAGCTTGAACAAAATATACCATAGCCTATTTTATACTGAAAATATTGTTTTTGTTTTAACCCCAAAAATATATGCTTTCACGATTTAAAAAAATAGAGTTATAAAAATGCTTCTATAATATCCTTTATTGGTTTAACTGAATAAGGTGATCCAATCCAAGTATAAGTGTCTTAGTCTATTGCTAAAGTAGTAAACGTACTTCTAAGATTGCTCTTTCTAGATTTGCATTAGTCAATAGTTTATGATATTGTTTATTATATTGGAATTGTTCCTATAAAAAATTCTTGCTCAATAAGCTGCATATTAGAATCAGGCTGTATCCTACAGCAATGTCCGCCACCGGTATGGAGTAAGACAAAAATAGGTGTGACCCTGAATAACAGTAATGAATAAGATTTAGGAAAAAAAATTTTGTTTTTTTGAAAGTTAAATTTTACTACTGCTATACCAGAGCTTGTGGACATTTTTGACTTACAAAGACCTTTTTTTGAAAAGTTATAAAGCGACCCAAAAACACAAAAATTTCAATTTTTTTCCTTTCGTTGGAGCGATGACTTTTTTGGTCTTGGCTTGATTCAGATAAAAAAAAACATTCGAATCTAGCGAAGATCAAACCAAAAAAGTGTTCACTACACAAAAATGCAAAAGAATTAAAATTTGGCAATGGCTGTAGGTCCAGTATCGAATTCCGAATTTTTTTAATTCTAAGGTCCGGTAATTGCTTTTTTACATTGGGCCAGGTGTTTCTTAACCTTTTGGTTTCCAACAGTTGGGAATCACTGCATTAGGTCTATTATTTTTGCTCAATAACGCTGCCTTAGTTGTGGCACAACAGAGAGAACGTGGAACAACAGATTGTCATATCTAGGTTCGATTCCCATAAGGATAGTGAAGGAGGTTGAGCTCATTTCAAGGTTTTTGCTTAAACTAAAATATATAATATTGTGGTAAATTTAAACCAACTCCAAAAAAATAACTTATATTTGTTTCAAACATCTACCAAAATTAAGTTCTTTTTTAGTTTTGGTTTGAATTTACCACAACATTAAATATATGATATTTGTTTTTGTTTAAGCACACCTTAATAAAATTTGCCGTCAGCCATTGTCCAGAAAACGATTTTCTAAGTTTTGGATCACATAAAATAGCAATTTTTTTAAATTCGGTTTAGCGTTTTAAAAATCAATCCTAGATACCAAATTTAAGGCAAGAACTAGAAATTAAGATGTGGTCAAAACTAAGTTAGAATTGAATTAGTTTAATGCGTTTAGGCTCATCTGAAAGAGGACATAGGAAAAAGTAAAAGGTGTAGCGGATCAAGTGTAAACTATGAATTTGTTATCGTTCATAACAGCTGGCAGTATGACGGTCAGCAGCAGGATCCGGCGAGCTTTTTTTGCTTTTTGAACCAGTTTAAACGTGAAACCTCATGTAAACTCATGTAAATAACAAATTTTTGGGCGTGGAAATTATAAAAAAAGAAAATTTTTTTTGCCCTTAGCCACAAAGCAAATAAAAACACACAAAAAAAACATAAATGAATTAACTTTTGGCTAGGTCGGGGAGCATCGAAGAACAGAACATTTTTGGGTCGACATGCTCACCAGCAAGTATTACAAAATACGATGGGCAGAAAGTCTTAAATTTGTACAATAAACGTTAAAATATTTTACAAAGATGCATAAAGTAGCAAGAAGTTAATTCCCACCGAACATTCTTACCTTCTTCTCCTTTCGGCCTTACCCTTCAGTCAGGGGTGGCCACAGCGTATTATTATTCTCCAAACCTTTCTGTCTTTAACATCCGTCTCCTTTGCACTAATTTCCCCCATATCTTCTTTTACTACATTTAAAAATCTTCTCTTTGGTCTCCCTCTTCTCCTCTTTCCTGGTAACTCCATTTCCATCATCTTTCTTCCTACATACTCTTGGTCTCTCCTCATGATATGTCCATACCACCTCAGCCTGCCCTCCCTCAACTTCATTCCTAACCTTTCTACCCTAACGGTACTCCTGATGTGCTCGTTTCTAATCTTGTCTTTTCTCGTCTCTCCCATAACAAATCTCAACATTTTCATCTCTGCGACTTCCATCAAAATCAAAAATTCATCAAAGATAGTGTCAAAATAAACCAACATGTTTATCTGCAAATATTGCAAGATACAGTTGTTCATTGGGCAAAAAAAGTCATTGGAAATGAAGAAATTACACTTCAACAAGATGGAGCGACTTCTCACACAACCAGAATGATCCAGGACTGGTGGAAAAAAAATTTCAAATCGTTTTGGATAAAAAATCTCTGGCCACCATCTTTTCCAGATTTAAATCCAATGGATTTTTTAATGTGGTCCATCTTGAAGCTGAAAGCCTGTGTTGTTTTCCACTCAAGTATCGAGGTTCTAAAAACAAAACTGACTAAACCTTGCACCAAAACTGACGTAGAAACTGTGCGTGTCACATGGACCGAGTTATTCCTGGTCTCCGCGGTTTATTAGAGAAAAAAGAGAGAGAAAAAAGAGAAAAAAAATGATCAAAAATATCTTTACGAAAAGAAGCGGGAATAATAGGACGAAATTGGCCCCATGAAATATCGCCCAAGAGTTCGAGGTCGGACCCAGGAAGCGGTTGATACGATAACTCCAAAGAATTGGAATCGGTTATCAAGGACTGAATTGAGTCGTCGTCTTGTTGCGCTGTGGCGATAGCAGCATAGTCAATAGGCAACTGTTCTTCGAAAATAGCACATATTGGTCTAGAAAGGCAGTCGGCGACAATGTTATCGGAACCTGGGAGGTGACGAAGGTCGGTGGTAAACTGGGCAATAAAATCGAGATGGCGAAGTTGTCGTGGAGACGAGTTTTTGGATTGCGAAGTGATTGCGCGACATAGGGGTGCGTGGTCTGTGTAAATAGTAAAAGGTCGGCCCTCAATAAAATAACGAAAATGCCTGACTGCTAAATAAATGCCTAGTAATTCTTTGTCAAAAGTAGCATAACGAGTTTGAGCAGGCGAAAAATTTTGAGAAAAGAAGGCCAATGGCTTCCAAGCGTCATTGATTTTTTGTTGAAGAGCGGCTCCACAGGCGTGTTGACTTGCGTCGACAAAAATCGCAGTTTCAGCGTCTTTAACCGGATATGATAAAAGAGCGATGTCAGCTAACTTAGTTTTGATATCTGTGAAAGCTGTCTCTGCCTCCTCCGACCAAGAAAGAGACGTCTTTTTACCTTTTTTTGGGGAAAGCATTTGGTTGAGGGGTCGTAGGGTTGCTGCGCAATGTGGAATAAAACGGCGGTAATAATTAATCATGCCTAAAAAACGGCGTAGGCCGCGGAGATTGGTGGGCTTGGGAAAGGATGCAATAGCATGAATTTTATTGGGGATGGGTTGAACGCCGTGCTGATTGATGACATGGCCCAAAAATTGTACCTCAGGAACTGCAATTTGACATTTGTCCTTGTGTAAGGTTAGACCGAAAGTCTTAAAACGATTCATTAAGATGTTAAGATGGATTTCGTGTTCTTCTAGTGATTTAGAGGCAACCAGAATGTCGTCTACGTAAGCAAAACAAAAATCTAGGCCGTAGATTACGTCATCGATAAAGCGTTGAAAGGTGTTACCGCTGTTACGCAAGCCGAAAGGCATCGTGGTATACTCAAACAAACCGATAGGCGTGATAATAGCCGTTTTGTGGCGATCTGCAGGATGGACTGGGATTTGGTGATATCCCTTGAGGCAATCGAACTTACTGAAAATAATGCAGCTCTTTAGGGAATCTATTGCGTCGGAAATGAGGGGTAAGGGATAGCGGTCGGGTTGGGTTATATTATTAAGAGCCCTATAGTCGCCTACCATTCGAAATTGTTCAGGTTGTTTTTTGGGAACAATGTGGATTGCGCTTGCAAAAGGTGAAGAGGAGGGGGTTAGAACACCCGCGTCCAGTAGGGCGCCAATTTCTCTCTTGACAAAACAAAGTTGTTCTGGGGATAGGCGACGCACGCGAGTTTTTACGGGTGGGCCTGTAGTAATGATGGTGTGGAGCACGTCAGGGGTGATAGTTTTAGGTTGAAGGGTATTAGCAAAATTATTTTCGTGACGAGCGAGCACTTTGTGTTTCAAAAAATCAGCTTTAAGCAAATCGAAAGGTTGTTCACTGGAAAGGGAGGGTGGTTGGAGGGTTCGCTGTATGGGCGGATCAGGGGGCTCTTGAAGAATAGATGAAACGTCGCCATCGGTGACGAGGGGCGGGTCAACGGCAATCTTAGGTAAATTGTGAACAAAGTGAGAAACCACGTTTGCGGCGTCTGCGTTACTCGATTCAAACGCCGTATGGCGTTCACGCGGAAATTTATGCGGGATATCAGGCCAGCGTGGTGACGTGGAAGGCGAGTTAAACGTGTCGTCGGCGTTGGGGCCTGAAATGCAAGGTATGGGATGACTTTGTGTTCGTGGTGCTTGGTGTCGACTATGTATAGATTTTTGTGGTAAAACAAAGGCGTTGTTCGCCACGTCAACGCCGAGACCAAAGTGGCGCATAAAATCGGTGCCGATGATGGGCAGGGTGACATCGGCTACTGTGAAAGTCCATCTGAGGGTATAACGTGCGCCAACGTCGATATTTAATTGTTTGGTGCCGAATATGCGAATCCGGGTGCCGTTTGCGGCGATCAGGTCTTGCGGACCGTAGTAAGGCTTATAGAATTTACAAGGCGGTATTAGACTGATGTAAGCGCCCGTGTCAAGAAGAAAATGCATCTTAGAACAGGTGTCATGAAAGAGAGGCTGCAAACGGTGCGTGATGGGAGCCTTCTGTTGAGAGGTGCAGGCGTGAGACGCCAGACGATAATGGTTTGGATCAATGGGGTTACGAGGGGGACGCGGCTGCCAAGAACATGGCGCACGACAGTTGTGAGCTTGATCGCCAAAGCGGGCGTGGAAGAAGCAAAGGTTTTTTGAAGTAGTTCGGAGGGTGGGTCGAGGAGAGAAGCGATTGTTCTGCCGGGAAGTGGATGGCATTTCGCGGCTTGGCCGAAATTTAGGACCCGAGCTGTCATTGGGCCTGGATTGGTGAAAATGCGATGAACGGGAAAATTGCGGGTCGCGAGGAGCAGAGCTAGAATTATTTTTTTTATGAAAAGTGATCGATGCGTCAATTGCGTCGGTGAGCTGGTCGAGACGTCGCTCGAAGATTTGATTTTGCAGCAACTGCGTTGGATTTGAATTTAAAGAAGGTGTGGTGGCCATTGTGGCCATAATATCGTCAGCGCGTTGCGCCATCAGGTCCAAAGTTGGTTGCGGAAAACCAGCTAAAATTAAATGGACTTGGGGCGGTAAGCGATCGAGAAAAAGCTTGCGCAACAATTTATCTAAGTCAGGGCCGACGTTGCATGATTCCCCAAGGAGCGAGTGTAATTCCGATAGGAGTTCTGTAGGTTTACGGTCTCCCAATTCGGTTTGGTGCAGAAGGCGATCAAGACGGTTGTCGTTGCTGATTTTGTACAATTTGATTAACGCTTGTTTTAAGGTTTGATAAGGCTGGTTCCCGGGGTTCCGAATAATATTTTGTACCTTACGTATGACCTGGTACTCGAGCGCGCTCAAGATTGCTGAAAAACGTTTTTGCTCGGTGGAGATGTTGGATAGAAGAAATTGATGGTCGACAGCAGCTAACCATAACTCGATGTCATCTTCCCAGAAAGAGGGAAGCTTAAGGTTGATTGGAGGAGATTGGTTAAAGGGATTAGAAGCAGAAAAATTGAAAGTTCGGGGTGAAGGATAAAGATTAGGAGTAGTCAAGTTTTGGGCCCACGTTTCTATGCCTGTGGTGGAAGTTGAAGGATGAGGTGTTGAGGATGATGACGAGGACGTATAAATGGGTTCCGAAATCAGTGTGTGGGTAAGCGCCAGACTACTGTCGGCAATGCGGGCTTGAGATATGGTATTAGCGGTGGTTGAAAAGTTAGTCGAAAGAAGGTTAGTAGCGGGAGTGATCAAATTATTAGAGCAGGAAGCGGAACTAGCGGTGGATGAAACGGGGCGATAAGCGGGCGTCAAGGGTTCGGATTTGTGACGTGGAACTTTGCGTCCCCGTAAAGATAAAAAGGAACTAACACGATCCATAGTGAAAGTTAGTTAACAAAATTTATACACAAAAGTATTATAAAAGGTAGTAGTCAAGATTGAAGCTGTTTACAATTATTGGCAAAATGCGAGGAAAACGTGAGCGCGTCAAAAGTTAAAGTTTAAGTAAAAAGTACTAATTAAGAAATTATCAGCACATCAATTCGTTCAAAATCTTTGTCGAAAGCAAATTATCACTCTTTAAAATTAAACAGCAAGTCCGTTTTTTTTTTTGTTACTTTTGCTATGGCGTGGGGAAAAATTTGCGCCACACACTAATAAAACAAACAAGGAAAATGATCAAACCTGCGAGTTGATTGGGAGAGGAAGGTCCTAAAATTGAGAAGGGCAGGCGGTCTGGAGCGTCGTAGAGATGCAAGAGAAGAAGTTGAAGATGCTTGCTGGCAGAATAATCCCGAAAAAGCAGTTGAAGATCGAAGTTGAGGTGCTGCTCGTAGGAGATGCTTGCGGATGATAAAATCGACGATTTCGGCAATACTCCGGGTAACTTCTTGATTTCTTGAAGACTTTAAGCGTTGACCAAGTCCGGGTGCCAATCTTCCTGTATACACTCGGGGCACCAATGTGGCGTTGAATAAATCTATCATCATGTTTAAAGCTAATAAACTTCTCTTTCATTTGGTTTCTACTGCCCTTTATACAGCTGAAACAAAGTTTTAAACTTGTCCACACTTCGGTGGACAATGCCTGTATATTGAGAGAGAGAGAGACATTTTAACATTAACTGTTTCACCAAGAAAAGCAAAACACAAAACATAAGCAAGGCAACAAGAAATAAGCGAGATCATTTGCAGGAAACAAGAAACAATCTCTTATAAAATAAAACTTGTAATCTCATTAAATGTTTTTTATAATTTTTTTTAATGAAACCCATTGCATACTTTTAAATTCAGCATCTATTTGACCCCATGATAGAAAACTTCTACGTATAAGAAAATAGATTTTTACTAAAATTTTTATTAATACGCGGTATAAAATATGTAAGAAGCTTTTGTATTTCTTGTATTGTAATTAAAAATTTTAGTTAATTTACTGAATGAAGCATAAAATTTTTGAGGCAATTTACTACAATAAAGTTGATACATAAATTTAGCTGATTCTAATGAGTATCTGTCTTCCAGTTGTAAAAAATTGAGTGTTTTGTAAACAGTCGATATCGGGCTGAATTTACTGCAAGATAAAATAATTCCTAAAATTTTATTTAATTTAACTTTAACAACTTCAAGAAATGTTTTATTAGGTGTTTCCCAAACAATAATTCCATATTGTATCTTGTTGTAAACCAAGGTGTAATATTGCATACAAAGGGTTTTACGAGCAACATAACTATGCAATCTGTAAAAAAGGCCAGCATACTTGAAGAGCTGTAGGATCAATTGTGTAATGTGGAAGGACCATGTTAAAGCTGCATCAATTGATATTCCGAAGTATTTAATAGTTTTAACTCGTTTGAAAGCTATGTCATTTAAATTTAAATTAAACCATAAAATTTGTTTTAGGGTAATTCAATAATAATTTATTTTGACGAAGCCATGCATCTATTTTCTTAAGTTCTAAGTTAACAAAAGATTTTGTTTGCAGAGGCTCAATGCTTCTATCAGACATCATTAGAAGAATATCATCTGCAAATAATGTGGTATCAAAACTAGAGGCCGCAGGCAAATTGTAAAAATAGAGCAAAAACAAAAAAGGACCCAAACAAGACCCTTGAGAAACATCATATATGACTTTTAGATTGTCGGATATTGTATTTCTGATATTAGTAAAGATTATATTTCAGATCAGAAAGATAGTTTTTAAAAAGCTCCAGGGGTTTTCTTTTGATGTTGAAATTCATAGTCATTTTGTGTAAAAGCAAGTTATGGTCAACAGTATCAAAGGCTTTTGATAAACCTAGGAAACTAGAACAAGTGTATAAATCATTACCAATATTATTGACTAAAGAATCATATATTGAACTGATAGCAAAATTAGTGGAAGAGCTTTTTTCTGAATTCGAATTGATTATTGCTTAAAAAATTTTTTGTGAAAAATTTTTACAATCGATTGTAGATGAATTTTTTAAATTTTTTATCAAATCGCGATAGAATTGAGATAGGGGGTAATTAGTTGATTCACAAGAATCATCTTTTTTATATATGGGTATACAGTAATTTCCAAACTGTTTGGTAAGACTCCCGTGCTAAAGCAAATATTATATGTATTGCTCAGTATTGGGGAAATAGTAGATTTACTATATTTAAGAAATTTTGTGTCAACATTCAAAAATCTGTGAGCTTTATGAGTTTTAAGCAAAGCAATGGTATTTTAAACCTTTCTTGAAATAGTTGGATAGAGAAAAAATAAATCTTTGACATTTGTGGATGAAAAAACAGGCATTGCTTTTTGACTTAAATTAATAGATTTAATTTCATTGGCCATTTTTTTACCTATTGTAGCAGAAAAACCGTTTTGCTTATTTGAAATATCTAAATTATTTAATAAGACTGTTGTATCTTTGCACGAATACACAGGTTTATTAAAAAAACAATAGTAAATATTCACAAAAGTACTTAGCCAAACAACAACCGTATTGAAAATATAATGCTTTTAGTTCGTTTGCTGTAGTAGCTTGATAACTCGAACTGACAAAAGAACCGAAATAAAGGCGCATATTTAAATTGTAACAATTATGCTTGGAGATGCGCGTGTCCAATAATTGTTTGAGCAGAAGGCGCTGATTAAGATTAGAGCGTTTAAGAAAACACTACGTCATCTATTGCACAATATCACAACAAAGACATTACCACAACCACCATGCAATTTCTTTGGAGGAAATTTATTGTTTAGCTTTGATGTTATGTAAAGAATGTATAATCTTTCATAGTTTATTGCTATAGTTTTTTATAGTCTAGTTCTAGATCATTATAATAATTACATTTGTTCTTTTCATTCATTCAATGTAACACATTACGATAACGTTTATAATCATCAAACTTTTCCATACCATAATATCTGATAATATTTTTTAATAATATGTTTTTATATCTAATTAATTTAATCAAACCAGCTGAAAACCATGGTTTTATTCTTAGCTTTTTTTACGTCTACTATCTTTTTTTAGTGGAGTATGTTTATTTACTGTACTTAAAAATGAATTGATAAATTGATCAAAAATTTAATGATCTGACATTTTGTCAGACATTTTTATTTGATTCAGCCGTCCTGTAAAGTCATTATTAAATTTATTAATAAAAAAATTTGACATATCACAAATAAACTTAGTGTCATTGATGTTTTTAACACTTTTTAATTGCTTAATCGGATCTATAACAAATATAGGTAAATGATCCGAAATATCACCATACATAATTCCAAAGGGCATTATGTTGCTCATGTTATTGAATTAAATATGACCTATTAAAGTTTTTGAATTTCTACATATTGTCACACTTCATTACTATTAATTTTAATCATAACAATGTAGTTATTCCCGTTAAAATTAATCTGCAGTTTTATTATGAAATAATGATCGCGTCGCCTTGAGGCGCTGCTCTCGTATTATGTGATGTAACGTCCGATTCGCTTTCTGTTGCGCGTTGCATGTATTTTTTTTCTCTTTTCGCCCGACAGTAATGACGTAATATGTTTTTGTCCAAGTTTTGCTATCTCGAAGGTTGTGGAATGTTCTAGCGCATTCGAGTGTAGCGCTTTCTCTAGGGAATTCGAGTTAAATCTCAAATATACGAGTAAATTTTCGTCTCGTGATCTTTTGTCTATGTAAATGAGTGCGAAGCGAGAGACTACACAAGTGGTTCTCAACCGGGGTGACGCTGCACCCTAGGGTGCCATTTGCGATTCGCTGGGGTGCCGAGAGCTATTGCACATTATTTATTTGTCTTGGAAAAAGGTTGAATGCTGTAATGTTATTTTAAGGTATAAACTTTAATTCATTTTGATAGAAAAGTGACCTTCAAGTTCATGCTTAAGTGAAAATTTGAGATGGCTTCGAATAATTGCTTTACATTGACGATGACGCCGTACCAACTTTTTAGTTCAGTCAGTTACTGTTCAAAATCATGCTGTTTTTTTCAAATTTTGAACAACAATGAAGCCTCATTATGACGTTTCAGACTATCTCATTCATACTCCCGCTTGTATCAGATAAGTTTATTCAAGAAAGATTAATTTGCTGACTGAGAAGAAAATGAATAGTTTGATAGAGAAAGAAACAAAACGCAGTGTTTAAGGTTTTTTTTGCATTAATACAATGGAGAAATTTATCAAGAGGAAAAGAAAGTTAAGCATTGATCAAAGCGCATTTGCAGTTGCTGAAAGTGAAAGTATTGGTAAGGTTTCAGTTTCATTTGCTGAAACAGAAAGTACAGGTAAGGGTACCGGTATATTAGAAAAAAAGAAGAAACACCGGCTATATTGCAATAGTTATTTGAATTTTGGCTTTACTTGGTGCGGCGACGAAGAACAACCCCTACCAGAATGTCTTATCTGTGATATGAAATTGTCAAATGAGGCTATGGTGCCAAGTAAATTGAGTAGACACTTTTCAAAAAAGCACGGAAATCTTTCTGACAAACCGGCAAGCTATTTCAAAAGACTTTTAGAAAAACGAAAGCAACAAAGTGTGACATTTACCAAAACTTTTCAAGTTTCTACGAAAAGTCAACATGCCAGCTATTTGGTAGCAGAAATAATAACTAAAAATTCAAAGCCTCACACGGAAGCAGAAAAAGTAATTTTTCCTGCTTGCAGTGCGATAGTGAAAACAATGTTTGGGCCCGAAGCTGAGGAAAAAATAAGACAGATTCCTTTGTCAAATGATACCATTCGCAGACGTATTTGTGACATGTCAACGGTACAAGATACTGTTATTTCTTCTGTAAAGCAAAGCAAAATGTTTACGATGCAAGTTGACGAATCAACTGACATCAGTGGAAAAGCTCAATTAATAGCTTTTATCCGGTTTGTCAGTGATGAAAAGATATCTGACCAATTTTTCTGTTGTAAAGAAATTAAAGAAAGAACGACTGGTCAAGATATTTTTGATACTCTTAGTAAGTATTTGGAAGAAAATGAATTAACATGGAAAGAATGTGTAGGACTGTGTTCGGATGGAGCTCCATCTATGATTGGGTCAATCAAAGGATTTGTGTCACTTGTAAAGAAAGTTAATAGTGAAATCATAACAACCCACTGTTTTCTTCATCGTGAAGTGCGTATTGGAAAAACATTGAACTCGGACTTAACACAAGTGTTGAAAGAAGTTATAGAAATGGTAAATTACATCAAAACTAGATCACTTAAATCACGATTATTCACAAAGCTCTGCAAAGAAATGGAAGCAAATTATGAAAATCTTCTGTTACACACCGAGGCAAGATGGCTTTCTCGTGGAAAAGCATTGTCACGAGTATAAGAGCTGAAAGAGGAGATGTTAGCTTTTTTTAGTCTTGAAAGACAAGGAGAATTTTGTAATTTGCTTTGCGATGACAGCTGGAAGTCCAAATTAGCATATTTGGTAGACATCTTTGACCACTTAAATAAGACAAATTCCAATACGCAAGGCAAGAATGAAAATCTCTTATCTTCGGCAGACAAAATGAGAGCTCTACAAGAAAAATTGAAAGTGTGGTCATTACGAATACAGGAAGGAAACTCTAACATGTTTTTTCATTTTTCGAAAACGAATAACAAAGAAATGGTTTCATCGGTTATTAAACATCTCAAGTCTTTGCAAGACAAAATTGAGAAATATTTTCCAACGGTGTCCACTGAAAACTATAAATGGGTAAGAAATCTATTTTTACCCCTGGATACCCATTATATTTTGAATCTGAAAGAAGAAGAAGAACTTATTGACATACGTAACGACGGTAACATTAAGCTGTTGCACAGGGAGATGCCTCTGGATGAATTTTGGATTAAAATTCAAAATGAATACCCTAGCATTGGAGAAAAGTTGTTTTATTGGAGAAAAGTTGTTGGAGAAAAGTTGTTCATTGGTTATTTTACTTCAATTTTTCACAACGTACCTATGCAAAACCGCATTTTCCGTTTTAACGAACCTAAAAACAAGAAAATGAGAAAGGCTACTTGTTGTGGAGGAAGAAATGCGAGTAGCGTTATCGAATGTGCGCCCCAACATTGAGAGAATTTTCGCTAAAAATCAAGCACAAATTTTGCACTAACTTTTAAAATAAATTAAATCCTTTTTATGACATTTTTAGTGTTCTGTTTAGCTGTTATTAATCAAAACTGTTTCAATATAATGTTTTGATGCAAACTTTACTCTTAAAATTGATTTTATTAGAATCGGAAGCTCTTAGGTTCAACCGGGTGCCGCAAAACTTTTTTGGTGGTTGCAGGGTGCCAATAGCCAAAAAAGGTTGAGAACCATTGGACTACACAGACGAAAAAAAGAAAGCGGACAACCACATCGAGAGAGACGCCTGAAGCGAAAAGCCTCGCTTTGAGAGAAAATAGAATTTGGGGCGAGTGTTGAAATTATTTTGCGCCAGTGTTTTGGAGTTGTGTTCTACAGAGGTAGAATCATTTATGTTGATTGAATCAAGTTATAGCGTTGATTTCGCTTTGCAGTTTGGCAAAGCGTGGAATAGAAATTTCGTCGGTCGTGAATTTTGTAATACATTTGTTCTTATTAGAGACAGTGGTCTCTGTTTGTCTGTGAAGAAGAGTCTTCAACGAAACCAATCCGAGATTTCGTTTAAACCAACTGTATAAAAGCTTCAGGCTCATAGCAGACTACTTCTCGAGCCGGAATAAAATAAAATTTAGACACAGCTTTGTTTCAGCGCAGGTATTCGGATTACCTAGCTCAACTGGTCCTTTAGGATTCCCGAACAAAGTCTGTGACACATATTCTAGTTAGTTGACTGATAAGCCGACCGATAACCATTATAGAGCAGCTTAGGAGGTCATTTGCTTAATTTCTAATCTGATTGTTATTTTCAATTTGAAACAAATCTATGGTAAAGCCTCCTAAAACGTAGTATTCGATATTCTGCAAACAGCTAATAAGTGATCAAACTCAACCTGACACTGATTTATTGTGCAAAACTTCAGCAATTTTTTTTCAGTTTTGACTACCGTACCCAACAACTATTGTTTAAAATAGCAAATTCAATACTCTTGGCGCTATATTTTTGAAGATTGAAATAAATTTAAATTTCCACTACTCTGGTCAAAATTTTGATATCCGGATTACTTAATGAAAGCAATTTTTTCCGGTAATATTATTTTGTCACAAGCGTTGCTTGGATTCTTAGAAAACGCAGCAGAGTTTATTACTTTTTCCCATTCCTATCATCCATAGTTAGGCTTACCATACGTTTTGATTTAGGTGGGACAGTCCCGTTTTTTAGGGTTTTACCCCGGCGTCCGGCCCAGTTGTCCCGAGGTTTTCAGATTTAAGCAAGACCTGTTTTTCTTTTTTTTAGAAAATATTGGTTTTTAAGGACGCAAATCAAAAACTTTGAGACAGATTTAAAGCGAAGACCTTTGTTTTAGAAAACACTATTTTAATGGACGAAAATTAAGATATCGGAGACAGATTCAAATTAAAGACCTCTTTTTTAGAGAACACTGCTTTTTAAGAAAGAATTTTTTTTGACAAACCTCCCGGTTTACCTCTTTGGAAGTATGGTATTCCTACCCATCATTCATTGTACTAAAAGTTATGGTGTCACAACTTAATGCATTTTTGGGGTGACTTAGTCTATTTACAAGTCAAAAATATTTGAATACTTTGGTCTCGTAAAAAGTTCCAAGATTTTAAGGTTGAATTTTGCGGCCTGATAATAAATTTCAAAGACCAGCTTTAGTCGTCCAGATCAGACCAGACCAGAGCAGTGATCGGCAGCAATAACGTACTGATTGTTGAGTTGCGTAAAACTTCTACGTTCATTTTTAACCCTCTTAGCTTAAAAATGACAGTTCTGTTATTAAGTTGCTAGTATAAGAGATAAATAAATACTCAAATTGTTTTGAAAATAGAATCCAAACAATTTTTTCATTTTTCGGTAAGTATTCAACACCTAAAGGTTTTGTTTAGAAACAATGCATTCCAACAATTTTTTATATTTTCGGATTATTTTCTGCGAGTTTTAATATTCTATGTTTAATTAACAAGCAACAAAACAAAAACAGTTTTTCCGTACGTTTGAATAATTACCACCATTTTTGGAATAACAACACATTAAATTCTAAAAGGAAGCATTATAACCAGTGGTTCTCAAACTTTGGTGGAACGTGGCCGCCTTTCAAAGACTGTAAAAATCTATGGTTTCCTGGCTATAATATTGTCCCTAAGGTTAAATGATGACTAAAAAAAGGTGTTCACTTCGAATCAGTCTCGGACCCCTTGTGAAGTCATCACGGACCCCAGCTTGAAAACCCTGTACTATCGTATAAAATATTTCTAATTTAATTTGCACGAGCAGTTCAAAAGTTTAGCATTTTTGACAGTTTAAGTTTATTCTAACAAGTCGTTTTTTTCAACATTTTTCAATAGGATTTTTTACTTTAATATTAAAATTTTACATTTTTATTTTGTTAAGTGAGTACATTTATTCTATGATATACTATTAAATTTGAAAATTTAGTTTAATTAATCATCAATCAATAATTTAAATTATTCTAAAAAACTTTTTTTTATGATTTTTACAACATCACTTTGTTTGCAAACTTATTCATAGATTTGTAGATTTAACTGAATTTGTAGTAGTAGAAATATATATAACAGTACATATATATAACAGTAGTATAACAGTACTTATAAACTTGTAGATTTAACTGAAGATGACTCGTATGTAGTGAAAATCAATTTTAAATTAAATTAATAAACAGAGTTTTTAACAAGTTTTAGACTGATTCTCGTGTGTTAAAATAAAGAATTTGAATTGAGATACGTCTCCCAAGGAATCGTCAAAAAATCTTCATTCAAAAGCGTTGTTGATTCACTGAATTTTTAACAAAATAAGCCTTGCATATATAGGGTGTCCACAAAGTCTTTAGACAATTTTATAAATTCATTAAAAAATTTTGAGAAGTGTTATCAAAATAATTTTTTTGCATATTAATCAGTTATTATTAAAGTTTTTGCTAATATCACTTTTTTATTTCAGAAATGAATTAGATAAATCAAATAATTGAAATTAAATAAATAAAAAAATTTGCTCCTAACATTTTGAAAAAAATCGAAGAGGATGGTCACTTTCTTAATCGCATTTCCTTTAGTGATGAAGCAACGTTTCATGTGTCTGGAAAGCTTAACAAACATAATGCAAGAATTTGGTGAACTGAAAACCCACACATTACTAGGGAAATTGAACGTGTTAGCCAAGGAAAGAATAAATGCTACTGTGGAGACAATTGATGAAGAAATGTTAAAAAGGACGTGAACTGAAATTGAATATCGTTTAGATGTCCTCCGTGCTACAAATGGGGATCATTTAGAAATTTATTAATGCTTTGAATAAAAACTTCACTATTTACTTGATATTATTCAAACATTTCAGAGATTTCCAACTTCAGTTGTAATATTAATAAATTTTTAAAATTGCCTAAGGACTTTGTGGACACCCTGTATAATAATTTATTGCTGTCATTTAAAAATTAAGAATAAAAAACATAAAGTAATAAATAAGTGAAGAAAATCGCATAATTTTTTAACAAAAGTTTTTCTTTAGTCTTCAAAATATGACCAGACAAGGTTTTACGAGGCTTCGCTTTCACTCTGGAAAGGCTGCCAACTTTATTTTTAAATAATTTTTTCATAGAATTTATTAAATTACAGAAATTCTCCATCATTCTTGAACCCGGACAATGCTCCGTTCAACACGAGCCTGAAGTATCCTTTCAATCAATCCTTCTGTGGATTCACGTTTTTAGCAGATTCTTTTGCAAGCAAAGAACTCGTGAACGTGTCCTGTCCGACAGGTAATATTACATCAGTGTCTTACACTTTTTTGTAAAACACCACTTTTTTCATCTCTAAAATGTTTGTAACCTTGTTTTCAAATATTATTATGTCTATTTTTTAAAGATGAAAACAATTTATTTATGCCATTGAAAGCGCGTTTAATGTAATTATCAAAAACTTTAATTAGAAATGAAGCAATAAAATGTACAAAATTAACTGAGGTTTTTAATCATACAAGCCTTCGAGAACTATTGCTTACTTTGTCAGATGTAATTGAACTATTTTCAGTTACACTACAACATTCGATCAATTTTTATGTAATTTTTTATTTAGGTGCATTAAAATACTAAAAACGAACAAATTGCAAGTTTGTATGGTTAACACATGCTGCTACGGCTTTAGATTGTAATCATGTGGTTGGAAAAAATTGTTCTGAAGAATGTTCTTGTGAAATCGCAACAACTATATCAAACGTTATTCTCACCAGTGATGAAATAATAACTGCACCAAGGACTACTACCACCAGTGATGCAAACACCACTTCATCAAAAATTACTATCACCAGTGATAAAACAATAACTGCACCAAAAACTAATATCACCAGTGATGAAACAATGACTGAACCAAAAACTACTATCACCAGTGATGAAACAATAACTGCACCAAAAACTAATATCACCAGTGATGAAATAATAACTGAACCAAAAACTACTACCACCAGTAATGAAACAATAACTGAACCAAAAACTACTACCACCAGTGATGAAACAATAACTGCAGCAAACACTAATATCACCAGTGATGAAACAATAACTGCACCAAAAACTACTATCACCAGTGATGAAACAATAACTGCAGCAAACATTAATATCACCAGCAATGAAACAATAACTGCACCAAAAACTGCTATCACCAGTGATGAAACAATAACTGCAGCAAACGCTATTATCACCAGTAATGAAACAATAACTGCATCAAACACTACTATCACCAGTGATAAAACAATAACTGCACCAAAAACTGCTATCACCAGTAATGAAACAATGACTGCAGCAAACACTATTATCACCAGAGATAAAACAATAACTGCAGCAAACACTACTATCACCAGTAATGAAACAATAACTGCACCAAAAACTGCTATCACCAGTGATGAAACAATAACTGCACCAAAAACTGCTATCACCAGTAATGAAACAATAACTGCAGCAAACACTATTATCACCAGTAATGAAACAATAACTGCATCAAACACTACTATCACCAGTGATAAAACAATAACTGCACTAAAAACTGCTATCACCAGTGATAAAACAATAACTGCAGCAAACACTAATATCACCAGAGATAAAACAATAACTGCAGCAAACACTACTATCACCAGTAATGAAACAATAACTGCACCAAAAACTGCTACCACCAGTGATGAAACAATAACTGCAGCAAACACTAATATCACCAGTGATGAAACAATAACTGAACCAAAAACTACTATCACCAGTGATGAAACAATAACTGCAGCAAACATTAATATCACCAGCAATGAAACAATAACTGCACCAAAAACTGCTATCACCAGTGATGAAACAATAACTGCAGCAAACGCTATTATCACCAGTAATGAAACAATAACTGCACCAAAAACTACTATCACCAGTGATAAAACAATAACTGCACCAAAAACTGCTATCACCAGTAATGAAACAATAACTGCAGCAAACACTATTATCACCAGTAATGAAACAATAACTGCATCAAACACTACTATCACCAGTGATAAAACAATAACTGCACTAAAAACTGCTATCACCAGTGATAAAACAATAACTGCAGCAAACACTAATATCACCAGTGATAAAACAATAACTGCAGCAAACACTACTATCACCAGTAATGAAACAATAACTGCACCAAAAACTGCTATCACCAGTGATGAAACAATAACTGAACCAAAAACTAATATCACCAGTGATAAAACAATAACTGCATCAAAAACTGCTATTACCAGTGATGAAACAATAACTGCACCAAAAACTACTATCACCAGCAATGAAACAATAACTGCATCAAAAATTACTATCACCAGTAATGAAATAATAACTGCAGCGAGAACTGCTATCACCAGTGATAAAACAATAATTACACCAAAAACTGCTATCACCAGTAATGAAACAATAATTGCAGCGAGAACTGCTATCACCAGTGATGAAACAATAACTGCAGCAAGAAGTAACGTTACTAATAGCACAACGAGAAATTCAACAGATGAAAATCGAAAATCTGATTTTAATTATATACCAATTGCTATAACAGTGCCTTTAGTTGCTGTATTATTTCTCGCAAGTTTTTTTATTTGCACGCATAAAATAAGATTTAGGAAAATTGCAAATTTGCATCAAAAGAGGAAATTTGCAAATTTGCATTAAATGGAGACACTACAAAAATTCAGATTAGGAAGTCTCAACCTTTTTAACGCTGTCGCCCAAAAAACTTGAAAGGCAATTGTTGTGGCCCAATGCGTCTAGTCTTCACTTTCATTCTACACCTAATTTCACAAATTTTTCCCAAATTATAAATGAAGACCCCAAAAAAAATATTCTTGATTTTGAAACTTTATGGGGCCTATCTAAAAAATTTTCTGCGGCCCACCAGTGGGTCATGGTCTACCGGTTGGGAAACCCCCGGTTTAAATGATTAAGAGCACTTTAAAAAAAAATTTTTTGTCCCTGGTTTCCTACCAACTACTTTATATAAATCTTGGTTTGCGTCAAAATTCGACGCTGATTTAAAAATGGAGCTACTTCAAACTTGATTTAAGTTTAAAGTTATTAATTATTTTATTCATTGCTAAAAAAAGTAAAAAATCACTTATATGACCAAAATCACTTCTGGTTGTAGGCCATAGAGTTTAACGCATTAAAAAAATTCACAAAGGAAAATAATTTTACTTTTTTCTATCAAACCAAATGCCACATTTCTGTAAAAAATTATAGTTTTATTGGATATTGATTGTTAGCATCGCCATACCAGCCGGAGGGGGTGAGGCAATTTCCCCCAAGTCTCAAAAAGTCGGTAAAAGCAGAATTTGTGGGGCAGCGGAAACGAACTACTCCTGCAGAACAAATTTCCCAAATACGGAAAAATGATCAAGATTTTGAGGTGAAAACCTTTTTTTGTCTTCATAAATTTGGGACAAAATTTTTTTCATATTTGTAAAGTGCTGGAAGATTATAATTTAAGTAAACGTCATTAAAATTTGCGCAAAACTGTATTGCCCCAACTTTTTGTTAGATACGACTATGATTGTTAGGTTATTAAGACATTTACTATTTACATGTACAAAGCAATATTTTTACAAAAACTAGAATTACATGCAAAAGTCAGCTGGGTAAATTAAAACAAAAGATTTTCGAAAAAAGTTTTGGCCGAAATAATTTTAAACCTTAATCTTTTTCACTTTTCTATTTTTGATATTTTGCAAAATCAACCTGTCATTGATCAAACTTCAATTCTCAAAATAGCAAATGATTTTCCCGCAAAAGATAATAGTGTTTATTTAAGCATTTTTTCAATATACCACACTTTCTTTATGATTTCACAAAAATTATTGATTTTTTTTATGTTACTCAACATGGTTTAAATTCTTTTGATTTTACCAAGTTTATAGTCGCATGTAATTGTCTCTTGACTGTTCAAAATTAACAAATCTTGATCGTAAGCAGTGAAGAAGAAACTATTATATGAATCGGCATCATGGTCAAGTGGTTAAGAGCACAATGGTTAATGGCTAACATGATCGATAGAAGCTAAGTTCAAAACCTACTTTTTCTTTTGCTGTGTTTTTGAAAAAAAGATTTTGCAGCACTTTTCTCTGCTTAGCGGTCTTAGCAAGTAGTTCTAAAATTCAAACATATCTCTAAATAAAATGTATAACAAAATAAAAATATTAACCGTATAGCACCTTGGCATCTCCAAAAGTAGGTCTGAATAATTGTTTGACAGAAGCTGCATGTATAGCGGCTCCGAATCTTTCTTGCGAGTTTGGATGAATATAAAGATGAAGATAAAAATTTGTATTTCTTAGAAAATCTGTTTTACACTAATTTTAACTGTTGTTTTATAAACAATATCCCAAAGTCCTTTTTGTTTTTTTTTGTAAGTAGGTAAATACTTAAAGTATTTTTGCTACTGTTTTGCAAATTTTTTATGAAATATTTCGATGGAAGTATGCTTATTAATACTCAATTTAAAAGCTTTTTGCTATCAACCAAACGTCTGGGAAAATTATAAGGCCATTTATGTGTTTCATGAGTATTAGTATACTTATAAATAATTGAATATTTTTTGCAAATGAAACAGATATTTAGAAATAACTTAGAATAAATAACATTATTGTATTTTACTCCTGGAATTTTCGCGCCTTGTTTATTTAGAAAAAGTCGAGCGCGACGTCATTTGTTTGATAAATGGCTTGACCACATCGTCGTCCGCGCTTATTTGCACGGAACTAATGATAAGTCGTTTGACCGTTTTGACATTTTCGCTTCTGACAAAATGATGTAACGAAAAACGCTTTGTCAGCTGCGCCTTGAATAGATTGGTTTTGAAGAATCAAGATTAGAAGCAAAAACTGGTCTGTTGAAATATTAAAGTATTGTTTGTAATTTGGCCACAAAAAGTTGGGGAGTTAGTTTTTCATTGAAAATTTTGTACAATTGTGTTGTTTTTTATATAAGCTATATATATAATTGCAAAATTAAATGATAGCTCAGTGCAGTGTATTTTATAATAAGTATCTTGAAATATGTATAATAACTGTTTCCCGGCTTAATAGTAAATCTTAAATTTGTGTATTAAATTTTTAACGTTCGTCTTGGTTAATGTATCACTGCTTATTTATTAATATGTTAACTTTAGAATATCGTTATTCATCAATTGCTCGCTGTCGTATTGGAAAATTTGTTGAATAAATTTTTCGGTGGCTTGCGATTTGTGGTGGATAACGCGTTCTATTATGAGTGTTAGTTCGGAAGTAGAAATGAATAGAACTTGCACAGATAATGTTATTTTATTCCAGACTTTACAATTATACACCAGATTATATATAAAACACCAAATTAGATTCAACAAATTAGATTAGATCAGATTAGTTTTAAACAAATTTGTTCCTTTCCGAACACTTCAGCCAAAAGGCTATTAAATTCCAAAGGGAAAGATATAAGGGGCCAGCAGGCTCTAGTAAGTAACCTTCTTGTAGCAAGGTCAAAACCAAAAAAGAAAAGGACTGTCTCATGCTATCGTTACCATAACAGAGATCGCCAAAGGGAAGACAACTGCAGCGCGCACAATTACCAGGCGCCATGCACGAACTTTAATTAGCGCGCGAACACGGACCTGGTTCGCGTCTTGGCGACGCTACAATGAGGATGTTTACTACTTTCCATTTCGTGTCGGGCCTGTTTATTCTATCAAAAAACTCTATTAATTCCTGTCGATTGATTATTATCAAACGAGCAGTAGACATCATCAAGATATTATTGTAAGATACGTAGTAATAACCCAATTCTAGATTCTCTGTGTTTCTTAAAGTATAGGCAAAACTGTAATTTAATTTAAAACGGTTACTTTGTAGTTGTAAAATGCAATTAACAATTTTCGGAATTAGTAGTTTTAAATCTTGAGTGTATAAAAAATTAAAAATTGATTGCACTTTACCAGTTTTGGAGAAAGTCCGAATACTAGACCAGTGTTTTTGCATAAAACTACCGATCTTCACATCAGGTTTGGTTACTTTTTCTTGGTCATTGTACGCCTGGTTGGTTTGGTTGTTGTGTGATGTCAGCAAATTTGGCGGGGTTTTCATCATGATTTTTCAGGATGTCTTGTGTTCCTGAGAAAAAAAAACGAATTTAATTTCAAATTAAATTCTTTTTATGCAAAAACTTACTATCTTTAATTTCAGCAGGGTTGGCTTTTGTTTTTTTGTTTGTACGAGCTTTGACGTTTGTGAAGAACAATACTGTAATATTTATCACAAATTGAATTGTTTTAAAAATAAATAGACTTACCATTTGCAACCGCCACCAAATTACCATTTTTAACGGGAACTTTGAAAATTGAACTTTGAAACTCTCCGGAAAGAATTTTCCGGAAAGACATCGGTCTGTGATTTTAAGAAAAATCAAAATTAATTTTAATTCCAAATTTTTTATATAAAAACTTACCGTTTGAATGTAGTTCCCCAACTTTCACTAAACTTTTAGCAGAATTCTGGGGTTCTACGAAAAAACAAGAATTAAAAACTAATTCACTTTCCATAAAAACTTACGATTGGTATTCTTAGAAAAAACGATTTTAGCTCTTTTGGTTGGAGGTACTTCTTCGACAACTACGAGAAAAATATTTTATTTTAAGATTAGATTGTTTAGAAAATAAATACTTACCACACACTTTTTGATGTGCTTTCAAGTCATCGAATCTAGAAAAACTTTTGTTGCTTTTGCTACAACAAACTTCATTTGAATTTTCATGCACATTTTATTTATGTTGTTGCATATTTTTCTCTCTAGTAAAAATGTTCTCGCAAATATCAAACTGGAACATCCTGAACATTTTTTCTTCAATGACTTTAAAGTAAAATGATTAAGTTACTAGAACGGAGGTTTTCAACCTATGGGTCATGGCCCAGTAGTGGACCACAGTGGTTTTTTAGTGGGCCACAGAGCATAAATCAAAATGAAAGCAATATGTATAATTAAGCTTAGCGTTTGTCCCGTTTTTGGCATTTTCCCGGCGTCCTGTCCGGTCAACCATGTGAATATCTTTTTTTTAAAAAAAACACTATGATTTTGGGACAAAAATAGGGAAATTTGATAGCGACTCCAAGTGAAGACCTTTTTTTTTAGAGAACACTATGATTTTGGGACGGAAATTTAATTTTGTGGACCGAAATAAGTCATTAAGTTACCCTGTGTTGAAAAATGGGCCACGGTACAAAAAAGGTTGAAAACCACTGCACTAGAACTATCTGAATATCAACCTATGAAAAGTTGTTGCGCAACAACACCTCCCAGGCGTGCCCTGACAAGTACATGTTATTTTTAGTAATGGATTGCACCAAAATTTTGCAATATCCCCTAAAATCGATACCCTGTAAACACCTAGGGAAATCACAAGAAAAGCAGCTTGAACCGTGATGCTAGCATGACAAGAAATGCACAATTAATGCTTGAAACAAGAAATTGTCTTTAGATTTTTCGCAAGTCAGTGTACGACGATATCACTGAAAGCTAAAATGAATTGAAACCGATTGTGGTTAGAAGCTTTAAAAATTTTAAAATTCTCTTTATTAACACTAGAAAGTAAATATAAAATTAAAAATTTTTGTGGTCTACTACATGGAAAAAAGTCTTATTATGAATTGTTTCAAGATTGAACATAGGTGTCTTATAAATAAAAATCAAACTTACTTTAGAAAAATTTTCATATCTGTTTTAAAAATCGAACATAGTTATTTATGAATAAAAATCAATCGCTTGTAAACATCTTCCAGGCGTAGGGCCTGTCTATACTATTTTTAGTAATGTCATGGATTGCAACAGATTTTTGCAATGTCCTCCCAAGAAGATACCCTGTAAACACCTAGCGAAATTCCCACGGGAAAAACCGTGACGCAAGCACGACAGGAAACGCACTATTGACGTCTCAAACAGGAAACTGTCTTTAGGCTTCGCACACTGAGGATGAAGTCAGCGCCTGCGCTCCTGCGCTTCTTATTATAAAAATTCGATTTTTTGTTATAAAACATCTATTTTAAGATTGAACACAAATATCCTATAAATAAAAATCGTGCTTGTTTAGAAACTTTTTAACAAATACTTTAAAAGTGAATATAAATAAAAATTGAACTTGCCTAGAAAAAAATTTTAACTTGAATATAGGTATAACAAAAATCAACTTTGTCTTGAAAAAAATTTGAAGATAAGTACTTTACAAATAACAGTCAAGGTTATCTAGAAAATTTTTAAAATTGAATATAGGTATCTAAAAATTGAAATTTTCTAAAAAAAAAGTTTTAAAAATTTAACAAAGGTATAACAAAAATTAAGGTTGCTAAGAAAAAAAATTGAATATAGGTATCTAAAAATCAAGGATGCCTAAAAATAATTTTCAAAATCAAACAAAAGTATAACAAAATCAAGCTTGTCTAGAAAAAAGTGAAGATAGGTATAACAAAAATCAAGGTTGACTAAAAAAATTTTTTAGATATATATATATATACAGCATATACAGTACATATACATAACAAAAATCAAATTTGCTTAGAAAAAATTGAAAATAGATATTTAAAAATCAAGGTAAAAAAGAAAAATGTTTTAAAATTCAATAAAGATATAACAAATAAAGGTTGTCCAGAAAACAATTAAAAATAATTATCTAAAAGTCAAAGATGCCTTAAAAAAATTTTTTAATTAAATAAAGGTATAACAAAAATAAAGCTTGCCTGGAAAAAATTGAAGAAAGATATCTAAAAATCAAGGTTGACTAGAAAAATTTTTTAAATTAAAAATAGATATAACAAAAATCAAGGTTGTCTAAAAAAATTGAAGATAGTTCTCTAAAAATCGAGCTTGCTTAAAAACAGTTTTAAATTGAACATATTTATAACAAACATCAAGGTTGTCTAGAAAAAAATTGAAAATAGATATTTGAAAATCAAGGTTGACTAAGAAAAATTTTTTTAAATTAAACAAAGGTATAACAAAAATCAAGGTGGCTAGAAAAAACATTGAAAATAGATATCTAAAAATCGAGCTTGCTAAGGAAAATTTTAAAATTAAACATAAGTACAACAAATATCGAGTTTATCAAGGAAAACTTTATAAAATTGAATATACGTATCTTGTACATAAAAATCAGGCTTTCTTAGGAAAAACTTTTTTAAATTGAATACACATATCCTATACATAAAAATCAATTTTTCTTAGGAAAAAAAATTTTTTATATTGACTGCACATATCCTATAAATAAAAATAAAGTTTTTTTAGGAAAAATTTTCTTATATTGACTATGCATATGCTATGAATAAAAACCAAGGTTACCTAAGAAAAACTTTTAAAAATTAAAAACAGGTGTTCTATAAATAGCAAAGCAAAAACAAATCGAGCTTGTTTAGAAAAACTTTTAAAATTAGATATAGATAACACAAAAATTTAGGATGCCTAGGAAAACCTCTTAAAAAATTGTATATAATTATCCATAACAAAAACATCAACTTTACCTAAGAAAAACTTTAGAGCACCTATTTTAAAATCAAACAGATGTATACATATATATATACAGTGTATATATATATATACTATATTTTTTTTTGTATCAGCAGTCTAGAGTTCGACTGTTGTTTAGATTTGCTGTTGACAAATGTCTTGGTGGGAATCAAAATCGTGACTATGGTAACAGCCAGGAGTTAGAAAATTTTTTTGTCAGCTGCCTTGGGTGGGAATTGAACTCACAATTATCAACTTTTTTAGGGTTAGGATAAAAGCTTTGGTTAGGATTTATAGCTTTGCTGTCAACAACTTAGGGTAAGAATCAAACTTGTGACTATAGTATCAGCTAGGGTTAGTAAACTTTGTTGCCAATTGTCTTGGGTGGGGATCAAACTCGGGACTACTGTTTTCTTAGAGTTAGGATTTACAACTTTTTTGTCAACTGTTTTGGTTTGGAATCAAACTCAGGACTACTGTTTTTCTTAGAGTTAGATTACAGCAAGGTTGAGATTTGCAACTTTTTTTTGTCATCTGTCTTGGTTGGGAGTTGAACTCAGAACCTCCACCCATTACATCTCCACACCCCAATTTCCACACCTCCACTGATGACGTCACAAACGTTAGGGTTAGGGTAAGGGATAAGGTTCGGCTTCGGCTTTGCACCATGACGTTAGCGCTCCAACGCTCCTGGGTTCCTGCGCCTGATACCAACGAAGAAAACTCTTCCTTATTACTATCGATAATCTTTTGCAAAACATCGCAGTTAAAAATCATCGTGGTAGACAGCATAACAATAATTTGTGACCACCTAATTACAGTTCTTTTTGTTATTTTTTTCATTACATTTTATATATTAACTAAATTACGGCAAAATAAGATCTGTGAAATTACAACTTTTATTCTTTATATGTTCTTTATTTAAATAGTGTTTATTTAATATGTTCTTTTATTCTTTATATAGAATCTGCAACCTCAGTTCAATCATTTAAACCAGTGGTTCCAACTGGTGCGTCGCGACGCCCTGGTGCGTCGTTTTGAAAGTTCAAGGGCGTCGCAAACGTGCATTTATTAGCTTTCACTCTCATTAGTAAAAATTGTAACAAAATAATTTGTAACAAAAATCTTTTTTTGTAATTCAGTTTTGAAACCACTGGCATTATTACGAGTGAAAGAACTGGCATTGCTACGAGTTGCAACTGGTACAATGACATCATCACTGTAAAGGCGCGTTTACAGTACTTTTTTCTTTCAGCGTTATCTTTGTTTGTTTTATTGACGCTCAAATCCACTCGTTTTCGAAAAAAAATGAGTGGATTTAAGCGTCAATAAAACAAACAAAGATCACGCTGAAAGAAAAAAGTACTGTAAACGGTTGTAAACGCGCCTTAAGCTAGGCGAATTACATTTCTAATTTTACTGCTGTTTTTTAGCGATATAATCTTTTACTAAAGTAGTATTAGTTGAGGTGAAATTCGTTAGGTGGTAAACACAGATAGACACTGCAGTTAAATAGGCCTACAGAAATGCTGAACAAAAGAAAAGCTAAAGAAGAAAATGACAGTCAGCGAAAAAAATGTAGAAAGTACGTACGATGCTAGTTACATAAGATTTGGGTTTACGAGCCAGTATCGTAATGGCAAAGAATGTCCACAATGCGTAATCCGTAGCAAACTTTTGGCAAATGAAAGCATGCTCCCAAACAAACTAAAACGACATTTGAGTTCAGCGCATCCAAGCTTAGTAGAAAAGCCGAAAGAATATTTTTTGCGCAAACTTGAAAATTTGATAAATCAGAAAGCCTCAATCAGTAGTTTTTCTCATACTGGACAGAACGTTGTTATGGCGTCTTACAAAGTTGCATACCGTGTGGCTCGTTGTAAAAAAACCTTACACTATTGCTGAAGAATTAATTCTTCCAGCTGCTACTGACCTGGTAGGTATCATGATTGGAGATAATGCAGCCAAAAAACTAAAAGATGTTGCTTTATCGAACAATACTATATGTCGACGAATCGAAGACATGGGAGTAGATATTACTGACCAGCTGATTTGTAGATTGAAAGATAACGAATTTGCCATTCAACTTGACGAAGCAACATTTAGCGGTGATGACGCTTATTTGATATGCTACGTGAGGTATCTGTTCCAAGCTGAAAAACGAATAGTTGAGGATTTGCTTTTTTGCAAACCAATAGAGTTACGATGCCGTGGCGTGGATATGTTTCACATTATAGACGATTTTTTCTCGGAAAATGGTTTACAATGGCAAAATGTCGTTGGAATTTGCACTGATGGAGCAAGGTCTATGTCCGGCAAGTACAATGGTCTTCAAAGCTTGATTCGTGAATGCGCGCCTCTAGCCAAATGGACCCACTGTATGCTTCATCGGGAAGCACTAGCATCCTCAATGTTTTAGTATTGAGTTAAACCAGGTTGTTGAAGAGATTGTAAAGGTGATCAACTACGTAAAAACAAGCGCGGTCAGGAGTCGTATTTTTAGCAAGCTGTGTGACGATTTAGAGACGCCACACAAACAGCTACTTTTCCATGCGACTACTCGATGGCTGTCGTTGGGAAATGCCTTCGCACGAGTTTTTGAATTGAGGCTAGAGCTACTCACATTTCTGCAATTAGAGAAACACAGAAGTACTGAAAGTTTTCAACAAGCAGACTTTTTATTGAAGTTTAGTTATCTTTGTGACATCTTTGAAAAATTGAACAAACTAAATGTCAGTATGCAAGGAAATGATGCGAATATTTTAGAACTGTCTGACAAAATAGAAGCTCTTGTAAGAAAAATTTCCCTGTGGCGTTTTGACGTTTCTGATAATTCTGGACATGAATATTTTCCTTTCCTCAATCGCATGCTAGCTGATCTTTCCGTTATTTCTCTACCACTAGTGGTCTCAAACACAGCTTCTGAACATTTGAGTGCCCTTGAGGCAAATTTCAAGCAGTATTTTACCAGCGATTTTTCTTCCTATGCCTGGATAAGAAATCCACTTTCGGTGAGTGTTGTTCCTTCAATGTTTTATGGATCTCAAAAAGAGGAATTTATTGATTTCTCGTGCAACAATACCCTGAAATCCAAAATGGATCAATTTTGCACTGATTCTTGTACTGAATATCCTGTTATATCGAAAGCAGCTCTCCGCCTTTTGATTCCCTTTGCTACTTCTTACATGTGCGAAGCTGGTTTTTCAGCAGTGGCAGTTATAAAAACAAAATATCGCTCGAAGTTGGATGTTGAAAGGGAAATGCGCTTAGCAGTTTCAAACATTACTCCGCGATTTGAGGCGCTATGCCAAAGCAAAAGAGCTAATGTGTCACATTAAGTACAAATAAATAACAAAGTGTAAAACTTTTGTGAAGCTGTTGAGTCGTTTGATTTTTTTTTGCGAGATAAGTGCGTCGTGAGTTTAAGTGAGTTGGGAACCACTGATTTAAACTAACTCTTTCAATTTGCTACAAGGAAATAAAATTAATGCTAAAAATTTTATTCCAAAATTTTCAATCAATCATAATCGTCTTGAAATTATTCTATTTTGAGGTTTAGTAGGTTTTACAGCAGCATAATATATCATTTTATCGGCAGATTATTGTTTGCTGAACTAAGTAAGCTATTTTCATATGATAAAATATTAATTTAAAAAAAGCTTTGATCATTAAAAATAAATCTAGTAAAAAGCACTGAAGCGATCATTATAAAGCCAAGCCGTTTTTCTAAATAGAAAAATTTCCGTCTTTTAAGTTGCCATAAAAGTTTGTAAGAGTGTTGTTATGTTTTGATAGCAGAAACTACTTAAAATATACCTTCGGCTTCTGTGTATATAGTGGGCAAACACAAAAACTGAATCGAAAATTATTCTAGTTTTTGAAGGCAAAAATTGCTTTTACTGTCTTAAAACAAGGATTTATGTATCCAAATGTGTGAGTCTGCTTAATTTAATTCATCTAAAATAGGCCACACACAGCTTCATTAAATTATATCGTTATTCTAAATTCATAAAGTTTTGGTGCAATTTTACTCGGATGAATAATCTTGGAATAGTCAAAATTTACTTTGAGGCACAATCTCACTTGGACCTTAATCCTAAACCCTAGTCCAGTGCTTTTCAACCTTTTTCGTACCGTGGCCCATTTTTTAACCCAAGGTAACTTAACGACTCATTTCGGTCAAAAAAATTAAATTCCTGTGCCAAAATCATAGTGTTCTCTAAAAAAAAAAAAGGTCTTTACATGGTTGAACGGACAGGAAGCAGGGAAAATGCCTAAAAAACGGGAAGGACGGTAAGCCTAATTATACATATTGCTTTCATTTTAATTTATGCTCTGTGGCCCAATACTGGGCCACGGCCCATAGGTTCAAAAAATCTGCCCTAGTCCTTTCAAATAAATAAGATCAATATGTCACTGAAACGTTTAGTGATTCACACTCTGTATACATGGCCAAATATAGTGTTGAAATTTCAAACCGAAATAATACCAAAACCTTATTTGCAATTAATTTCTTTTAAGTTGAATTGTAATGAGTAGTCCAATGGGGCTCCAAAATATTTACTGAGGCGCAACCAAAATTTTTTTACGCCCAATCAAAAATAATTAGCCCAGTTGGATCCAAGTATCTCAATTGGGCAACACCGCTGCTAACAATTTAAAAACAGAAAGTGAAACAGTGAAAAAACACTCAGAATAACTAATCCATTTATAACAAGTGCCGACAGCGTGGTCGAGTGGTTAAAGCGCCGGGATCGTGACCAACACGGTTTCGGTTCAAAACCCACTCGCACCATTCTGTTGTGTCCTTGGAAAAGACACTTTACGGCGCATTTCCCTGCTTGGTGGTCCTGGTAAGCAGTTCTAAATTACAGTCATATCTCTATTAAATTACAAGAGGACAGCAATATCTTGATATCTTCGGAAGCAGGTCTGGGTAATTGCCTACCCTATGTATTAGCGCCTCCGTCGCTTTCCTGCGAGTCAGGAGGATAAATATAGAAATAAAAATAAAAATAAAATAAAATAGGAAAACAATAAACTTAACATAAAGATTTTCGATTTATATAAAACAAATAAAGTGGAAAAGATTGCAATCAAACTTTAAAAAACAACTAGATATCAATGATCTTATTACTAAATTGTTTACCAAAACCATTTCCTCGAGTTTTTTCAATACAAAAATTTCGTGAACCAACTGGTTAAAAAATTAAAAATTAATTGAATTTTTACAATGAAAACAATCTTCCACCACCGCAACTGCAAAAAACACCGCTAAGCCACGAAGGCATACTGGCGATGGTTCCGATATGCTAAACACATCTTAGCTAACACGAATACGAATACGGGTTAAGACAAGCAAAACCCTGCAGTTCCCATTAAAAACATATAGAGGTCTATACACAGGTCTGTCGGCACTTGCTTGTTGATTGACTTGACCATTCTTACTATATGTTTGTAAATTGAATTTTTGTTTGGAAAAAATGCGTAGAAATAATTTTCGTAAGCAAGCTACGTAATAAGGTCATTAAACTTTATTTTTTTAAAAAATCTTTTTTCACTTTTTTGTTTTAATAGGGCTGATGTCAACCAAAAACGTTAATGTTAAGTTTATGTTGGGTTTATTGTTTTCTTGTTATGACTAGATTAGTTACGTTAAGTTTGCTCGTTTATGAGTAAAGAAAATATATGCTCTCTTTTTATTTAAAACTATCCACAATCGTTGTATAAATAAGATTTTAGTTGGAAGCAAGTCACGTGGTAACACACGACCTTTAAAAGGAAGTGATTTAGTTGCTTGCTTCGGAAACAGGGTTATTTTAGTTAGTCATACAAGCTTATTTGTTCAACATCATAATGCACAGTAATCCAAGCTATCCAGAACCGCTTCGAACATTGTTTGGTATGGGTCATTTTCAGTAAGATATTTTAAAATTTTGAGGTTTCATTTCAGAGTGCGATTTCAGCGCCATAATTAGGCATCTCATGGGAGACGTGAACCATTAAACTTTCAGAGTTATCTCGATTTCATTTGTTTGAAAGAGTTAGGGTTAAGGTCTGAGTGACATCGAATCTGAGATTTTGGGATCAGAATATCATTTGTCGACTGAGACCACACCCCAAAGTAGAATTAAGTTTGATAGACGAGATTACAAATCATTTCTCGGTGGCTTTGAAACCCACCCTTGGTATTACAAAACTAAAGCTTTAATAAATCAATAGCGACAGTCGGTGTTACAAAAAGTTTTAGTGTTTCGCAATTAATTATACTAGCGTTCATGTTTATTAAAATGAAGCTGAAGTCGGAAAAGAACAAAAAAGGTGGCAAAGCCGTAGTTTAAAAATTTATTAATGTAATGAAAAAGGGTATTCAAGACTACAGATGGTGAAAAGTAAATAATTGCAATTTCAAAAACATTTATCTGTCACACCGCTGAGGCGATTGCACATTTCGAATCAGGCAGACGTGGCTAAAAGACAAGGCATAATTTTTCTGGTTTATTGTGCTGATGAGTACTGCCCACAAACTTAAATCTAACTTAATATAATTGTTTTGTTTTTTTTCATGGAAATCGTCACAACATACTATTTACTCAAGCAGGATTCACTCATTCTATGTCAAATTTTAGTTTTGGTTAAGATTTCCTTGTTATAATATTGCTAATAGCTTTTTTCGAGAAGAGCGGTTAAAACAAAAACTTACCAAATTTTGTTTAGTAGACTACTCAAGCGCAACTTGTTTGAAAAACTTGAAGAGAAAGAAAATTTTTATGATGAATTTAAAATATATTGCTACAGTTTTAACAATTCTTATTACAAGTAAGAATAACTGATGTACGTTATTTATTTTTATGTATTTTATCTCCATATTTATCTTCCTGATTCACAGAAAGTGATGAAGGCACTAATACGTATGGCAAGCAAATACTCCGACCTGCTTCTAAAGATGCCAAGATATTGCTGTCTGGTTAAAAATTTTTAATTTGTTTTTTTAGTTTTATAGATATATGTCTGAAAGTTAGAACTGCTTCCAAGACCACCATGCTGGGCAATGTGCTCTAAAGCTTCTTTCCCATGGACACAACAGAAAAGCGCGAGTAGGTTTTGAACCAAGACCGTGTCGATCACAATTACAGTGCTCTAACCACTTGACCAACTACGTTTTTATTGTTTTTTTTAATTGTTGTATATATGTTAAAAATTAAGCCTAACGACTAACATAAGCCTTGAGCAATGCATCAAATAATATCGCGTCAAACTAATTGCATAGTAGCCTACATAGTTGGAGATAGATTATAGTTGAAAAGTGTTGTGAAATAATACACAAAAGAATTGGCTATTTTTATATTATCTGCTCTTTGATTTGGTTAATAGGAACGTGAGAACCTTTAATTTATAAAGTTTCTGGTAAATTATTATTCACGAATCAAACAAAATTGACTTTTTTTAACAACTAAACTAAATTTATTTAAGATTGTTGCTTTAAGAAAATAGGAAGATTAACTGAAAAAGCGAATGTTTTTTAAAAGAAGCAGTAACTTTTATGATTTTCGTTTATCTTTCTATTCGTCAGAAGTATTCACAATAAAGCTGAATACAAAAATGAAAAAAAACTGTTTAATTGTTTTAAAAAATGCTTTAACTTGTTCGAGCGTTACTTGTGTAACGCAACCCAGACATGTCAAACTCGTGATGATATGTGGCCCGCATCAGTAAAATTTTAACCCAAAAAATTTACCGCGACCCGCAATGCGGATAGCAAGCAAGTTGATGACCTTTTTTTTAGCTTACTAGGTTTTAAAATTTGCGTCTTTTGTTCTACAATAAGGTTTCTTTTTCTTTTTTAAATCAAAATGACGATTAAAAAAAAGATCTTTGCTTTAATTGGGTCAGCATCCGGTGAGTTCATCTAAAAAAATCCATGTCGTTTTTGTAATAAAACCTAGTTTTGAATTAAATAATATTTTGATTTCATATTGAACATCTGATTCAAAAAGTCTTTAAAAGACTTAGCCGACCACGACTTTAACCGCCTGATTATAAAATCGTTGAAAAGACAATAGCCGGCAGCAAGTCTAACCTGCCTAATGCAATCTATCATCACTTGCTGGCAGTGCAGCTTTTTTTTCAAAATCCGGCGTATTTTGTACTTTTGTACGTTGAAGCATTTGCAGTCATTTTAAAAATTAAATATAGTAAATCTGAAAATCGGTAAAAACTAAAATCTGACGTGCAAAAAATTAAATCGTGTTGCAAGCGCAAAATAAAACAAAGCGGAAAGAATATTTAGATTAAAAACGAAAAGCGTAAAAAAATCGCCAAAGCTTAATTTTTTCGTGCTAAGTAGCAAAATATTAAGTTGAAATAATTCAACTTTTTAACCAAGTTTAGACAAAAGCGATTGCGTTTAGACAAATGAGCAAGTTGAAAGCGGAATTTTCCGCAATGCTTTCAAAAATTACGTTTTACCCTCCCCTTTTATTCTGAACTAACCGTAACTCGGTTTTAAAATGGCGCAATAAAGACAAGACAAGCTTTTTATTCGTCAAAGTCAAACAAAGAAAAACATAAATAACACGGAAAGAACACATGCATTATAATGTTGTTGATTAAAAATGACAGGGAGGCCACGATGAGACTGTTCAGTTTTTGTGTCAAGTAGCCTCCCTTTGAATACCAAAGAGGTATATGCGCGTCGAAACACCAACACGTTTAAATTAAATTATTTTTGCAAACTACTGTAAATTACTATAAAGAACAAACAAAAAAATAAAAAACAGATGAAACAAAAATAATCAATTTGAAGACAATAAGACTGTGGGCAATATATAAAATTTTTTTATAATTTAAAAAAAATTTTATAGGTCTTTTTGAATTTGTTAAGGCATTGTGATTTTAGTTCGCGAAAAAAATAGAGTTCCGAATTAAGAGGCCGGTGTGTTTAATAAAACTTTGAGTTCTGTTGGTGTTGAATAAAGGGTTAGTTAATTGATCGTAATTTGCAAATCCAGTTGTATGAAAATGTGTTTCTTGCTAAAATAAAATAGTTGTCAAATAATGATGGTGAGCGGTTTATGAAGAGATATTAATAAATTAGCTATTTCGAATTCTATTAGTTATGATAGAGATAGTAAATTACATTTTTGATATATTGGAAATGAATTGGTATACTAGCTATAGTTCTTTACAATTCTAATTGCCTTATTTGTAAAATTATTAATTTTGTCAGATATGATGTAGCCTATAGGTGCTTTCCCAAACAATAAAACCATAATTAATGTGTGAATAAATTAGAGCAAAGTAAAATTTAAACGAAGAAGTGCGGTCTAAATAACGTTAGAGTTTACCCAAAATGCCAACAGATCAGGAGATTTTAGTTTCCACGAGATTTATGTGGTCTTTAAAGTTTAATTTATTATCAAATATGACAACGAAATATTTTATTTTTGTTGTAAATTTAATTAATTCAGCAGAACATTTAACATTTAATTGAGGCGATGATGAATTTAATTTAGTAGAAATATTAATTATTTGCGATTTTGAAGTATTAAGTGTAAGTTTGTTAGATTTTAGCCAATTGTAGACAGCGGTTATATTTTCATTTAACTCAATTTGAAGTTTTTCGAGCGTAGATTCACTTATTAGTAAGCAAGTATGATCAGCAAATAATCGAGAAATACTTTGAACAGAAAACTAATTAGAATATAAGCTTTCTAATTAGAATATTAGGTGCCGGTTTAGTATGTGGCCTACCTTTTTATTCTGATTTAGTATGTGGCCTACCTTTTTTATTCTGATTTAGTATGTGGCCTACCTGGCTTGAATGTGTCCTACCTAAGTTATAATATTTGTAGAAGTATAAAATAAGCTACAATTCTAAAATGTCTTGAAATTGTTAAACAAATATCTTTAAAATAATAACTTTAAAATCAGCTACATATATAACACATAAAGGTTTAACTTTAAAATCAGCTACATAAATAACAACTGTAAATTTTGAGCAACTTAGAAGAATTAACTAAAATGGACGAATTTGGAAAAGACGTAATAATAGCGTACAAGTTGTGGTATTGCGTAAAAAAGTTAGAGAGATTTAAGATTACACAAGTAAGTGGTTCGAGTATCAGAAAAGACGCGTTCTTTAAATTTGAGTAATAACAATCTGTTTATGTTTATGCTATGTTAATATGATTATTTTCATTACCACACAATGCACATGTTCCACAAGGGGAAGATCCAGGAATCTTGTTATTGTTAATCGTTTCACTATGCAACATATATCTATACAATATCTACTTATATAGCTATATATTGCTTTTTCAAGGTAGGCCACATACTAAACCAGCACCGTTTTTTTTCTTAGATACCGATCATCTTTAAAAATTATACATACAGTAATTATAGTTTCAATTTTATAAAAACAAATAGAATAATTTCTATTCAGTTTCTATAAAAATATTTAAGAAATTATCAAAATAGAAAAAAGCCATCCCAACATACATAGAAATTGTAACAAATTTTTTGACAGTCTTCTGTAAAAATCGATAAACCAACAGATAAAGTTAAATCAAAACAAAACAGATAAAGTCGGCAGCGTGATCGAGTGGTTACAAGCGACGTGATTGTGATCCTATGATCTCAGTTTAAAACCTAATCGCGCCATTCTGTTGTGTCCTTGGGAAAGACATTTCACAAAACTTTCCTTTGCGTGGTGGTCTTGGCAAACAACTCTCAATTTCAGTCATATATCTAAAAAACAAAATAAATTTTAACCGGAGAAAAATATTTTGGAATCTCCTGAAGCAGGTGGGGCAATTGCTTGACAGTTGCTTGATTTGTGGCTCCTCCGACGTTTTCCTGCAAGTCAAGATGAATAAAGAGATCAAATGAATAAATGACATAATTTTGAAAAGCTTACTTCAATGAATACTTGCTCCATTCATGCATAGGCAATATGCATAGAAGTAGTATTTACCTACTTAAATGTGAAAAGCTATAAAAAGACAAGAGCAACTTTTGGAAAACAGAAAGCCTTATTTCAAATATGACAAACCTGAAGCATAAAGCAGTTAGCTGCACTAAATCCAGTTTAAAACTTTAATAATATTAAGTTGTAAAGATATTTTTGTAGTTCTTTAACAAAAACTATTGCTTAAATTTTTAGGTGATGAAGTCGTCAAACTGGTTTCAAACCAAACCATTCATCCAATGACGTATACAATAGATTGCTGCCACGTGACCTTAAGATCAGAAATTGATACGGTTTCACCAGTTTATTTTTTCGAATGGTTGGTGATCGATGGTGATAAAACTGTAAGTATTTTCATGAAATTAAACCAGTTTTAAAGTGATGTTTTCAAATACTATTATTTAGCAAATTTATAAAGGTTAAGAAATCTGTGATATCTCTATTAACGTTATTTTAAATATTGAAAAAAACTATGAATTTATTTATCTGAAAATTGTTTTAGATTTAACATTGCAGACTACCCATTATATACATTCAAAAAACCTCAGGAAATAGTGATAGTTAGTGTAACTTTACATAATTGCATTAAAAGATATCGGCATAATTCAATTTTTTTTTTTTTTTTTTTTGATTTCAAAAACTTTATGCTTGTTGGAGTTTTTTTTGGAAGAGAAATTACTCCGACTTTAAAGTGGCGTCGCGAATTTATCTTTTAACTATTTCTGGATGTTGCACTTCCCGGTTCAGATGCTGAAAGCTTGAAAAATATTAAAAAAGTTATTAGAAATATCTTAGGGTCCCAGTTGAAGTGGGATGCAGGCATCCAGTGACAATGTACAAAGCATGGCCAATGAGGCAAGTGCAAGCACTATGACACCAACTTGGTTTACGGTATCAGCTGTAGAATAGATCAGAGATAGAGCAGCTGCCAGCAGTGTTGTGGAACCATGTTGTGGATCTTTTTGGCCTCCAACAGTGCGCCACTTTTCGGAGTTTTTCAAAATTTCGGAAACTGAAAAGCTATTAATGAAAACTTTTTATGACATTTTAATCTCATTTAATTGATATTTAAGGTGCATAATTAGGCTTTTTGTTGAAAGTCTTTATCTTCCAAAAAAATTGATTTTAAAATAAAGTAAAAAAATGGCGCACTGTTGGAGCATAGGTCCAACAGTGCGCCATTACGGTTCCAGCACTGCGCCACTTAGTTTTTTTTAAGCAACATAGCTTTATATTACCTGATTAATGAAATTTTTAAGTTCTTTTTGTTCATAAGTTTTTCTTTGTTGTAACAGCAAAATACGTGGAACTCTTACGTCAAAAAATATTTTTTTATTCTTATATAGAAAGACAAAACAACTTTAAAACCAATTTAAACAAGCAAATGCAAAGTTTACCATAAATAAGTTAACATAGAACATGTAACTTATGAATAAAACACAAAAACATAAAAAATAAAACTATTTTAATTATCAAATAAATAAATAAACAACTTTTACTTTTTTGAAATTAAAAAAATAATATACATTTTAACTTGTGGGTATCCTACACCAGTGGCGTGCGGTCAGGGCATGCAAGTTATGCGTTGCATGACCAGCGAATTCTTGTACGATGACCTTTATTTCTAAACGAAATAAAGAACAGCGCTGCTTTGGGACAAAATTAGAAAAGGTAAGCTGGTTTGAGACAAAAAGTAGAAAATCAGGGAGAGATTTTAGGTGAAGACCTTTTTTTTTAGAGAACACCATGAATTTTGGACGAAAAGTAAGAAAAATGGGACTTATTTCAAGTGATGATTTTTTGTTTTTTGGAGAACAACATAATTATAGGATAAATCACCAATATTCGGTAACTATTTTTCGTTTAGATCATCTTTTTTTGAACTAAGGTCACAATCGCTCTCACACATATCGTTTTAATAAAATTTTCTTTGAAAGAAAAAGTTCTTTTGTTGTGAATAGCAATACAAGCGTAAAAGAAAAAGCTCATTTGTAAAGCCAAATATATGAAGATTCTGTTGTGTACGTTTCCTTAGCAATAGAATAATATGTAAAATGTTTGTTCCAACAGTGCGCCTGCCATTTTGACTTTAACTCTTGATTTCAGAGAAAAGCTACAATAATCGATTATTATCTTTTACCAGGCTTTACTTTACGCTATGGAGAAATTGATGTCATTTTGACTTAATTCCTAGTGCTTTTATGCAATAAAAAAAAACAATTTTTTTTATCAGCAAAAACTAACTTTACTTCCATAAAAATTGAAAAACCTTTTTAAAAAATTTTCTGCTTTTTTAGCATTTCTGAAAATACAAAGAGAAATTGATATTTTAATACAAATTTTGATAATGCAATTACGATGTTATTTTACGCAACAATAAAAAAATAAAACGCAAAGGCGCACTGTTGGAGGCTCTCCCCTATCTCAAGAAAGGTTGGGACTGGATAAAAAAGTAAGATTTTTTAAAGGTTTTTTTTTTTTGTTGAGAAAATGCCTTTGTTCTATAATATTTTTCAAAGTTTTTGCTTAAGATTGTTTTGCTAATAAATTTGTTCGGGTAGAGTTTGCGTTCAAAAATCAATTGCTTTATTGGCCTCGTTTAATCTAGCTTTTGTCTCCTCATGGTCCATTAAACAAACTCAATTGTATATTCAGTCCAATTTAAAAGAATTATTCAGATATTTAAAATTAGTCGTTTAATAGAACAAAAGCAAGTGCATTGACGCATTGCTAAATAATCAAGTAAGCGTTGAAAAATATTTAACTTTCAGTTAAAATTTTAAAATAGTGTAAAAATATTAAAGCCAAAACTTGTAGTGGCTGTAAATCATTTGTCACAAGGTTTTTGTGTATTCATTAGACCCAAGTTTGCAAAATACATTTTATGTGAAGCATTGTAGCGGAAGTGACAACAAACAAAAATGCGTTAAACAAATGTTGCAAATCACTTTAAATTTGATATTTTTAAAATAAATCACTAATAATGCAAGATTTTCAAATTGTATCAATTTTTTTGCATTTTATCTTATTATTAAAACTGTTTTACTTTGTTGTGATAAAAAAAATTGTAATTTATAGTTGAAAGCTAGAAGCGATCAAATTGAATACAAACATTTTATTTTAACTCGATTTGTTAGTGAAACATGTCGCGATGGCCATCTTTGAAATAGTACGGCAAAAGAGAAGTTTGCCACTTAAGGGGTAGTCTATTTTGTTAATGCTTTGTTATATCAATATTTAGCTATCTCTGTAATCAAATACAAACCTTTCTGGCCCCAATAAAAATTATTTATCGATTCTGAAATTCAATTAAATTATATTGGACTTAAATTCGAATTCATATCGGTAAAACCATCTTTTATTCAGATCAGTCATAAAATTCTGAGTAAAAAATTGAACAAAAACAAAGAAATGAAATAAAGATAAGCGTAATAATATGAGATAACAAAAAAACAAATTTGTAAAAAAAAGTAAGGTTGTTCAAATAGTTCAACAATATTTTCAACAGTGATAGTTTTCAGTTTCTTAACTCTATTCTTACACATTATAAAATAAAACTTACAATTAAATGTGCACTACAACCAGTGATAGCTTTAATACGGTGCGAATAGAGCAGCCCCCCCGGGCCCAACTTAAAAAACGTCAAAAAGTGCCCCACCTAAGCAAAATATTGCTCTATTTCTTTATAGTAGCACCATTATGGTGGCCCCCTGTCTGCATCTTAACTTTAGGACGAAAGTACGGATAATGTACTCAATTAAAAGTAATGACGTTTTTATTTTAAAGATCGCTATAGTTTTGAGACTGAAATTAAAATTTTGGTTATCAATTGAAAGTGAAGACCTTGAGATCACTTTATTTTGGGACAAAAAAACTTGGCGCACTAAAACGTGGCCCTTCTCTATTTTTTTGCACCGGACGTCTGTTTTTGTAAGGCCATCACTGATTACAATGCATTTTGTATTTAAATCCTCGCATTAATATTTGTAATGATAATGTTGACAATTGGGTATGGAGCAAGTCTACTCATAGAACAAGTCTACTCATCGATCACTTGCACGATTGACAAATTAGTTTATAATTTACTTTTTAATTATAAACTAATTTGTCTTAAAAATAAAAATTTGGCCTCACATTTTGCTTGCTATATCGATCTAAACTAATACGTTTTACCAGCTTTTTTGTTTTTCAATATAATTGATATACTCGCAAATATGGTTTTTAATTTTGCTTTTATAAAAAATATTCTTAAAAATTTTATTGCGAGTTGTTCATATTCTCGGTCTATATAGCCGTATCTTCCGGAGTTTTAAAAATTGGAGCAAAATCAGGAATTTTAGGGCAGCGGCAAAGATCAAAAAAAGATTTTTGTGCTAATTACAGAAAAAAGTTTATGAATTTAAGTAAAAATTTTTTTTAGAGATCACCATGTTTTGGGGAGGAAAATTGAGAAATCAGAGACAGATTCGAAATGAAAACCTTTTTTTTAGTCTTCACCCTAACTTTTAGACAAATTTTTTTCTCATATTTTTAAAGCTCTGAAAATTCAATTTTCCGGCTTGTACGTATTCCCGTCAATATATGTTGACCATCTTAACAATATTAATATTCTATTCTTTCAAAGAAATTTATCAACTTATTTTTCATTTATCAAATTACTTTAAAACTTATATTGTCTATAGTGTATAGAGAGAGATTTTCAAGTGTGCCATAAAACTTTTTAAAAAAACATTAGTCCATTGTTTCGAAAACTTTGGAGAACACTACATTTTCGGAACGAGAATCAGGAAAGCAATTTAATGATTCAAAATAAAGACTTTTTTTAGAGAACAATAGGGGAGACTGGGGTAAGTCGGGACAAATTTCAGTTTTTGGAGCATAAATCGGAAACTACATGAGCTATTCTAAAATAAAACTTTTAATAGAAAACTTTAAAAACTAATAAATTAACATAAACAGTACCATTTGTTTTCAAAATCGGGAAACAGCCAAAAACAGGGTTTAAAATGACACCTCAAACGTCCTGACTTACCCCATACATGGGGTAAGTCGGGACAAGCTATGGGGCAAATTCGGACAACTACAACATTTATCACATGCACACGCATAAAGGCATTTTTATTAGAAAAAGAAAAATTTAAAAGCAATCAACTGTAGTAGTAGTAGTAGTAGTTTGTTTTTATTCGCATCCAAAAGAAACAATTGATAATAGTTGAAGACAAAATAGAGCAAAGATTGCAAATAGGGAGACCGCAACTAAACGATATATAACTGTACATTCAACTGTAGACTACTACTATGCATACATGTACCTGTACATTGCAGACAACAAGAACAACATCTCTTTTTCCCAGTGACAAATTTTCAGCAAAAAATTAATTCAACCAATGTGTTATATCAACAGGAAACACCAATTGATTACATTTTTTGGTACTTCCAGTGTTCTTTACTGGTTCCGGTAACTTTGCAATCACATCATTTCGTTGAAATGCTGCGATGTCAGTTTTGTTAATTATAAACACTGGCACATGTCCTACAATTTGAGGCACTTTTTTAAGAAAAGTACCTGCAAACACATCTCCGTCAATAGTATCCACTTGGGCAATATATCGTACTTCTCGAGATTTTCCTTCCACTTTTACAACCACAAAATCGCCTTCGATAACTTCGTCATCACTCCCTTCAGTGCATGTATCACTTTCCAGCATTAATTCTACTTCACTTTCACTATCAGAACTAACTTTACAAAATAGGGACTTTCTTGCCTTTTTTGTTTTCTCAATTTTTGTTTGACGATTTGTTTTATTAACTACAATTTCATCTCTGACGGGGGTGCTTGTCAGCACCCTTGATGACGCTCTTTTTCTTCCACCTTTTCGTGTATTTTTTCTTGAAGGTGAGACATACGTTTCTTTGTAAAGTGCTTCTCCAAGTCTAAGCAGTGGAATATCATATGAACCTGTACTTGGGATACTTGGTTGTTTGAAGTTTGCAAATTTTTGCCCAGTTGAATTGCTAGACTCTTGTTCACTTAATTTATTCAGATCTGATATATTTTGGATTCTAGGATCTTGTTGGTCATTTACGTCACTTTCACGATCAACAATTCCCATATCTGGGCAATTGGTGACTTTGACTGGAGCAAAATCCTTATCTGTTAAGACATTTCTGTTATATGGATGTATACCCGAGACACAGAAGTCATTTTGAATATTCCGAATAGTAAGTGAATGAAGCTGAGCTTCAGCAACTGGAGATGGTACGTCATATATTGTAACAATACGACCTGAATGAGAACGCATCCACCCACCCATTGCCACACCAAAGGCAGTTTTAAAGGGTCCATAAGATTTTTGATCTAATGGTTGGAGGTAATGCGAGGTGTGTGGAGGTATAGTCAACATAACAATATCATTTTCACGTGCCAGATCAATTGCTGTAGGACTTATATGTGCATCCACGTTGTCCAAAATCAGTAGCACTGGTCGCTCTTTGCTGCTACGCACATGATGAATAAAGTGCTCGATGAAGTTGACATACAAGTCTTCATTCATCCAGCCCGACTTGTTAGGACCTCCTATACATCATAATGGCCCACCAACAATAAAATTATTTCGAAAATTAACCCTGCAAAAGACCCAAGATGCTGCCCGCCACTGCGTATAAGACAGTGACCAGTTCTCCACGTTCAGCACTAGTCACTGACCCAATGCGCTTTTTTCCTGTGGGAGCAACCACACTCCCCGGTTGTTGCGAAGTTGTGCAACCCGTTTCGTTTAAGTTGTAAATATCGTACATTCCAAATTTGTAGCGATCATGCAAATCGCTTAATTGATCAAAAAATTTTCCAATAGTGTGGCGATTGAACGCTGTTGCACATGCCAGAGATGTTGCTTCAGGCTTTGCGCAGATAGTCCAACCAGTCAGTTCCTGCTATTCTCTTTTTTTTCCAGTTGTCCGGTATCGTGATATTATTTTGTATTACGAATTCGAAAGCTAGTTGGCGACATTTGTTTGTTGAGAGTCCGTAAAACATGTTACTTAATGATTTGATATGGTTTGCAAAGTCTTTTTCCATTTTTGTAGAAAAAATGCAATGCCTGTCACCCACACGCTTGTAGTCTGACTTTTTTGCTGTATCCTCATCAATTGACATCTGATCGACAAAGCGCTTCAGTATGGTTTTATTCACGTTAAACTCTCGAGCAGACTGCCGCAGCTTACCACTTTGGCGTAAGGCACCTGCTGCCCTTTTCAGGACATCTATTAAAGTCTGTCCTCTGTTGGTCTTCCTTGTATATTTTCGAGGCATAGGCTATCACTCTTCCACCTAGAAAAGACCGATATAAGCAATTTAAAATGAGCATTATTTTTATTATTTGTTTTGGTTCTACTTGTAGATAACAACATAATTAATGGCTTTTTACCGTTAGGTTATATTTCTTGCTTTTAGTAAGATTTGAACACGTGAACTATCTATTAGCTAGATTGAAAGGTTATATTATCACATAACTTACATGTAAATAGCTCAACGTTATTGAATATTTTTCTTTATTACGCAGCCGACATTACAAATGCTTACCACTTGGAAGTTAAGTTATAAGTGTAATGGGGTAAGTTGTCATTTGCCCCATGAAGATATCCCAACCTACCCCAAAGGCGCCATTTTGAAACTAAGTGTTATATCTTTACTTCACTTCAAGATCTAGGCCAGCTATAGATTTTAAATCACCAGATTATTCTATCATAATCAGCATTGTTATCATCGAGACATTAAATTATACGAGTACATACAGAAATGGTAAGCAACATACCTGCTTCTTTAAGATTAACTTTTTTTGCAAAAATTTGAATTTTTTTTTATCAGCTTAAATAAGTACTTGCTAACGACCGTATCGCATAACTAGTATTGTTGCTCATGTAAGATGTAGCCAATGTTAAGGCAATAGATTATTTCAACCAACAGTATAAGCAGTACATAGGTTGTACCAACTTACTCCATATCCCGATTTGTTCCAGTCTCCCCTACTTTTTAGAAACAAAAATCGAGATCTGCAATCTTGTCCAAGTGTGCCGCGAATTTTGAAAAAAGTTCCAAAGTGTGCTGCTGGCGCGAAAAGAAAGGGAAGCACTGGTTTATAGAATTGCATTATTTTCAATTGAAGACTCATGTTCCGCCTTCTCTCAGCTCAAATATTGTATATCATTCTATTTGAATAAGGTACATGACGGCGTAAGTATTGTTTATAAGTGGTTAAAGGTTTTTGTTATTATTGGTAAATTATTTTGATAAATATTTAAACAATGGCGAACCAGAAACTTGATGAAGTAATGGAATTGTTGAACAAGGTCAAGGAAAGACAGGATAAGTATGAAAAAGATTATTTAAAAAAAGACCAAGATACTGCTTCTTGTAATTGTTTTGCAGGTGAAAAGGAAAAAATAGAACAGCATCAAGAACTTATGAAATTATCAACTATTATTGATTCTATTAAAGTTGAAGTTGGACAGTTGGCAGAAATGGTGGAGAAACAGGAACAATATCTAGATGACTTAGAGCAATATGGAAGATCTAATTGTCTCATATTGCATGGGAACAATATAGATCACAGGATAAGTAGCATGGATGTTGAGAAGTATGTGCTAAATATATTAAATACCAAATTAGATTTGCCTACTAGTATTAGTGACTCTGATATTGATATTTGTCACCCTCTTCCTTCTAAAACCAACAAAAAACCAATTATTATTAAATTTGTTCGCAGGTCAATAAGGAATATGGTATACTCGCATAAGAAGAACTTGAAAACATTGAATGGACCCAAACTATCAATTACTGAGTCATTAACCAAAAAAAGACTAAAGATTGTGGAGGAAACCAGAAAGGTATTTGGTTTTGGCAATGTCTGGAGCATGAAAGGTATTGTATACTGTTCATTCAAAGGTAAGAAACAAGCTATCAATAAACTATCCGATATTAGTAAGATAAGATTTTCTTCTTAATTAACTAGTAATTTTAATAATCAAATACTTGATTTAACCTTACCACGACACATCATAATTCTCTTTATATTAACCTTAGCTTATCTTTATATAACTATTCATTTTATACATCTAAAATCAATTTAAAATTTGTGTTTTATTTATTTGTATTTTTTTTTTTACTTTTTGTTTATTTTATTACTTATTATTAATTATTTAGTTTAATTTTTTTTTTGTTATATATATATATAATTACTCATTTGTGCAACATAAATCTTAAGTATTATGTCTTTGAAAAAACTTGTATGTCAATTTTGCCAAAAAACAATTAGAAAAGACTTTGTGCCTATTCAATGCCAAACATGTTTAGCTCACTTTCATAAAAAATGTGCTAAAATACTTAAGAACCAAGCAATAGCCTCAAATAATTTTTACTGTAAATGTAGTTGTTATGAACATAAAAATTCCCTTATTTCACATAATTCTGGTAAAGAAAAAATTGTAAGTAGTCAACCTGAAAAATATGTTAATGCTGAAAAATTAAATTCAATCTTTGTTGATGACAGTAATTCTGAAAATAAAGAACATGATAATTTAATTGGCCCAAATAGTCATCACTTTCAAGAGCAATACTTGGAAATTCAATCTACAAAATCATTGATCTTTAATAAAAAAATTTGTAATAGTTTTCTTATTATTTGTGTTAATATTAGGTCACTATCCAATCCTTTAAATTTTAGTAAATTAGAAAGCTTTGTTCATAATCTAAACCCCAAACCAGACATAATTGCTGTGACTGAAACATGGATTCAGAATAATTCATCTGGCCCATACTGTAATCTTGAAAATTATAATTTTATCTCTAACAGCAGAAAAGTTGCCAAGGGTGGTGGAGTTGGTTTGTATATTAAAAATTGCCATAAATTTAACCTAATTGATGAATTGACAATAATGAATGAAAAAATTTTTGAATCAATTTTTATAAAAATTCAATTACATAATGAAAATTTATTCTGTGGTAACATTTATAGATCTCCTTCTAATGACAATCATTTAAATAAAAACTTTTTGAATAATCTTTACAATTGTATCCATAATAGTAATGAATCACTAAACAAATGTTTTATAACTGGAGACTTTAATTATGATTTATCAAATCAAGATAATGAACATGTATGCAATTTTATTGAAATGATGCTTGAAGGTCATTACTTCCCAGTTATTAACAAACCAACTCGCATCACAGATTCAAGTGCAACAGTATTAGATCACATCTGGACAAATTTACACCAACAGCAAATAAAATCCGGAGTCATTTTAAATCCACTTTCTGACCATCTACCAGTATATATGTGTTTTAATCTTAATAAACAGAATTTGTATAGACCTCAACAAAAAAGATCTTTTACCCCCCAAAGTATAACCAAGTTTAATGAAATGTTAGAAAATATTGATATTAATGCAATACTAAATGAAACTAATCCTAATTTAGCATTTAAATTATTAATGGACAATTACAAATCTACTTTTAACTACTGGTTCCCTTTCATCAAGCAAAATATTGAAAACAAAAATAAACAGCCATGGTTTGATAATGATCTTTATTTATTAATGCTGAAAAAAAACAAGTGTTTTAAAAAGTTTCTGAAAAACAGAAGTGTTTTCAACAAAGCAAACTTTAATAAAGAAAGAAAGAAATACAATCGCGCCTTACAAGAAAAAAAACAGAGTTATTTTAGACAAACATTTAAGAAATTAAGTAATAATTTAAAAGAGACCTGGAAAAATATAAACAAACAATTAGGTAAAGTTAAATCATCAGTATGTTCTTCCATATCCATAAACAATAATTTGGTAAATGACTCTCTCCAGATTACTAATTATTTTAATGATTACTTTGTCAATGTTGCAAATAATTTAATATCAGATTTACCCCAAACATCTTATAGTTTTCAAACATTTATGCAATCTCCCACATTGAGCACACTTTATCTCTATCCAACTAGTTTAACTGAAATAAAAAAATTAATCAGTGACCTTCAGCCTAAAAAAAGTACTGGCATTGATGAAATTCCCCCAACTATTTTAAAAAGCACACCAGACAATATATTAATAGCTCTGACACATGTGTTTAATCTTTCGTTAGCTTGTGGTGAATTTATCTCTGACTTTAAAACTGCAAAAGTAGTACCAATTCATAAAAAGGGTAGTGTAACTAATGTATGCAATTATCGCCCAATCAGCTTACTTTGCTCCATGTCAAAAATATTGGAAAAGTTAATGTACAATCGTGTAGTATTATTCTTAAAAAAACAAAACTTTTTTTTATAAATATCAATTTGGCTTTAGAAAAAATCACTCAACTAGTCACACAACATTATTAATTGAAAATATTGCTGAAGCTTTTGAAAACAAAGAACATGTACTTGGCATATTTCTTGATCTATCTAAAGCATTCGATACCATTGATCATAAAATTTTATTATCCAAATTATGGCATTGTGGAATTCGTGGTGTAGCGCATGATTGGTTTTGTAGCTATCTTAGCAACAGAAAACAATTAGTTGAAATAAATAATATCTGCTCCAATACTAAGTCAATAAAATATGGTGTCCCTCAGGGTTCAATTTTAGGCCCTTTACTGTTCTCAATTTATGTAAATGATTTAAATAATTGCTTAACCTTAGGAAAATGCATTATGTACGCAGACGACACTAACATATTTTTAAAAAGTAATTGCTATGAAACCTTATATGAAGCTGCAAATAAGGAGTTAGGGAACATAGATAAGTGGCTTCTGGCAAATCGGCTATTTCTGAACACTGACAAAACACATTATGTGATCTTTCGCACACCCAAAACAAAGCCTCCCTCAAAAAAACTGACAATTTCAATTAGAAATAAATTTATCTCTCAGCAACCAAAAACGAAATTTTTGGGAATAATATTTCATGAACATTTAAGTTGGAAATTGCATATGAACTTTGTTCTACGAAAAATCTGCGTAAGTTATGGTACTATCAAAAAAATTTCAAAACACTTTGACAAAAAAACTTTGCTTGTATTATATAACTCCCTGATAATCAGTCATATAAGATATTGTATTATAACTTGGCATATTGGTAATAAAACCACAGCCTCAAAAATTCAACGAATCGCTAATAAATTCATACGATTAACATTTGGATTACATCATAGAGCTAACGTTACTGACATCTTGCGAAACAACAACGTAATGACAATTGATCAAATAACCGAATTAGAAATAACTTGTTTTATGTAGAAATATATAAAAGGCATGTTACCACCATGTTTTGATCATTTTTTTCAAAATAACCTGATAAGCGACAAATTCACTAAATGTACAAGAAGCCAGACCAAATTCTATCCTTCATTTTGTAGATTAAATGTAACTAAACAATCTTTAAGATACAGAGGTCCTCTTGCTTGGAATAAAGTCCCAACAAGCATTAAACAGATAAAATCATATAGTAAATTTCGTACAGAATTTCAAAAGCATCTTATTGCAACGTAATTTTTAATGGTAATAGACTTCATAAATTTTAAAACTTCTGCTGCTGGTTTTTTATGTTACAGGTAACTCCACCAAATTGTACAAAGAAATTGAAGGTGATAAAAGCCCGATGCGACTTCAAAGGCAACATCCAGATCATTTCGGCCCATCCAGTTCGATGAAAATTCACATAATTTAATTATTTTGCACCTATTCTTGTTCACTATTTGTATGTTCTATCTTATGCATATAAATTTTTTTTTTTTTTTTGTCCAGCCATATGCTTTTGAAATGGTCCTTTTGACCCGTGGCAGGATTTCTTTTGGTGGGTTTCTTTGCTTGCCTGACCCTTTTGGTCCAGACCCTTTTGGTCTTTGAGTTTGTTGTTTCTCCCACCCATGATTACACAACATTCTCTGACTATGGCTCGGATGTGTGTATTAATTATCTTCTTTTCGCTTTCCTTTTCTTATTAACATCACATCGCTTTGTTCAAAGGTACAGCGACCATGCACAACGTCACTGACGTTGTGCATGTAATAACGTACTTCGTTTAGTCGCTGCTTCCTTATTCACAATCTTTATTTCTACATGCACTATGATTAATTTCAAGTTGATTGTGAGTAAAAATGAAATAAATAAATAAATAAAAAAATATCACTTCTATCATAGGCGTAACAGCCCAAACAATTTTGGGGGGGCAATGAAGTTTTGCCCAAATCATGATTTTCTAGTACTTTATGGATAAGACAAAAAAATTGTCTGAGATTCTTGGACGGAGAAGAAATTTCGTCCTAAAATCATGGTGATCTCCAAAAAAAAGGTCTTCACTTGGATTCAGTCACATATTTTTTCAATTTTCGTCCCAAAATCAAGGTGTTCTCTAAAAAAAAAAAAGGTCTTCACCTACATTTGGTAACTAATTTTTGCAGTTGATCAATATCAATGCCCTAAAACTCCTGACTTTGCCCAAATTTTTCATATCGCTGTCCGAAAAATTATGCTCTTGCCCAAATATTTTCTTATCACTGCCCGAAAAATTTGAATTTTGACCAAAACTTGGGGGAATTGCCCCCCGGCAGGTATGGCTATGCTTCTATTGTTGTTGCGATGATACAAACTTGACTTACATTGGTATGTCAACCAGTTATTTGAGCAGTTGGGTGGGTGAACACTTGGGTTTCCACTTGAAAAGCAAAAGTTTTGTTAAAGAATTTATTAATGTTTTACGAAATCTGTGCCAATGCTAAATGTATGTACTTTTAAGAAAATTATAAGTGCTTTAATTCCAAAACAAAAATCATGAAGCTTTATTTATTAAAATACGTAACCGTGGATTTAACTCGCAATTTTTGAAAATGGATTTTCATTTCTTTTAAATATATTTTAATATTGTTTTTTTTGGGGTATTTGGATTCAGTTCATGGTTTCACGCCTTATAGTTTTTTATCATCGGTTCACGAAATTCTCTTTTGAAAAAAACTTGTTGAAATAATTTTGCTAAATAACTTATGTTTAAAGTTCATTGAACTCTGTTTTTTAAAAACTTGATTGCAATATTTTTTCATTTTATTTGTATGATGATTAAAGCTGTAAACGTTCATGTTAATTTTACTGTTTTTTTGTTATCAATGGATAAGTTGTGCTGAATTTGGTTGCTTTAAAGCAGTGATTCTCAATGTTTTTCCACACTCCTCCCTTTTAGAACTCAGATACCATTATTCCTCCGAAACTTTAACTTTAGGAAAATTCCTTTCGATATATAAAGTGAAGACTTTTTTTTGGACTTCCATTATATTTTTGATCCAAAATTCCGGTGATACAATAATAAAGACCAAAATAAAATGTTTTTACTGTAAAGAAAACTTTTATTACTTGTCCTGATTTAACTGTGAAGGACGTAAGGATTTTTTTGGGGTCAACTTACATCGTACTTCAGATTTTTATTTTGTACTTTACTTTAGATTGTACTTTCCCCAATCCTTCTCTCAGTAACTTTTTCTCCATAAAGATTTCGAAATCCTTTTTAAGGTGTCAAGTCGCTCGTTTTGAGAAATAAGTTTTAAAATTTAAAATTGTTCAACTATTCAACATTGACAAAAATGAGTTTATTCAGTTACTAGACTCATTTAGTCTTACAAGATTAAATGCTTCAATCAATTGTTACAAAACAATGTACTTTTTTCAGACAAGTTTGGGTTTAGTCGGATTGAACGGAATTGGAAAGGTATTGTGCCGCAGCAGTAACGATGATAATAGAGATTCTAATTGTTTGGAAAACACTTACGAAATAAGGTAATTTTACTAACAAAATGGGCCATTTTACTTTAGTTTCAGACCGAAAAGTACAATAAAAAATTGTTTTTTTCTCTTTTTATGTAGCAGCAAAGACCAAAATAAAAATATCTTCAATTCATAAATAGACAAAAAAATTAAAATTTGGCAATGACTATAGGTCCATTAATTGATTCCATAACCTGATTACATTATCTGATTTTTTGAAATCTAAAGTCTGGTAACGGCTTTTCATAGTGGGCCGGTAATTTTCAACCTTTTTTTGTAGCGGACCCCTTTCCAAAAATTGCACTAGCAACGGATCCCTAATTTTGCATGATTCACCCAAATGAATAATTTGGTAGAATTCTTATTCATTAATATGATGATCTTTTTTTAGTGTCAATACTTTTTTGGAACGAAAATCGAAAAATCAGAGCCAAATTCAAAGTGAAGACTTTTTTAGAGATGTACGAGGTGTGTTTGAAAAGTATCGGGACTGTATGCTTTGCACAAACAACACTTGCAACAGTGATAAAAGCTTTGTTTTTTAAGATGGCGCAATGTCTTGTGGTTGTAAAAATGTAGTTTCAGCATTCTGTGACAACCATATGCTTTTTTACAGGCTTTTCTTGAAAGGTGCTTTACTGTAGTTCGTTTTGGGATAATTTATTTAGTAAATATTTTTTTCTTTTTTTTTCTTCTTTTGTTAACAAATAATGAGCATTGAACAAAGAATCAACTTGAAGTTTCTCGTTCGACTTGGAAAAACTCCAACTGAAACATTTAATTTGCTCCAAGAAGTTTACGGAGATGCTACGATGTCAAGAACTCGGATTTTTGAGTGGCACAAGAGGTTCAGAGAGGGAAGAGAGGATGTGGAAGATGATCCTAAGAGTGGAAGGCCAACAACAAGCAGAACAAACGAAAATGTTGAGTGTGTGAGAGAAAAAGTGCGCAGTGGCCGCCGCCTTACTGTTAGATTGATAGCAGATGAGTTGAGCATGAATAGTGAGAGGGTGTGGAGGATCATTACAGAAGATCTGGGGATGAGGAAGGTTTGTGAGAAAATGGTACCAAGGTTGTTGAATGATGGGCAAAAGGAAAATCGAGTGCAAGTGTGTCAAGACATCCTGAAACAACTTGAAATTACACCAGATTTGCTGAGTATAGTTGTTACCAGTGATGATTCGTGGATCTTCGAGTACGATCCACTCACCAAACGGCAGAGCCTTGAATGGAAGAGTGCATCCTCACCAAGACCCAAGAAAGCAAGGCTGTTCAAGTCCAAAATTAAGGTGATGCTAATTGTTTTCTTTGATGTTCATGGAATTGTTCATCTAGAATTCTTGCCACAGATCCAAACCATTAACCAGAATGTTTACAAAGACATCTTGTGACGTTTGATGCATTCGGTAAGGGAGAAAAGAAGAGAATTGTGGGAGACAAAGTCATGGCTGCTTCATCATGACAATGCTCCTGCTCACAATGCCTTAAGCATACGACAATTTCTTGCAGAAAATAACATTGCCGTGCTGGAGCAACCACCCTACTCGCCAGATCTGGCTCCCTGTGATTTTTTCTTGTTTCCTAAGCTCAAGGGAGTCATTAAAGAAACCCGTTTTCAAGACTCAAAAGCCATAACAACAGCCGTAACGAAGGAACTACAAGCGATCCCAATGGAATCTTTCCAGAAGTGCATAGAAGCATGGCGGCAGAGATTAGAAAAGTGCATTCGAGCTCAAGGAGGTTACTTTGAAGGGGACAAGTTGTAATTTTTACGTGGCATTTCAAATAAAATAATTATTTACACAGTCCCGTTACTTTTCAAACAGCCCTCGTATGTATGTATGTATGTATGTATGTTTTTTTATTTCTCAGCCGCAACAGCACAAATCAAAGCACAAAAACACAATAAAAGCTGAAAAAAAGAAAGCAGTAAAAAACGATATACGTTGTAGGACATGCAAACAATACATTGTATAGATATAACAAAGTCATTATAATTAGCATGCTTACTGCACCGTAAGCATGCTTACTGTGATCTTTGGGATGATCAACACTTTGCGACAATTGTTTTCTTTTAACAAGCGTCCCGATTCTCCAATGTGAAAATATAGTAATCCCAGTTTTGTGCTTTTTCAGCCAAGAGTTCCTTTTATCTTATCTTGAAACGAGCTGCTCGCGGACCCCCTACAACTACTAGAGATTTAGGTTGAAAACCACTGTATTAGGGCTATCGTTTTAACTCTCTAACAATACCTCAGGGGTGACGCAACAAATAGAGCATTGGACCACGGATCGTCACACCTGAGTTCGATTCCCTAGGAATAGTGGTGAACGGTGAACTACTTTTTATAATTGGTTGTAAGACAGTTGGGATCACTGCCAATTGAGTTCCGTAAAACTTCTACGTTCATTCTTAACCATCTTAGTTTAAAAAATGACCGCTCTGTTGTTTAGTTGCCATTATAAGCTGAGCCGAAACTAGGCTTTGCCGGGTTCCCGTTGCCACTAAATTTTGATTTCGTCAAGCCACATTGGTTTAAATACATGAAAGTTTAAAAAATAAAAACTTATTGCAGAACAGTATGGAAAATTTAGAAATGAATAATGTTAAAGCTGAATCCACAGTCGAAGTAGGCCTACTACTAAAACCATTAGCAGATTTTTTCAAATGTTTAATCAATACTGAGTCATGCTGCAATCAATGCAAAAAAAGATTAAGTTTTCAACAAAAGCAACATCAAATTTGATAACGCATTTGAAAAGATGTTGTCTTAGTCAGTATACTAACTACATGCATCGCAAACGAAAGCATCAGGAAAAATCAAAAAAAATACAAGAAAAGGATTACCAAACTAAAATTAAGTCATTTTTTAAAGCTTCCTCTTCGCAACGATTTGCTGTTCATGATGTGACCCAAAAAGCACTGACAAAAGCTTTAATAAAATCAATTGCTTGTGATCAGCTACCATTAAGCATTGTTGATAGTAAAACATTCAGAGATTTGCTGCTGACTGCTGAACCAAAATTTGTAATTCCAAGACGATCGACATTTAGAAATATTTTGATACCAACAGTAGTTCAGCAGATGGAAGAAGAAATGAGACCCAACTGGCATGTTTGTCACATGTTTATCTAACGATTGATCTTTGGAAAACAGAAACATGTCAAATTTCTTGGGCATCACTGCCCATTTCATTGACGCGACATGGAAGCTTTGTGGCTTTGTATTGGCAGCTGACTCATTTTTAGAAAAGCATACAGCTTGTAATATTGCGAAGGCTTATGACGATGTTATAGAAAAGTTTAAGCTAACTTCAAAAGTAACCAAAGTTGTATCAGACAATGCTTCCTCCATGGTAAAGGCATTTCAGATTTTACAACCAGATTTATTTTGGATAAAACTGTCGGTGAAGTTGATGAGAATGACAACGAATTGTTGCTTGCAGGTTCTATATCTGAACATGATTTTGTAGAGGGTGATGCAGATTTAAATTCTCTTCTTTCGTGCTTACCAGAGAGGGTCAGTTGCTTCAATCACACTCAACAACTTTGCATCAAAGATTGCCTGCAGGATTCAGAATTTTTAAAGTGTTACATCGGAAGGCAGCTTGCAAAAGTAGCTAACATTGTAAACTCTATTAAAAAATTGGTCAATGCAACTACTTACTTGAAAAAAATAATATAACATTAAGAGCGAAAAAGGTTACACGGTGGAATTTGCAACTTGTTATGTTGCAAAGTTCATTGAAGGACCACGAAGAGGTCAACGCAGCTCTTGCCTTAATTCAATCGCCAAATGGAATTACAAATCAAGACTATTTGGCGTTGAATGAACTTGTAAGAGTGCTACTACCTTTTAAGGAGGCAATGCAGCAAATTGAAGGGGAAAATATTGTAACATCTTCAAGCATACAATATGTCCTGTAGTGGTTGGATTGGAAAAAGCCATGGAACAACTGGAAAATGCAAATCTAAATCACTGCAAAAAATTGGCAACAGCCCTTCACGATTCGGTTTTAAAAAGGTTGTTACCATTTTTTAATTGTATGGATAACAGACTTGCGTCACTTCTTGACCCAAGATTTAAACAGAAGTGGATTGAAAATGATGATGAAAAAAAAAAGCTCTACGGGTGCTACAAACGCACGTCACAAGTAGGCTTGGTTCTTTTCAAGAAGACTGTAGCAGCAGCAACAGCACAGATGATTATAATGGAAGACTTGCAAAAGAGCCAAAGTTATTTGACTTCATTGCAGAAGGCTCGAAAAAGAAAAAACCGAAGAATTCAAGAAGAGAAGTAGAAATTTATTTTGCTGAAGACATCTTGCATTTTGATGAAGTTCCCCTAACGTTTTGAAAGAAAAAATCAGAAAAACTTCCCACACTAGCTGTGTTAGCCAAAGAATTTTTGGGACTAACAGCAACATCTGCACCTGCAGAAAGATTATTTTCAATTGCAGGAAATTTCTACACTGCAAAACGAAATTTACTGGGTACAGATACTTTTTGCAGCCTGATGTTTATCAAATGTAATTCAACCGTATATGAGAAAGTGAAACTGTAAATCAATAAAATGTATGAAATTAAGTGCATACATTTGATGACAGTTACTAAGGAGGCTGTGTTTTTCTTCTGGGTAAATGAATTACGATAGGATTGTATACACTATGCAGAAAGTACAAGCTTTTAGCGCTAAACAGTGCTTTATAAGAAGTTATTTCTGCATACTACCCTAAAGTACTCATTTGTTTATTATGTTGTTCAAGTGTCGTGCTAGAAGCAGATTAGCTGTATTGTTTAAAATCTTTTTCATGGCTTTCTAAGTGTAAGCTCTGCATGACAACAATATGTTTGTTTTTTTTTCAGTTGGTCAAATAGTAATTATTATTGAAATTGTTATAAAAGACTTTTGCCTATATCTTTCTGGAAATATTTGCATGTATTGCATTCATTAAAAAAAAGTAATTGTAATTTGTAATTAAATTACACCTTAAAAAGTAATTGTAATTGCAATTGTAATTTAAGTTTTTTAAAACAAAGTAATTGTAATTGTAATGCAATTAAAAATCTTTAATGTGTAATTGTAATTGTATTTGTAATTGATAAGAAATTGTGTAATTGATCCAACTCTGGTTGCAATATGCTTTGATGAATCGGATATAAGTTTTTCTGAGGATCTCGATGCCAATGATTACAATACAAAAGAGCGGCAAACTAGCGATTTTGTGCTATGCAAATTTTCTACGGAAAAATGGCGAATTGCAATGTATGTTGGTATAATCACTAGCGTTGGTGTGGAATACGAAGTAAAATTTTTACGAAAGTCGTATTAGGGTTGCTTTACGTTTCCTAATGTGGCAGATATATGTGATGTAGCAAAAAGTGATGTGGTTCTTAAACTGCCAAGTCCACAAACTTCTGAAAAAACTTTAAGGGCAAGGAGACATCTATCATTTTCAGTAGACTTAACTGCATATAAAAAATTCTTGTGTTAAGCAAATATCTCATTGCATGTTTCAAACTAAACAATTTTTTTTAATATAAATAAATTTCATTAATTTTGTTGCGTTTCTATTTTCTAAAGTTTTTTGATGCGAGATGTGCAGGCTTTGTGCATTAATTCACTGGTATTTAGCTATTTTTTTTGTAGTCTATTTTATTTAACACCTTAATGAATAAACTTCAAAGTTGATCTTCACAGCTGAATTAATAACTCTTGTTTGTAAAATAAACAACAAGTCGTATTTTAGAAAAAAGTAATTATGTTAATAGGTTAGTTGTTGTCTTGATTCATTGTGTACTTGTACTATATTTACTGTGTACCGGTACCTGTACACAGTGACTCAATTTTCTGCTCACCTTTAATGTAAAATAACTCAATGATCAAAAATCCTAAAAACTTTTCATTAGTGTCGTCGTTGTTTGAAGGGTATCCACTCCAGGCCACACACAAACAGGACTGGGGCCGAGAGTTTATCCTTTTATTACCCCAGACTGCTGCACTGCCTGAATCAGATGCTGGCAGTGATGTCATTAAGCCAGCATCGAGTTTCGTCATCCAAAACCGTCAGACCTCGTGCTCCATATGGTGCCCGATGTATAGGGCACGCTGTTAGTACATGGTCTGCGGTTTGCTCAGAGGCGCCGCACTCGCAATTCGGTGAAGGAACGAGAACCCATTTGTGCATGGACGAATGGAATCGCCCAACACCAGTCCGCAGGCGGTTGAGCTTAACCCAAGCTGCTCGGGGTAAGCCAATCCCAACAGGCCTGGCACCGGTCTCGGGCACAAAAGCATGGAGCCTGGAAGCATTTTCACAGTACTCCGCGTTCCATTTTTGATTTGTCCATTCAGAAGCGCGGATGCCAAGTCTGGCAAGGTTGTCCAAGAGATTCCGCGCACCTGGCATAAATGGGCGTCTGGATCTTAGTCTCAGTTGGCGAGTATCTGATGACCCACTTAATAGACCATGCAAAATATGATCGGGGTCCAGAGATCCACGGTGAGCCAAAGAGAGTGTCGCTTCCATTCGGCGAAGCTCAGCTGGCTGGATGCCTGAGAGTACAGGTAGGTGGTCCGTTGAAATGGAACGCAGGCATCCAGTAACTATGCGCAAGGCGTCATTCAAGACACTGTCAATGAGGCGAGTGTGAGCACTGCGACACAAGACTGGCGCACAGTACTCAGCTGTTGAGTAGACTAGAGACAAGGTGGCCATGCGTAGTGTTTTAGCACCAGCACCCCATCCCGAGCCCACGAGTCGCCTCAGCAGTGTGACGCGCGAGGATAGTTTTTTGCAAAATGCCACTAAATGGTGACGAAACGTGAGCGATCTGTCCAGTTTTACCCCAAGGTAAGTAGAAGATGTACAGAACGGTAAAAGTCTACTGTTGTTGTAGACTTTTAGCTCACGTTTGGCCTCTCGGTTATTTAAGTGAAAGGCTGCCGTCACCGTCTTAGTGTGACTGAGCTTCAACCTCCAAGTCTGGAGATACGCTGACAGTGTGGACATGTCTTGACTTAAGGTCCCCTCCAAGTCCTTCCAGTTTCCAGAAGAATGCAACAATGCTAAATCATCAGCATAAGCAAACTTTCTGGAAATCGTGGAAGGAAGATCGTACGTATAGATGTTAAATAGGAGGGGAGCCAAGACCGATCCCTGAGGAATGCCGTTTTAAAGACGGCGTAGCCTGCTTTGCTTGCTGTCACCGGTAGTAAGGGTGAAACTTCAATTCCGGACAAGCTCCATGATCATTTTGACCATGTGCTTATCCGGAAGTAGTCTCAGCAGTTTGCAGATAAGGCCACGGTGCCAGACAGTGTCATAAGCAGCTGTCAGATCGATAAATACGGCACCGGCCTTCTTTTTAGCCTCGAAAGAATCCTCGATGTTTTAGGTTAGCAGAACAACTTGATCTACGGTTGACTTCGTCGGGACGCGTCGGAACCCAGCCTGCTCTTTAGGGAGCAGTGGATCGATTAATGGTTGAACATGGGCGTAGATAAGCCTCTCGAGGATCTTGTAGGGGACACAGATCAGAGATATCGGTCGATAGCTCTTTGGATCCCCCACGGGCTTTCCTGGTTTTGGGATCGCGACCACAAGCGCTCTTCTCCAGATCTTAAAATTTTGAGTCGGCGCAAACAGGAAGAAAGGAAGTCACGTAACCAGGACTTCAAAGCAGCTCCGGCATGGAGTATCAGCTCGGGGCAGATGGAATCAGGTTCCTGAGATTTACCTGGTTTTAAATGTTGAAGGGCAGCAGCAAATTCTCTGTAAAAAACTGTCAGAGATATTTACTGCATCTGGTGTTGTGGCCCTCCAAAGGTCAGACACTTCTCGAGAGACAAGTCGAGATGACTTGCGGTCAACAGCCTCGTATTTCCCATTTCTAACCAGCTGAGATGCAATAGCATCGGCTGAAACGGGACAGTGACGAGGAGAGTGTCGTGACCTACCAGTAAGGTTGTTCAAAATACTCCACGCTTTTCGACTAGAGTGTGAGAAGTCAATGTTCCGAACTACCTCGGACCATCGATCCCTCCTCTCTGTCAAGCTTGGCAAGCAGAGCTGTAGCAGCCAAACTTGATTCGTCTCCCTGAGGAGATTGCAGAAAGGTTTTATAGAGGGATTCACACTCTGCATCCCAACACGGAATATAGTTATTTCGATACCCGCGTGGGATAGTCTTTTTGGCTGCTTTCTTAATGGTGTTACAGAAGTCCTGGTAAGCCGCATCCACATCAAGTGAATCAGGCGGCAACAAAGTCTTTGCGAATTTTTTCGTCAAAGCAATGTAGTGACTCCATTTGGCCTTGCGGAAGTTCCATCGCTTAACAGGCATGCTTGGCACTGCCATAGCAAACCTTGATGGTGTAATAAGCGAAGGCCGATGTTATGACCTGGGGAACTTGTCAAGGACACGTCTATCCGGTAATCAACTGTTTGGACCTACGCTAGCAAAAGTTAGATCTGGATTGGTGCCAGTGTTCCAGCGGCCAGAATAAAAACTGGCAGCGTCCTTGGCATTATATAGGAGGGCAAGACAATTAATACTTGCCCATCCAGCCAAGCACTCACCGTCCGGACTGTTGTCGTCGTAACCCCAGTCAGCATGGCGATAGTTAAAATCGCCCGTGTAAAGACAGGGATGAGGAAACACTGGGAGATCCAGGGTTCGCAATCGCGTTGGCGGTGGTTTGTAGACGTTGACTATTTTATAGCCATCAACGTCCACACACAACCACTCGATCTCCGATGTTGGTGGAGATTGGTCCAAAAGCGTGTATCTCAGTCGCTCGTGGACAAACGTGGCAAGGCCATGCTTCCTGCTTAAAGAAGACCCAGCTAGTTGGTAGTTTGGAAGTACCAACTTCTCTGCATCAGTGCAGTGAGCCTCCAGCAGTAGGGTGACGAGTGCCTCAGACTGCATAGCGAGGTGATGAAGAACATTCATCTTGCTTGCAATGAGGCCTTCGATGTTCAGCTGAAGAATAGTGGGTCTTCGGAACTTGTGGCAATGTGCCCTGAAAAGGGCAGTTTTATCCTAGCATTGCCCCGTCCTGAAAACGTTTGCCGATTAGCAGACCCACACTGAACATCGGAATGGGTGGATACCCTTCCGTTTTGGTAGGTTCGGTTTCGGTCTGTCATTTTAAATGAATGAACAGACTTACTCACGGCCCAGGCTGCGTGAAAGCACTTACCATCTGGGCCATTAGTGTGAAATGTAGCTTAGACCAGTTAGTTTGGATCACCAAAATTTGGTGTTTCTATGTTACCCCATATTTGAATAAATGCAAAAATTTACTTTTGTGATTCACTGTACCCCACTCTCCCCTACATCATAAAAGAATCTACTCATGTTGAATTGGCACAAAATTTGCACATTAAAATTGGAAAATTTATAGGCTACTTTAAGTTACATGAAGAAAAATACTTCAAACACATACACTTCAAAATGCACACTTTGCTTGCAACAAATTTTTTTATTTTATTTTTAATGTCGGCAGCGTGGTCGAGTGGTTAAAGCGCTGGACTCGTGACCAACACGGTCTCGATTCAAAACCCACTCGCGTCATTCTGCTGTGTCCTTGGGAAAGACACTTTACGGCACTTTCCCCTGCTTGGTGGTCCCGGCAAGCAGTTCTAAATTACAGTCATATCTCTATTAAATTACAAGCGGACAGCAACATCTTGGCATCTCCGGAAGCAGGTCGGGGTAATTGCCTACCCTATGTATTAGCGCCTCCGTCACTTTCCTGCGAGTCAGGAGGATAAATATAAAGATAAAATAAAAAAATAAAAAATAAAAAAAATAAATGGCATTAACAATGTTTTACTAACAGCAACATTTACCATCAACACTATATCTAAGTTTAGGACAATACAAAACCATTTAAGGCAATATAAGTCATATCAGATGTCAAAATATAAAAAAGAAATCAAAAACCTTTACCATTGAAAAGCAGCAATAACATGGCAAAAGAATTGGTGGAACAATGTAGTATTAGGATAGCATAAATCATGAATGAAAAATAACGTCAAATTCTATTTTGTTATTGATTAACTCAAATGTCAAAAAAACTACGCCCATTTCATACAATCATTCAAAAAGGCATTAACATGTCATATGGGTAAAAAACTGGCACAGCTTAGAATTAGCAAATCACTCTGAAGTTGATGCATCACCACAGTGGCTATGGGCTGTGCTAGAAATTACAGCAACACCAATAAATCTTTTCAACTGCAACCTGGAACAAAGTACAAACACAACACCACATCACTAATCCATGGAAAATCTTGGAAGCAGTGGAGGTGATGCAAAATTCAAAATCTTTATTAGAAGATTAAAGAATAGCTACTTGAATATCCACCTCAGAACTATGTGAACAATGATATTTTGCTTTATTTTATATAAATGTAAAACTGTGCTTTTTTGTAAAGTTAAGTGCATTGACAAACATGCTTAATAGAATTTTTTTTTTTTTTAATCTCTATATTTATCCTCCTGACTCGCAGGAAAGTGACGGAGGCGCTATACATAGGGTAAGCAATTACCCCGACCTGTTTCCGGAGATGCCAAGATATTGCTGTCCACTAGTAATTTAGTAGAGATATGACTTCAATTTATAACTGCTTGTCAAGACCCCCAAGCAGGGGAAAGTGCCGTAAAGTGTCTTTCCCAAGGACACAACAGAATGGCGCAAGTGGGTTTTGAACCGATACCATGCTGATCATCAGTCCGGTGCTTTAACCACTCGACCACGCTGCCGACAAATAGTAATAGTTTTGTCTCAAAAACAGGATCACTCAAGTCTTTTATTTAAATGGCTGGCACGGAGAACCAGTAATGGACATAACTGAATTTGAGGATGTGCCTTTACACTAGATGGAATGCAAGCATTTGTAATGAGTAGGCACAAAAAGTATTTTCTTTAAAAACCATTAATTGATTTATCTTGTTTGATTCATAAATCATGCATGCACAAATAAAGTTGTGTGAAAATTGTTCAGAAAAATGACGAAAGTCGTAATTTAAAAGTGAAATTCCATTTGAGAAAGGCTAAATGAAAATGCTGTAATTGCAGTGCACAAGCTCAGAGCGATAAAACAATATAAGCATAAAAAGATGGTAATTTTATTCTTCCTTTATTTACAAAAAAATATTTTCAATAAATCAATTTAAATCCAACCCAATCACATCCAACAACTAAATGTTTCAAAATATTACTAGATGATATCTGTCATTAGTTGTATTGGCAATAAATACTTTTTTTACTTAATCAACCTGGAACATAAAATTTATTATCATGATGTGAAAAACAATTATAGCAACAATGTTTTGTAAAACTATTTTTACGCAATCAAAATTAACAAAATTTGGAATTATGTTAGAATAACTTAAATAGTTTATCAAAATAATACAAACTCACCTAAAAATAAAGCAGACTACTGGTAATAGGTAATTAAAAAATATTATTGCCTTTGGCTTTACTAAAATTGATTTAAAAAAATTTAAATGAAAAACAATATATATATAATAGAAATGCATCCTTTAGCTTTAAAAACTTACACATTTATTACATTGCTACAAATTTATTTTAAGCTTTAAAAAACAACTGAGCATAATTCAAAACAAATCTTGAGTTAATCACTAAGATTATGTCACTCTTAATAAATAACTTTAAGAAATAATTAAACTTATTGGAATTTAGTATTAGAGATCAGCTGCTACATAAATGTGAATGAATATTTTGTGTGAATTGGCGATTTACTATCTTTTTTATTTTTTCTTATTAAGTATATCTATTTGGGTGTCTTCAAGAAGTCACCATAATCAATTTTTTGGTGAAACTAACCTGAAATCCCCCTACAGAACAAGACTGAAATAATGAAGAAACCATGAGAAATGGAACTCTTGAAAAAGCAAGAGTAACCACAGGGAGGATACAGTTTAGTTTCATGAACTAGTCACTTATTGTGACTTCTTGAAAGGACCCATATACTCTTAGTATACTGATATAATGACTGATTATGCTAAACAGTTTACTATTGTATGACCGTAATGTATTGCAATTTAAATAACTTATTTTTAATTGATACCTATTTATTGCTTTGATAAAGGAAGCTGAAAATTAATATTAATTTATTAAAATTCTTTTTCAAAATTATAGTCTTTTTTATTTAAGCAATAAAAAGGTTACACATAAAGTAGACAAAGAGATTATATTTTGAAATTTCACAAATTTTTAAAATTTAGTTGATCCACAAAAAGTTTGCCAAGACATAACTCTGTCCAAGTTTCTTTGCCAATGCTAGTTATTTGTGTTTGATATTCCAAACCAGCCAAATGCCTTAGATTTTATAGAAATCAAATTTAAGTAAATAACATTAACTTATTGGCCATATCTAGTTTTTATAACATTAAAATCGCACTTATATAACTTAATACAGGTAATACCAGTTGACCTGCCAGTCCTTTGTACTCTAGTCGAGTGAAGCGAAAAGCGTAAAAAGTTGAAATATTTCAGCTTTGAAATTTTTCCGCAAAGCACAAAAAATCTTGCATTTTGGCGTTTTTACTGCTTTCCGGTTTTAGTGTGAACTAACTTTCCGCTGTGTTTTTTTTGCGCTTTCCGCCTTTTCGCCTGATTTTTCCGCTTCCGCTTTCAGTGTAAACCAAGCCTTAAGTAGCTAGTTGCGTTTATTGTAAAGTTTTAATTTCTATTGTGTTTTTATTCTGATATGTTTCGTATTTTGTATTCTATTTGAATAAGGTTTGTCAATGATATCTGAATAAGTTTTGTTAATTCTGTTGAATAAGATTAAGCGAATATTCTTTATTAATCACATCGACTGCAGCGGTATCGCGGCCCAACAAGTCTGAAGGACTGTGCGTAGCATATCGTTCGTGCTTACCGTATCGTGCTGTATCGTGCTGTATCGTGCGTAAGAACCATTCGTTCATTCATTGTGTGAACCGTGCGAGTACTTCACAAGAAGGTCAGCCGCAGTTGTGTTGATTGTTATCACTTATTCGAATAGAGTCACACCGACGTGTAGTTGGCGTTTGGGCCATCGCCGTTAGTTCATTTAAAAAACTAGAATGCAAGGGACTATGACGCGATAAAAAAATTAGTCAAAGCACAGCTAAATCAACACAAATAATACAATTTTTAAACAAATATTATTTTCCGCGACCAATAAATTACTTGGCGACCCATGGGTCGATAAACACTGGTGTTAGTGGCCTAACCTATTAATTCTTTATAAACTTTATATTTTTTAATTGGCGAAGAACATAAAGTTAATTTAATTAATAAAATGAGTAATTTTTTTAATGCAAGTATGAGGGCTGCGTCCCTAAGACTAGGGATCCTTTGCAGCGTCATCTTCTCGCGTGTCTATACCTTCAGCCCTAATTATAAGAGAAAAAATAACTACGCAAATTGTTTTAAAAATAGAATTTAAAATTTTTTTAATTTGTCAATGTGTATCCAACACCTCAAAAGTTTTGTTTACACAGTTCTAAAGTACTGTAATATCGCTATTAAATTACTAGCGGACAGCAATATCTTGATATCTCCGGAAGCAGGTCGGGGTAATTGTTTACCCTATGTATTAACGCCTCCATCGCTTTCCTGCAAGTCAGGAGGATAAATATTGAGATAAAAATAAAATTACCGCTCTGTTGGTAAATTGCTATTGTAAGAGATAAATAAACCTGCAAATTGTTTTGAAAATAGAATCCAAAAAAGCTTTTTTCATTTGTCAATAGGCATTCAACACCTAAAAGTTTTGTTTATGAACAATCCATTTCATTGTTTTGTCATACTTTTGGATTTTCTTTTGCGTGTTTTAGTATTGTATGTTTAATATGATTTATTGTTGTCTTTCAGAATTAAAAATAAAAAACATAAATTAATAAATAAGTGAAAAAAATAGCACAAATTTGTAACAAAAGTTTTTCTTAATTTTTTAAAGTATAACCAGATAAAGTTTTATGAGGCTGTGCTTTTACTCTTGAAGGCTGCCAACTTTATTTTTTAATGATTTTTTAAAAAATTTATGAAATTATAGAAATTCTCCATCATTCTTGAACCCGGACAATGCTCCGTTCAACACGAGCCTGAAGTATCCTTTCAATCAATCCTTCTGTGGATTCACGTTTTTAGCAGATTCTTTTGCAAGCAAAGAACGTCGGAAAGTTCCCTGTCCGACAGGTAATATTACGTCAGTGTCTTACACTTTTTTGTAAAACACCACTTTTTTCATCTTTAAAATGTTTGCAAGCTTGTTTTAAAATATTATTATAACTATTTTTTAAAATGAAAAGCGATTTATTTATGCCATTGAAAGCACGTTTAATGTAATTATCTAGAACTTTAATCAGAAATGGGCCAAAAAAATGCATTAAAATTGATGGAGGTTTTTAATTGCACAAGCTTTTAAGAACTACTGCTCACTTCGTTAAAAGTAACCAAACTACGTTCTGTTACACTACAACATTTGGTCAATTTTCATGTAATTTTTTGTTCGATGCACTGAACAATAAAAACCAACAAAAGCAAGTTTGGAAGGTTAACACATGCGGCTGATGCTTTAGATTGCAGTCATGTGATTGGAAAAAATTGTTCTGAAGAATGTTTTTGTGAAATCGCGACAACTGCATCAAACCTTATTCTTACCACTGATGAAAAAATAACTGCAACAAGATCTACTATCACCAGTGATGAAACAATAACTGCATCAAGATCTACTGTCACTAGTGACGTAATGGCAATTGAACGTAACACTGCAATTACCAGCAATGTGATGATGACGTCATCGATTACCAGCAATGTAACGATGAAATCATCCTCATTCATACAAGATCGGGTTCGAAACTGCAAACTAAATCTAATAAAAAAACTTCGCAACCAAATTCAAAACGGAAACATAAATAAATGGAAATCGCAATGGATATGATTTCCGAGCCTAAAGTAGATTTCAGATTAGATATCAAGAAGGTGATTATAATTAATGTCGAAATCAATTTTTATTCTAAATATTTGTGGCAAAACTCCAAAAAGCTGCTATTTATGTTACTATTTACACAAAAAGATGAAGTTTTGTACTTTTAATTTTTATGGCTTATACAATAGCGATAGTTAAAAAAGAATGACATTTTTGTCGGACTCTCTCAAAAAAAATTTTAATCTGTTGTGTTTTAGCTTATTAAATTTGTCAACTTAGCTTCAAAAGTTTTGAGTTTTTTTTTTACTTGAATAAATCGTATTTGTATCTTGCGTTGACAATGTTGAAAAACCGTCGTGTCGTCTGCGTTTTCAAATCGTCGTTCATCGAGAAAATTTGTTATTATACGTACATATATATATACGTATATCTGTTTGCCTTACTTCTCTGACATAGAGCTTGTTAACCAAAAAGCTAGAGCATAATTTATTAATGAGAACACCAAAACAGAATAAAAATTAAAAATTTTAAATCCACAACAGTCTGTTTTGCCGCAGACGGCAAAATTCTATAATATTTAGTATTCTATTTCTTTTTATTAGTATTCTATTCTTTTATTTTCATCAATTCTATTTGAATAAGAATTACATCCTGATGAGCGGAATAGGCAAAACAGACTGTTGAGGTTTCAATAAAATTCTCTACGTGGCTTTTGTAATTTGACTACAGTATATATGATTCACTGCAACTTTATCGCAGTAATTTCATCGCAAGGTAATTTTGTCGTTTGGTAATTGCATTGAGTATCTAACGCTAACCCTAATTTGTACTTGTAAAAACCATGAAAAGACTATTGAACTCGATTAAAATTTAGCATTGCAAAGAGCAAGGACTCAACTCGACTTTTCGAATTAACTCACGACTTGAAAGTTAAAGTATTTCTATGTGGTATAAAAAAAATGGTGCTAAAAAACAAATCTTTAAAACACACAAAAATCATTTGCTTATGAAAAATCAAGTTACTAACAATGTGGTATATAACGGTGTAATTACACAGCAGTCAAAATGTATTGTGATATAATTGCTATACGACAAAATTATCAACCATGTAACTGCGATGAAATTACCGTGATGAAATTACCAGCGTAAAATCACTGGACATTATTGTAATAAGCTACCTTTTTTTGCATTTTTGAGACTAATATCTGATTAATGAACTATTGTTTTAAATTAAAGCCTTTTAAAGAATTTAGAATTAAAAGTGAAGACGCGCGAAGTATGGTCGAGTGCGGATAAGAGCGCCGTCTCGGGCTGTTGTTTGGCTCTCGGGCTGTTGTTTGACCACCACTGGGCAATAGGCTAGGGATGTACGTGTGAATATTTGCCTAAGCTACGAAAAACTATATGTAGTTGTATATCTTTGGTATGGTGCAGAATTTTTTAACCCAATATTAATTTATTTGGCAAGTTCAATTTCTTAACTTTTGGATAAACCTTTTTGCAGCAAATACCTGAAAAATCTTCAAATCCCTATATAATCTTTTTAAATATTTTTTATTTGATTTAAAAAATTTATAAATTTAAATAAATTCTTGTCTTTATAGGACTTTAATTTTATGTTACGACATTACACATTGAAAACCAGTTAATATCGAATTTTTTACGCAAATTTTGTTATCTAACAAATGTTGACCAATGGCGAAATCTGAAATAGGTACATTTTCAATATATTTACATTGACGTTTTAAAAAATCTTTTTGTGGTTTAACTTGACTTATGATTGATTTTGAAATATGTTGTCGAATTTCGTTGGGATGTTTTACCTAATGATGTTATTGCTAACGATTTCTTTTGACAAAAATTAACCAAAAGAATTCTAAATAATACAGTCTTTTTAAAGACTACCAAAATTAAAAGAGTTAATGGTTTCATCGACATCATTGGCCATTTGCAAATTTATAAAGTTGATATTAGCATTACAAAATGCTAAGTTGATAGCAAAGATGTACTGTATATAAGACACGTTGTACAAAACCACGTTTATTTTGTTGTAGTACGGAATTTAGATTCGGTTATTACATAGCAGTAACTTAGAATTGAGAGTGATTTTGTAATTTAATAAATGAGTAATATAAAAAAAAAAGATTTAAAGTCACTAATCCAGGGTTTACTGTTTCGAAAAAGAAAGTTGAATACTCACATTGTTTGGTTTGATCTTGTTAATCTTCGTCAAATAATCAAGTTTGTTTGAAAATGAAAATGCAAATGCTTTTGTTTTGCTTGCGTGATTAAAGAGTTAAACACAAAATGAACAGGTTGGTTTTAGATTTTGTGTAAGTATTGTTACATTTCCTTTGTTTTCTGAAACTTTTTGCTTATCTGTACATAATTATTTAGTTAATTTAAAATCTTTACTTGACATAATGTTTTTTCTGCAGATGACTTAGATGGTTTAATAGTATTTTGCTGTCTTTTGGTGGGGTGACTGGTTGCAATTAATTAATATACTATGTGATTTAATCTGTTGTGTGATTTACAAGATTTTTTGTAATTGTAAATGGCGTACAGGTATTACACGGCAAATAATAAACATAATTGAATAGAATGTTGTTGAAATTTACAGTGTAATAACATTCAAAGAAAATGGCTCATAGGTAGCTGGCAGAACTAACATTATTCTATTTTATTCCTATTTAATGGTTCAGTTTCGGTTCAATTTCAGCAAATTTTACTTTAAGGAGTTCAGTTCCGGATTAAACGGATTAAGCTAGTTTTATTTTTAAGGTTTCAGTTCCGGTTCAGCTCCGGTTGGGTTCAACGAAAATCATAAGCTATTAGTACAAATTTTCGATTCGGGTTTGGTTTATTCCCTAATTTTACGAAACATTTTTGTGCATTTTTCAAGCGTTTGAACTGAAAGCATGGTTTGTGGATCGTGGCCATAACCTATCAGACCAAAGGATTTGGAAAAGAGAGGCAAAACATTTTTATTCGAATTATGGCTTTGCAAAGTTTTACCGAAAAGCCGAAACGTAAAAATATTACTGAGAAGAATAGATTAGCTTTAGTAATGTGCCTGAAATCTTTTTGGCACCCAAAAAATTAATTTAAAAGTGTTCTGCATTGAAATCATAAATTTTATGATTGAGTCTGGCGTCCATAGCATTAAAATAAATTATTTATACATAAAATAACTTTCTTTCTTTCCTGATACATTACAGATGCAGTTTATACCTTAAAAAAACATACTCGTTGCCTAAAATATTATATTGTTCTCAAATTCCTTTGTGGGTGAACAGATTGTGGTGGCGACGATAACCCCATTGCCCTGCAAATTATTAATGCAATATTATAAGATTATGATTGTCTATTATTAGTTACCATATCTCAATAGGCGCAATTTCAGACAGACATAGGTGTACTAGCCAAAAAAATTTTGGAGGGGAGATGAAGTTTTGGCCAAATTTTATGACATTTGTCGGAATCGTAATTTTTTAGTATTTTACGGATAGGACAAAAAATTGTCTGAGATTATAGGATGAAGACGAAAAAAAAGGTTTTCACTTGAAATAGATCTCGGATTTTTCAATTTTTATTCCAAAACCATGTTCTTTTCTGAAAAAAGTCTTCAGCCAAAGGTAACAAACATACAAGCTTCATGTCCAAATGCACAATGTTGATTTACTGGATTTTAGAATTCAAGACTTTTGAGTTCTTTCTAAAATGCTTATTCAAAATTCTAAAATTTCGGGCAAAATTCTAAAACTCCGGAAATTTATGAATTCAACATCCAATTCTAGACATGTCCGGATTTTCCAGGACGGTATGGTAACCCTATTTTACCGCCACCGATTGGCATGTTTTAGGAAGACCATATGGTAAACAGCTGCATACCTAAAAATTTTTAAAGTGGACATATTTTTGTTAGGTGAATAGGTTTTAAAAGTTACTTTATACGAGGTCTGTCCAAAAAGTATCCGACTTTTGGGCATAAAACACACAACACAATGAATATCCCAAATTTTATTTAATCTCCTTCAAAATACTCCTCTTGCAAGTGTATACACTTTTCCCAGCGTCTCTACCACTTTTGGAAATACCTCTTGAACTCTTCCTTTGGAATGTTCCTGAAATGCGCCGTCGTTTTTTCATAATGTCCTTACGAGACTGAAATCGCGTCTCTTTTAGTGTAGTTTTTAACTTGGGGAATAGCCAGAAGTCGCATGGTGCCAATCAGGAGAGTAAGGAGCTGACGCACAAGTGCCGTATTGCTTTTGGCAAAAAGACCTTTGATTACATGGGTGGAATGAGCGGGAGTATTGTCATGGTGAAGCTGCCAGTTCTTCCCTGTCTACATGTCTGGCCGCTTTTTTCGCACAGCATCACGAAGGCGACATAAAACCTCCAAGTAATACTCTTTATTGATTGTTTGGCCTTCTGGTGCGTATTCGTGATGCACTATGCCGCGAAAAATAAAAAAAACAGGTCAGCATCACTTTCAAAATATTGCGAACTTGTAGTGCTTTTTTGGACCTTGGTGATTCCGAATGTCCCATTGTGAAGATTGAAACTTGCTTTCTGGATCGTAACCATAAAGCCAGGTCTCATCACCAGTTATGATAGTCTTTGTAAATTCTAGGTCATTGTTTGCACAATCCAACATGTCCTGGGCGATTTCTACACGGAGCTCCTTCTGTTGCTTCTACACGGAGCTCCTTCTGTTTGCACAGCAGCTTGGGAATGAACTTGGCCGACACTCTCTGCATTCACAAATCTTCAATTAAAATAGAGTGAACTGATCATCTACTTATTTCTACTTCCACAACAATTTCCCTGAGTGTTAGACGGCGATTTTCTATCACAATTTGGCGAACCTTCCCAATCACTTTTTCGTTTCGGTTTGTGAATGATCTGCCAGAGTGTGCCTCACTCTTTACCGACATTTGACCGTTTTTAAAGCGATTAAACTATTCCATTATTTGAGTTTGACTTAAGGCCTCATCTTCAAAAGCTTTTTAAATCTTTTGAATTGTTTTAGTTTGATTATTATTAATACCGACGTAGCTTTTGGCAGAACTTGATACAATATCTTTGTTCGATGTTTTTTGTCATTGCGCTTGCGAGCAAAAAATCAACGATCATGCATTATAGGACTGCACTAAATGCTTCAAAAAAATAGAATGACACCAACTATCGGTTTGAAATTTTTTATGCGTGAGCAGTTATTGTGACGTACAATCCGCCAAAACTACTTTACTGGCATGGCATTATTTTTGGCGGGAGGAGATAAGGTCGGATAATTTTTGGACAGACCTCGTACATTATTTTTTTCATCAATATAATTAATAAATGAAAAAAGTATGCCTAAAGAATTTAGAATATTTTTACGACTTAATCTGCATTCTACTCCTGTTTTGCAATCATAATAAAACTTATGTAATTGTTTTAGAATGGTCGCTAATTGACTTATTTTTTTGCCCAAATTACAATTCTTTCAATGTATTGCTCCGCCAAAAAAATAAAAAAAAAAGAAAACAATGAATTGTCAAGGCAGCACAAAATTTGGTAGCAGAATGAGTTTTTATGAAACGTCCTGGGGAGGCAATAAAATATTGGAAAAAAATTAATAGCCTACAAGCAATAGCGTATATAAGGGGAGCATTGTGCCATGGCTCCCCTTTCTCTTGGAGATTACTAATTATAGAAATCAGAGACAGATTCAAAGTGAAGACCTTTATTTTAGAGGTCACTATGTTTTTGGGACAAAAAATTTACAAAACCGAGACAAATTCAAAGTGAAGACTTTTTGTTTTTCAGAAATACTTCCTTGTTGGGACAAAACTTATAAAATCCGAGATTGATTTAAAGTGAAGGCCTTTTTTTAAGTTTATTTTTTTCATTACTTTTTAGGAACGAAATTTTTTCTGTTAACAAGCGTCCCGATTTGCCCCTTCGAAAATATGGTATACCTCCCTTGCAAAAATCCTCGGTACGCCACTGCCTACAAGGGAGTTGTCATAAAAATTAGTGAAGAAATTCAAAACACTGAGGAGGTGATTTCATCTCGCTTACATCGTGGTGATGCAACTAGAAATAAACTATAAAAAAAAATTATTTCATGATTAATAAAAGTAAATTATGGTCAGACTAATAAAATAAATGCCTAAGTCGGTTTTTGGCAAAAATGATGTATTTACATCAAAATGATCCAAATGGCGCATCTTTTGGTACAATGAACGTTTCCGATTGTCCACTAAAGAGCGTTTAATACCCAAAAAATAAAATTGCTCAAGTCGTGAACTGGACGTGAGCATTTTAAAATATTGCCCAAGTTAGCCGATGTCTACTTAGCAGTTGAAGAGTATGTACATTGTACAAGTAAAAAAATCTCTGCATAAATTGACAAGTCATTTGTAAAAATGACTCTGTTACACTGCTTACAGTTATTTTGTTGACTTACCAGGTTAGCACAGTTGGCCTATTTTTTTAGTTTTATAAGCCTTAGTTGATTAAAAAAACAATTACAATTTCGGCAAACTGTGCTTTTGTTAATGGTGGAAAAAGCATTGTCAAAGTAGGCCAACTAATAAAAAACGGCAGTTTGTAAAGAGTCAAAGGCAATTTTATAGTATGTTGTCGAAAATGAAATGAAACTTCGCGCAAAAAGTTTATGCACTACTACACTAAAGCCTCTACTGCAGGGGTTCTCAAACTTTTGGTTTTATAGAGCCCATGAAAAGGTTGGCCATTATTTACGGAGCCCACAATAAATTTATAAAAATAAAAACAAAAAAAAAACACATTGTTACTTGCCGATTGATGTTCCTGAGTAAATTGAAAGTGCTTTATTTAATGACTCGGATGTATTTGCTGCTTTGTATTTAAACAATATGCCGTTATTGCTTCTTTGGACAGTTGCAAAATTAGCCAAGTCAGTATTTTAGTAAGTAAACGAATAGCTCGCGGAGCCCCTAGGTTTCTCTCGCGGAGCCCTGGGGCTCCGTACGGAGCACTTTGAGAACTTATGCTCTGTTGATTAAACCTAATCACGTACTTTTTTACGTTTCAGGTTTCAGGCTTAATGTTTGTTAATTAGCTTGTCTGATAGATTATGTGACTGATCTAAGTGAGTAAATAAATTACTTTTATGTTACTAAAGTCAATCTGGTATCTTTTTAAGGAAATCTATAAGTCTATTAGAACTATAATAAAATAGCAATAAAAAAATTGATTATTTTTCACTTCTTTCTTAAATTTGAATCAATAAACTTTTACAGTGCTTCCTCAATTATCCGCACCTCGTTTATCCGCCATTCAATTACCCGGCTGCTATACTTTGTACTGTACAATGTATTTTAGTACATCACAGAAGTAGTGCATACCACAGTACATTATTTCAAAATAATTTTGAAATCTACTGAGAAAACGTGAGTCTACTCGCAAACAATCCATATTTAATTCAGTTTTTAGTACAGTGTAGATCTAAACAATAAACATATACGATACTGTATACTTTCGTTGGTTTGACTATAAGATATCAATTAACCATTTTTTGCTTGTTTGTTCATATATTTGAAAGGAACGACCCAACTAGACCGGATGATCGAGAAAGCATTGCAATCTCAATAAAGTATCTTTAAATTTTATAGCTATTAGAATATTAAACAAAATTATTATTACCTAAGTCCGCAAAAATCATTATTATTATTGCCGAAGTCACAAAGTGTGTTTATTTCACACAAATGTATCCCGAAATGTCTTCCTTGCACACAGTTTTACAATGCTCACATTAAATTTTACTTACTCAATGTTTTTTAATCAAGGTTTCAAGAAAAAACAATAATTTTTTTTAAATGAAAAATTTTTTTTCCTATTTTTTTTTACAAAACTCTAAAAAATTATTTGGGCATTTATTTTACTAGTGTGTCGTTATACTAATTGAATTAATAAAAAAAATGTAAGTTCTTTAACTCATAACTGAAAAATCATAATTATTACATTTTTTATTAAACTACTACTAGTTTTGAATGCGAACAAAACACCTAAAGACTTTGAAAAAATCATTTTTTAAAGTTATGCGCCCTTTAAAATTTTAAATTTTATGAACCGAACCGTCGCCAGATCTATTTCTTTATATCAAGTTTTTGCAATAAACGTGGAGACAAGTTTTAGAATAAAAACGCTAGACTTTAAAAACTTACTTCTTTATCTTAAATCAAAAAAAAATTTCGTAAAAAACACTTTACTCAAAAAAGGACATATTCTTTCAAGCCTTCATCATTAAAAATATAATCTAAATGGTTTTCAAAGGAAATAAAATTTGTTGTACGCGAGTCTTAGCGGTAAGCACGCAAAAATTAATTAATTAATTATTTTTTACTTTACTTTCACTCCCAAGAAAACGTCACATGCACTAGACAATCGTCAAGCAATTACCCCGGCCTGCTTCCGGGGATGTCAAGATATCGCTGTGAGGTTAAAATATTTTATTTTGGTTTTTGAATTTTTTATTTTAGAGACATGGTTAGACGGTAAGTAAACATTGTACAATAAACCTTCAAGCACTACATTGGGTTGAAAAAATTTGAAATCAAGGCTGTTCTATAATTTTAGAAAAGCAAAGTAAAAGTCAAAAATGAACTAAAATTTTGTGTACAAATATTCAAGCATCCTGCAGTAGCCGACCTCTATCTGACATAATATCTGGACGAACAAGAATAGAAGATAAAGTGATTTATGCAGATGTGATTAGAAAAGGGTGAAAGTTGTTTTTGTTCAAAAGATATTTTAAATGGCTTTAAAAAATATCAATTTTCAAAAAGATAAAGTAAATTAATTATAGAAACGGACTTACATATTAACATGAAACAATTGAAACTGAATTGTTAGCTTTTATTGATTTTGCGTATTTACGAGAAACATAGGAATTAAATTTGCATGATGTAAATAGCTTGTGTCCTGCACGCAGCATCCAAGATTTCGTAGCTACGATAAACAAGAATCCTTTCGGTATTTAAATTTTTATTTTTATTTTCCCAATGAACTTTTACAAATCTTTTGTTGGAAATTTGACAATTTAGCTTTTTGCGTTTAAGTTTTTTTAACACAAAATGCACCGAACCACTTATCACACAGGATTATTTACGTTTGGATGAAGCTTTGTACCTAACAAGAACCAAAATGTCGTTTGAATAGTAAACTGTAATCCTCGAAAACCTGCAACAATGCTTATTCAAGTTATTAATAGCCACTCGTTATGCTTATACTTATAGCATATTATTACAATGGCAAGTCAACAGAAAATCAAATTATTAATATATTACGTCGGTATAATTGTAAAAAATGTTAAATATTTGGTTAAACAATTATCAGAAACTACTGACCTTTGACGACAAAATAGAAGATTTAATAGATTGTACTCAAATACAGAGTTGGCAAAATGTTTTTTTGAAAAAAAATCTTGTTTGGGCATCATGCAATCAAATAGAAAAAATTTGCCTGAAGCAATTAAGCATTTAACTAGAAGAAAGAAAGCTTGTGTTATGTCATGAAAAAAGTGCAGTTTTTCAAAATGTACTCTTACTTTCCAAAATTCTAGCACAACCAGCAATTAGCAAAAATAGTTTTAAAAACGTCATATATAAATTGTATGATTATGTAAAGGCAAAACAGGCACAATTGATCAAAGAATAGGGGCTTGGTCGTGTCACATCAAATGACCACCTTGCACAATGCAGCACTGGGCGTATAAATTAGGTGATTAAGTTGAGCAAATGCCTTCACTGTCTCAGCTTTGAATAAAGACCAAAACTAAAAAGTAATAAAAATTCTTTGACCTTATTTAGGATCTTGACTCGTTCTTAATTTTGTCAGTGATAAACAAGCAAACGAATCTTGGGTTTTCAACATTTTGGGATTTGCAAAGTAAATCTTCTTTTGAGTGAAGCATTTATCAAAAAAAAAAAAGAAAAGGTATTGAATTTAAATTAAAGTTGAGAGAGTAAATCATTTTTCTTGAAAATAAAGTGAAAAGGAAAAAAATATTCCTATTTCAAGTCAAGAGCTAAAAAAAAGTCTTTTCTTTCAATTGAAGGACAAAAAGCACTAAGCGAAACAAGTTTTTAAGCACAATTAATTCATCACAGTTTACAGTCAAGTTTAAATTACTATATAGCCTAATGCTCCGCCCTAACTGAGGCTTCATTTTTAACTAATTTATGAATTATAATTTAATGTACATTTTACATCAAGTAATTTTTGCTGCAAGACAAAATCCCGTTATTTTCTTCACAGTGTATCACTGTTTTGTAAGCTTAAACACAATATTTCGCTTTAACCAGCACTAAAAGTCTACAAACACACAAACATGCAGACTTATTTATTCTTTTATTGAGTAATAAAAAGACAATGGTACTCATATGAAAGTCAGCTACGCTCTTACATATGTTGTGCAAATCAAATAAAATTTTGCGGAACAATCGATGATCTTTTGCAAAACATCGCAGTTAAAATAACCGTGCTAGACAGCATCATAATAATTTGTGACCACCTGATTACTGTTTTTCTTTTGTTATTTTTAATTCTACTGTTTATATTATTACTATTTTTTTACATTTACAAAATTACGGCAAAGTTAGATCTGTCAAATGACATCTTTTATTCCTTTGCAGTCCCAGTTCGACGATTTGGATTAATTCTCTTAGTTATAAGCAAGTAGTTACTAGTTGGTAGCATGAAATTGATATTTGTTTGTTTTTGTAACAAGGAAATAAAATCTTCTGATTAATGCTAAAAATTTAATTCGAAAATTTTCATTTACTAATGATTACTTTAAAACTATTACTGTTCTGAGGTTTAGAAGGTTTTGCAACAAAATAATGTTTTGTTTTATCTCCAGACTATTGTTCGTTGAAGTAACTAGATAGTTTTACCGGTACAATAAGAAATTGAATTAAAAAACTTTGATCATTGAAAATAAATTTTAGTACGAAACATTAAAGCAGTCATTGTTAACCAGAGTCGTTTTTCTGGATAGAAAATTTTTCGTTTTTCAAAAGTTTGTTAGAGTGTTGTTATGCTTTTATACGAGAAACTGCTCAAAATATACGCTTGATTTCTGCGTATGGAGTGGACAAGCACAAAAACTGAAGCGAAAATATTTCTAGTTCTTAATAGTAAATATTGCCTCAACTATGTTAAAACAAGGAGTTATGTATCCAAATGTGTGACTCTGTTTAATTTAATCCATTTAAAATAGGCCTACACACAAATTCATTAAATTGTATCGTTATTCTGAATCCATAAAACTTTAGTTCTATTTCGACGTAAGATTTTACTCAATAAATAATCTCGGGATAACCGAGATTTACTTCGAGACACAATCTCACTCGGACCCTAATCCTAAACCCTAGTCCTTTCAAATAAATAAGATCAATACGGCACTGAAACATTTTGTGATTCACACTTCTTATATGTGGCCTAAATATAGCATTAAAATTGCAGACCAAAATAATACCAAAAACTTATTTGCAAATAATTTCTTTTAAGTTAAATTGTAATGAGTAGTCAATCGGGGCTCCAAAATATTTATGGGAGCGTAAAAAAATTTTTTCAAGCGAAATCAGAAGAAAATTAGCTCAATTGGATTTAAGTATTTCAATTGGACAACACCGCTGTAAAAATTGAAAAAGCAGAAAGTGAAACAGTAAAAAAACTCATAACAACTAATCCATTCATAAAAAGAAAACAATAAGCTTAACATAAACGTTTACGACTTATATCAGACAAATGAAGTAAAAAAGATTGGAGTCAAATTTTTAAAAATAACTAGATATCAATGACCTTGTTGCTTAAATTGTTTACCAAAATTATTTCCACGAGTTTTTTCAAAAAAAAAATTTTGTTAACCAAATGATTAAGAAATTAAAAATTCATTAAATTTAGCTTTTGAAAAAATTTGTAGAATTATGGTAAACAAGTTTGTAATAAGGTCATTAAACTTTACTTTTCTAAGTTAACGAAATCTTTTCTAGTTTTTTGTCTAATAAGGGCTGATGTAAACCGGAAATGTTAATGTTAAGTTTACATGGGGTTTATTGTTTTCTTGTTACGAATAGATTAGTCATGTTGAGTTTGATTGTTTATGAATAAAAAAAATATCTGCTCTCCTTCTATTTAAAACCATGCACAATTTTTTGTAGAAATAAGGTTTTAGTTGGAAGCAGGTCACGTGATAACACACGACCTTTAAAAGGAAGTGATTTAGTTGCTTGCTTCGGAAACAGGGTTATTTTAGTTAATTGTTCAAACTTATTTGTTCAACATCATAATGCACAGTAATCCAAGTTAGCCAGAACCGCTTTGAACATTGCTTGGTAAGGGTTATTTTCAGTAAGATATTTAAAAATTTTGAGGTACCATTATATCGTGCGATGCGACAATTCATCCGAGGCGTGAATCACAAAACGTTTTAGAGCCATCTCGATTTTATTTGTTTGAAAGAGTGAGGGTTAAGGTCTGAGTGAGATTGCAAACCGATAGTTCGGGATCGAATATCATTTGTCGACTGATATACATGGTTGATATACCCCGAAGTAGAATTAATTTTTATATGCCAGATTACAAATCATTTCACGGCGGCTTTGAAAATTACTCTTGGATATTACAAAGCTAAAGCTTTAATAACTTAGTAGCAACATCAGTGTTAAAAACAGGTTCAGTGTTTTGCAATAAATCATATTAGCGTTCATGTTTATTAAAATGAAGCAAAAGTAGGAAAAGAACAAAAAAGTAAAAAAGTCTTAACTTAAGAATTTTCTAGTGCAATGAAAAGGGTTTTCAAAGCTACGAGCGTCCCGGTTTGTCCCTTCGAAAATATCTTATACTCACTAGCATATTTAGGGGGATCAATAATACGTAGGTTTACCTTTTGTTGGACAGTAATTTTGGTGCCATGCCCCCCTTTTAGGGGTCCATGGCCCCCTTGGAGATCTTTTTGACAGTAAAGACAGATTTGATGTGCAGACCCTTATTTTGCTTTCCTAGAGGTCAGAAATCTTCAGAGACAAAAATCATAAAATACTTCACGATTTAAAGTAAAGAGCTTTCTTTTTTTTTAGAGAACACTTATTTTTTGGGGATAAAATTTACCAATTACGAAAACAATTCAAAATAAAAACATTTTCTTTTGACTATCACTTGTATATATTTTTCCACTAAAGCATATTTGATTGTGGTTGTATGACACCCCTTTCAAAAATCCTCGGTACACCACTGGATACGCCTACTGATGGTGAAAAAACAAAAATGGTGTTACACAAACATTTATCTGTCACACTGCTGAGGTGATTGCAGATTTAGAATTAGTTAGACGTGGCTAACATATAACTTTCCCTGTTTCTAGTGTGTTTTACTCATGAGTACTGCCCACAAACTTAAATTTAAATTAATATAATTCTTGTTTCTTTTTTGGCAATTGTCACAACACAATATTCACTCAAATATGTGTCAATCATTTTATGTCAAATTTTATTTCAGCTCAAAGATTTTGTTAAGCGCAACAGTATTCTGGAATAATCTTCATCGTATTTGACTATGACTGGTTGAAAAACTTGAAGAAACAAATAAACTCTTATGATGAATTTAAAATATATTGCTACAGTATTAGCAATCCTTATTACAAGTAAGAATAACTTATGTACTTCGTTTACTGTTTCTTAAATTGCTCTATAAAAGCTAAAAATTAACTCGGACGATTAACAGAAGCATTGAACAATGCATCAAATAATATCGTGTCGAACTAATTGATAAGTAGCCTATATAGTTGAAGGTAGATTACAGTTGGGAAACGTTATTAATAACACGCAAAAGTTTTGGCTATTTTTATATTATCTGCTCTTTGGTTTGGTTAGTAGGAACGTAGAATTTTTAGTTTATAAAATTTTCGGTAAATTATTATTCACAAATCAAACAAAATTGACTTTATACAACTAAACTTAACTTAATAAAGAAAGATGATTGCTTTAAAGAGTAGAAAAAATTAATAGAATAACCGAAAGTTTTTTAAAAGAAGCCGTAAGTTTTTTTAGAGTTTTTGCTTATATCTTTATTCGCGAAAACAGTCATAATAAAGCTGAAAGCAGATTTTAAAAAGACTGTTTAATTGTTATAAAAATTGCTTTAAATTGTTTGAGCTTTACTTAGCACTGGCGTAACGTAACCCATTCATGTCAAACTAGTGAGGATATGTGGGCCGCATCGGTAAAATTTTTATTAAAAAAACTTACAGCTAGCCGCAATCGGATTAGCAAGCAAGGTCATGACCTTTTGACCTAAGGTTGGCCAAGGTTCTAAAACTTGCGCCTCAGGTTTTCCTTTTTCTTAAATCAAAAAGAAGAGTAAAAAAAAATGTTCGCTTTAATTGGATGGCAAACCTCGGCCACGCTTGCAGCTGCTGTAAATCTTTTTTTAATTTTATGTTGAAACCAAGTTGAAGACAAAAAATATTAAATCATCATTTAGGGAGTTTTTCCAAAAAATCCATGTTCTTTTCGTAAGTAATATTTCGATTTCATATTGAACATCGGATAAAAAAATCGTGAAAAGACAATAGCAAGAAGTGAGTTTAACCTGCCTGATGTAATCTGTTATCACTTGCAGGCAGCCAAGCTTTTTTTCAAAATCCGAGCGTATTTTGTACGTTTGCACATTGAATAAAAGTGATTTTAAAGTTGTAGTCATTTTAAAAATTAAATAAAGTCAATCTGAGGCTTGTTCACAATAAAAGTGGACGCGGAAAAATTAAATCACGTTGCGGAAAATAAAAAGAATATTTAGACTAAAAGCAAAAAGCTTAGAAAAAAGCCAAAAGCTCAAAATTTTTCGTATTACGTAGCAAAGTATTAAAGTTAAAACAGTTTAACTTTTCATCCTGGTTTAAACTAAAAACGGTAGCGGAAAAAACAACGAAAAGCGGAATTTTCGCAACGTTTTTAAAAATTACGTTTTCCTCCTCCGTTTTCTTTTCAAACTAACCGTAATTCAGCGGCGCAATAAATTAATAAAATATAAACTTTCTTCGTTTTTTTTTTGAAATATCGGTCATCTTTAAAAATTGTAAATAATTAGCCTATAGTTTCACTGCATAAAAACAAATACAATAATTTTTAGTCAGTTTTTTAAAATGATTTAAGAAATTATTGAAATAGAAATAAACCATAGGAAATAGAAAGTGTAACAAATGTTTTAACCGTCTTTTGTAAAAATCAATAACTTAAAACAAAACAAAGAAAGTGGTTAAAATTGCCGTGGCTTTGATCCCTATGGTCTTGGTTTAAAACCTAATCGCGCCATTCAGTTGTGTTAATGGAAAAAACACTTTACGACACTTTCCTTTTATAGGTGGTCTTGGAAAACAACTCTCAATATCAGTCATATATCTAAGAAACGAAATAAATTTTAACCAGACAAAAATATTTTGGAATCTCCGGAAGCAGGTGGAGGTAATTGCTTGAAAGTTGCTTTATTTGTGGCTCCTCCGACATTTTCCTGCAAGTCAGGATAATCAAAAAAATGAAAGGAAAAAATAAAATAATTGCGAAATGCTTACTTCAATGAATACGTGTATCATTTATGCATAGGCAATATGCATAGAAATAATATCTATTGACCTAGGACAAATTCCCAAAAATGTGCCACGGATTTTTATCGGGAACAAAGTATAGGGTGGACCATAATGACGGGACACATTTTAAACGCTATTTTTTTAGATTATATAAACAACACACAGTGCTAAATTTATTTATTACATAATTTATACACAGGAGTTTAACATGTCATCTAAGATTTGAATATTACATCAAGTTTTATTCTTTCAGGTATTAATAGTAATAAATTGATTTTTGTGACAAGGTCATAGCGTGGTGTGCAGTGACTTATTCATGTGTGATCGATCCTTACTTTTTTAAGGACAAAAATGGTGCAGCTGTAGCAGTTACTGCAGAGCGTTACTACGACCAACGTTCCCTCTAAGAGCTTGCTTAGTGTGCGCGGAATGAAAGGCTGTGTGAGCATGGATATTACCTGAGCCCAGTGGTGGATATTCCAATTTAGGGGCCCGAGGCAAGAATTTCATTTCACCTCTAATTTCCCTATTTTTCTCCCAAAATCAAAGTGTTCTCTAAAAAAAAAAAGGTCTTCACTTCGATTTCATCCCTAATTTCCTGATTTTATTCTCAAAATAAAGGTGTTCTCTAAAAAAAAAAAAGGGTCTTCACTTCGATTCCTTAATCCTTGATTTCCTATTTTGTTACCGAAATCAAACCTTGCCAACGCTCATACAGCGAAAGCTTGCCAAAACTTAGGCAGTGCGCGGCAAAACGAAAGTACTGCGCGGGGGTTCTCTCGTTACTGCGCGGCCGCGCAGGCGCGCAGCTTAGAGGGAACCGTGACTACGACATATTAAATACCTTCTTTCTTCCCCAGTTACAAAGGTTTAATCTGAAAGATATGTGGATGCAACAAGATGGTGCCACTAGTTATACCGGACGACTTTCAATGACAACACTTTGATCAAATTCTCCCGGACATCTCATTTTGAGATTCGGCGATATTTATTGGCAATCCAGGTCACCTGATCTAACCCCAATGGACTTTTTTCTGTGGGGTTACCTGAAAGATAGGGTATATGCAGGCAGGCCACAAACAACAGAGGAACTGAAACAAAGCATCCGTACAGAGATTACAGCTATTCAAGTTGATATGCTAATCCGCACTTTACGTAATATGAGAAATCGAGCTCTTGAATGTTTTAGTCGTGATGGTGAGCATCTCAGAGATGTATTATTCAAATCTTAGATAACATGTTTAACTTCTGTGTATAAGTTATGTAATAAACAAACATAGCAATCTGTGCTGTTTATATAATCTAAGAAAATAGCATTTAAAATGCATCCCGTCATTATGATCCACCCTGGTATAAAAATATAATCTAGAATTTAAATAAATGGATTAATTCTTTTTTTTACTAACAGAAGCGCAGTTTCATCTTTTATTTGTCCTTTGAAGCAAATTTGAACAAAATTACTCAACTCAGCAAATTGGAAGCAAATAACAAGTGGCTTTGCATCGGCAACTTGGTCAATTTAATCTTAGAAAACCTTAAAAAGACAAGCGCAACTTTTTGGAAAACAGAAAGCTCTTATATAAACATGACAACCCTGAAACATTAATCAGTTAGTTGCACTGAAGCCAGTTTAAAACTTTAATAATATCAAGTTGCAAAACTATTTTTGTAGTTCTTTAACAAAAACTATCGCTTAATTTTTTAGGTGATGACGTCGTCAAACAGGTTTCAAATCAAAATATTTCTTCAATAACGTATACAATAGATTGCTGCCACGTGACCTTAAGATCAGAAATTGATCCAGTTTTATCGACTTATTTTTTCGAATGGTTGGTGATCGATGATGATAAAACTGTGAGTGTTTTTAAGAAATTAAACCAGTTTTACAGTGATGTTTTTATATACCATTACTGAGCATTTAAGTAAAGATTAAGAAATCTCTGACATCTGTATTAAGTTTATTTTAAATATTAAAAAAACAGAAAATTGATTTACTTGAAGATCTTTTTTAGATTTATCATTGCAGATAATCTATCATGTACAATTTAGAAACCTCAGGAAGTAGCGACATCTAGTATAACTTTACTTAAATGTAATAAAAGATATCGGCATAAATGAAATTTCTTTTTGATTTTAAAAACCTTATGCGTATTAGAGTTTTTTAGAAGGAAAATTACTCCGACTTTAAACTGGCGCCGAAAGTTTATTTTTTATTATTCCTAGATGTTGTACTTCCCGATTCAGATGCTGGAAACTTAAAAAAATATTAAAAAAGCTATTAGAAAAGTCTTAGGGAGCCCGTTGAAGTGTTACGCAGGTATCCAGTGACAATGTACAAAGCGTTGTCAATGAGGCGAGTGTAAGCACTGCGACACCAACTTAATGTGTGGTATCCAGTGATAAAAGTTTCGAGACCGGTCTTGAGACTAATTTTCAGGGTCTCGGTTTCGGCCTTTTGCTGGTGGTCTCGGTCTTGGTCTCGTAATGACCTGGTCTCAGTCTCGTACTTTTTAAATTGGTCTCGAGACCGGACATTTTTTGATGTTTTTGTTATTTGATGTGGTTATGATGATTTACTGCTTTCTTCACCATAAACAATTCTCCTTGCAAAATGAAATTGAAAGCCTCTTATTGCTTCCTAAACTTTTGAATAAACATAGTCAATAAATGGTAAAATGACAGAAAACTTGACCTCAGCAAGAATAAAATTGAACAACGGAATCCAGTAAGCTTTTTTTAATTGGATTTTGCTCTAGCAAACGGTAACTGTGAGTCCCAATAAAGCACAAATAAAAACTCATTTATCTGATTTAAAAAAAAAATTTAATCAAATAAAATTCTCCTATAGATGAGAAGCAAGAAACACATTACAGTGCGAAATAGGCGACATTTTTGATGAAGCACAAGAACAGTTTCTCGAGTTAAAATTTAACTCAGCAGTCAAGGACAAATTTAAAGTGCTAGACCTTGAGGCGTTTTGGGCCAAATAACTTCCCATTTACCATCTTATTTCTGTGAGTCACCGACAATTTCCTGTGACTCAGGGAGTCAGGAGGATAAAAATAAAGATACATAATAATATCAAGAATGAATATTTGAAAGTGGCTCCTTTTTTTTGTTGCTCCAAGTCTTCCTTTTGTGAAAAACATTATAAATTATAGTGATCGTGTTTTCGGCCTCAACCACCCTCATAACAAATTTCTGCAAACGCCATTGTATAAATCTAATTACTTAAAACAAATTACCAAATAGCTAATAAGACGAAATAGAAAAGAAGAAAATAACTAAAAACTACTTTGATTAACCTACACAAAGACGGACATAAAATAAACAGGAGTAGCACAAAAAGAAAAGTCAGCGAGTTGTTAAGCAGCTTTTATTGGTTTGTATAATTTGTCCTTATTTCTAATCTTTTTTAGGAGATTAATTAAAGTAAATCTATGTATGTAAATCAAACATAGCCAACAAATCCAATAAATACAACGCACTAACACAGATAACCAAGCTAATCAAATATCTGAATAAAGTTTTGGTTCTAGGTGTATTTTATTGCGGTAAGTTTTACCACGACACAGTTCACTGCGGTAACTTCCACCGCTGTAGTTTATATTTTATCACTATATATTACACCACAATATCACACCATGTTGATTGCTCATTTTATTTATAGATTGTTGTTGATTTATCACACTATAAGCTGCCAAGACATGGTACAGTAGTTGACAAGCACATTTATTTCCCTAACTCTACTAACTCTAACCCCTAATTCTAACTCTAACCCTAACACCTAACCCTAACTCTAACCCTAACCCTCTAAACCTAAAAAATTTCCGTGATAGAATATACTGTGTTAGAATTTAACCATGATGGAATATAGCGGGGTGGAATTTACCCGTCACCCAAGTTTCAACCATTTTCGTGATTAGCGTGCCTTCAGCATTTTTGGGTTTTGAAAAAAATTTTTAATGATTTTTTCTTAAAGTTTTTTTGATTGCTGTTTTCAACATTGTTTACCGCCGTGCCTTGTATATTTTGGCTTTCTTTTGCTCTAGTTAAAAGGGTTTTTAAAGCGGTTTGTTTTATGATGCAATCACACTTAAGCAAAGCTCTTTTCAACATGATCGAGATGCTTGTTTAATTAAAAAGTAATCTTAGATTGCTGTTTAGAAAATCGAAATTTATAGTTTTTGAAATAATTAAACCGACTATATTTTCGTAAAATTTTTCGATCTTGGTCTTGGTCTCGGAAAAATTATCGAGTCTCGGTCTCGGTCTCAGTCTCGACGTTTGTGGTCTCGACTACATCACTGGTGGTATCAGCTGTGGAATAGATCAGAGATAGAGTACCTGCCAGCAGTGTTGTAAAACCAACATCCCAAGTTGCATCATTTGTGTGGCACAAAATATAACTTGTTGCACTGTTTTGCAAATTAGCGGAAGATCGTGGGGATTGTTTCGGTTTTACCTCAAGATAGTTTGGGACTGAATAAAAGAGTTTTTAAAAGTTCTTGTGTTTTGTTGCAAAAATGTCTTTGTTCTATAATACAGGGGTGCCCATAAGCAACCTTACACTTGTCACAATGATGAATTCATTTACTTGTCACAAAATTACACAATTACAATGATGGATTTACTTATTTATCTCACAATTACACAATTTTCAATCCACTTAAATTAACAGTTACAATAAAATCAACATAATAATCACTGTATTACATTAAATGTTCGAAGTGTTTACCTTCTTCACCGATACATTTCAAGCACCTGTCCTTTGTCACTTTTTCCTTTCAGTTAGAAATTACGCTACATTATTATGACACTTGCATAGTCACAGCAGTAGATTTTGACTCAGTCATTTTGACTCAGTCATCTTACGTAGAACAGATACGTTTTATATACGGATCACTATTAAAAGGAAGGTTTTAAACATCTAAAAGAAGGTGCAGCTTATACACGGGGGCGGCTAATACACCGGTATATATAGTACATGGATAGCAAACCGAGTGAACAAAGTCTTTTAATATTGATTTATTGAAGTCAGCAGTAACATTGCATTGTGCATTATGCTGAACTTTTACATGTGCAATTATTGACGTAATCATTAATAATTAATTATAAATTATCAGTTTTACTCTTTGGTGATATCAAGTGTAAGGTTACTTATGGGCATATTTTTCAAAGTTTTTGCATGAGGTTGTTCGGGTAGAGTTTGCGTTCAAAAACCAACTGCTTTATTGGCTCTCGTTTAATCTACTTTTTGCTCCTCATTGTCCATTAAACAAACTTAATAGTACATTTTCACCCTAATTTGAAAGAATTGTGCACATATTTAAAATTGGTCGTCTAGTAGCAGAAAAAAAAGTGTCTTGACGCATTAGGTTTTGCTGAATAACCAAGTAAAGCTTTGGAAAATATTCACTTTTTAGTTAAAGTTTTATAAGAGTGTAAAATTATTAAAACAAAAACTTGTGGTGGCTGTAAATCATTTGTCACAAGGTTTTTGTATAAGTCATTAGGCCTAAGTTTGTGAATTACTATTCATGTGAAGCATTGTAGCGAAAGTGACGACGAGCGAAAATGCTTCACATAAAAAGTAATTGCAAGACGTTAGACAAAGGGAAAGAGATGAAAATGCGTTAAACAAATGTTGCAAATCGCTTTGAATTTGATATTTTTTAAAATAAATCACTAATAATGCAAGATTTTTAAATTGTATCAATTTTTTTGCATTTTATTTTTTTGTCAAAACTGTTTCATTTCGTTACGGTAAAAAAAATTGTTATTCATATTTAGAAACGAGAGGCTATCAAATCTAATACCAAACATTTTTTTCAAATCGATTTGATCTCTAGCTGGAGAAAGTTAAATCCTCGAATTTATGAGCATGAAAGAAGTCCTGGTCACAGAAATGTAATGCGTGAATATTTGGATTTTGCAGCTAGACTTGAAAAATTACGCCTGATTGATTATGAATTCCAAAAGCATATCGTAAGTGGGAAAAAGAAATGGCAACTTATTGTTAAACAAATTGTCGATGTTGTTTTTCTCCTTGCAAGACAAAATATTGCGTTTCGAAGTCCTGAAGACAAAGGAGTTTCAAAGTTGGTTAACGATAATGCTTATGAAACCAATCCCGGAAACTTTTTGGAGGTAATCAGACTATTGGCAGTTGTTTTGTTTGAACATTTACAGAATTTGAGGAATAAGCCCAACAAAGTCAATTATTTGTCGAATAAGAGTCAGAATGAAATAATCAATCTTATTGGCAGTATGATTAAGAAGAAGATTATTTCCGAAGCAAAGAAAGCCAAATATTTCATTCTGATGTTAGATTCTACTCCAGATGTATCGCGTGAAGATCAAATTGCGGAGATTTTGAGATAGTTCACATTAATGAGAATAAGGATGTCAAAATCAAAGAAGTTTTTCTTGGGTTTTTCAAGTTTCTAAGAAAAACGCCGCAAGTTTAGTGGAAACGGTGATTGAGAAGTTGAATAATGATGGAATTGACTTAAATGATTGTCGAGGACAAGCATACGATAACGCAGCTGTTATGAGTGGTGTACAAACTGTAGCACAAAAACAAATTTTGGAAATCAATCCTCAAGCCCAGTTTATCAATTGCAAAAACCACAGCTTAAATTTGGCGTGTGTTCATGCAGCTGAAGTTCATCCAACAGTGGTTATTTTTTTTTTGGTATTATGGACAAACTTTTTGTTTTCTTTTCATCTTGGACAACACGTTGAGAAGTACTGAAGTCAAAGGTTAAGAAAACAATCAAGAAGCATTGTGAAACCAGATGGAGTTCGTACTCCAACGCAGTTGAAGTCATCCAAGAAAATTTTGACAAAATTATATTTTGTCTTGAGCATTTTGAAGGTGTCAAGTTTTCAAGTGAGACAAAATCTGATGCCTACTTCTCCATTCGTTGCAACAATTTACATTTGTTTCTCTCCTAAAATTTTGGTGCCCTATTTTTTCATCAGTGCAAAGAGTGAAAAAACGTTTACAAGATCCCAAGATTGATTTAATTCAGGCTAGTGATGATCTTGATGGGCTCAATAGAATTATTGACCTGAAATCTAAAGACATTATTAAGAATACAGCCAGATCGGCATCAGAATACTGTGAAAAGTGGAATCTATCCTTGGCAAGAGTTAGGCGAAAAAAAATGATGCCTGGAGAGAGTGGGAAAGATGATGGTTTATCAGCAATTGAAGAAATGAAAAGAATAATGAATGAAATCGCAAACAGACTAAAGACCGAACTTTCAAAACGCTCAGCCGCGTTTGTAGGGTCGCTGACACGTTTTCCTTCTTAGTAAAGCTGGACTCAATTGATGCTAAAAAGATGGAACATTTGAAAACCTTGAAACGACACTGCCAGAATTTTGCTGACAATTTTGAGACTGATGTGAACTCATCTTTCCTGTACAAAGAAATCGTTGATTGCCTTACGTTTTTCGAAGTGAGCTTTTTCAAAAAATGAAAAAAATTTTCTTGCTTCAGGAGTTGAGCTTGGCTGGGATGTTTTTCCAACTTTGTGCATTGCTTATTGTTTATTACTCACAATTGGCTACTCAATTGCTAGTTGCGAACGATCTTTTTCAAAGTTGAAACAGATACAAACATATTTGAGGTCTTCGATGTCATATCAGCGCCTGTCAAGTTTGTCTTTGATAAGCATCGAAAAGAAATTCCTGACTAGCGAGGTAAAAGAAGCTGTCGTTCAGACATTTGTTGACAGCAAAGAAGCAATTGGACATCAAAATAAGTGACTTGTTTGTGTTAATCTTATACATGTGAGTTTGTTGCTTAGTTTGATGATTTAATTAATAATACAAACATCTCACTCTTACTTGAGCTTTGATTAATTCATTCTCATGTATAACAACATCTATGATTTGTTTATCCCCCGAATTATTTTTGAAGTTATGTATAATGGACATCGTTATCAGAATCTCGCCCTGGGCAACAGAAAAGTTTTGGCACGCCCCCATTTAAAAAGTACGTATATACTCAAATATTGTTGCTTTTGGGCATTTGGATTTAGTTTATAGTTTTACGCCTTTTAATTTTTTATCCTTTGTTTTACTAAAATTTTTTTGGAAAAACTTGTTGAAATAATTTTCCAAATAAGTTTGTCACACTTCATTCATAATAGTTTTAGTCATGACAATATAGTTTAATCCTGTTAGAAGTAATTCAAAGTTTTATTATGAAATAATAATCACGTTGCCAATAAAGCGCTACTCTCGTATTGTATGATGTAATGTCTACAATTCGCTTTCTATTGCTTGATGTATTTTCTTGTCCTTTTCCTCTTTTTGCCCGACAGTAATGACGTAATATGTTTTTGTCCAAGCTTTGCTATTTCGCTAGTGGTGGAATGTTTGCGCATATACGATTTGGTTCTGGCAAAGCGTTCTCCCTAGAGGTTTGGAGAACGATCTAGCTTAATCGAGTAACTTTGTGGGCGCGTGGCGTTTGTCTATATATATACGCTTGCTCGATCGCAGATGGACGGAAAGACGAAGAGAGCGAAAAGTGTCGGTCGAAGCAGAATCGTTTCGAGAAAAAGTAAAAGCTAGGCGCAAGCGTGGGCAGGGGGCCCGTTAGATTTTGTATTGGTTGAAGAGTGTTGAATTTATTTTGCTCCAGTGTTTTGGAGTTTTGCTCTACGCTGGTAGAATTATTTGTGTTGATCGAATTAAATTGTAACGCTGATTTCGCTTTGCAGTTTGGCAAAACGTGGAAGAGAGTTTTTGTCGATTGTGAGTTGGAATTTTGTAATACATTTGTTCTTATTAAAGACAGTGGCTCTGTTTGTTTGTGGAGAAGAGTCTTCGACGAATCAATCCGAGCTTCGTTCAAGACAACTGTATAAAAGCTTCAGGCTCATAGCAAACTACTTCTTGAGCCGGAATAAAATAAGATTTAGACACAGCTTTGTTTCAGCGCAGGTATTCGGGTTACCTTGTTCAACTGGTCCTTTAGGATTCCCAAACAAAGTCTGTGACAAACCTCTGTTTTTTTAATTTGATTGCAATTATTGTTCATTTTATTTGTCTGGTGATTTAAGCCAAAAAAATTCATGTTAAGTTTAGTGTTTTTTTTCTATCAATGGATAAGTTGTGCTGAGTTTGATTGCTTTAAAGCAGTGATTCTCTATGTTTTTGCCACACTCTTTCCTTTCAGAACTTAGGACCATCACTCCTCCGAAACGTAGACTTTAGTAAAATTTTTTTTGATATATAAAGTGAAGACTATTTTTTTGCACTCCAATCATGCAGGGTGGCACAAAATTTACTTGTCAATCAAGAAAAATTTAAAATCTTATACAAACATTACCTGTCAGTTATCTATCTATAACTGTTACCCAGGTCTGTGCAAAAATTAGATCAATTACCTGTCTATGGATGTCAATCAGTTAGTTATCTATCTATGAAGAAATGTTACATGTCTATGAAAAGTTACCTGTCCCTGACTGTAATACAAATCACGCTGCTCAATAATGTCTTAACAACAAAGGCTAAGAACACAGCAGAGAATTTTTGTACTAAAAACAATTTTTGAAACTAGTAATAAGTCAGAAACAACAACTATTTTATAAAGAATATCAGAGGCAAATAAGAAGAGATACTGTCTCAGATTTAGTGTTTTGTTTTGAAGAATCAGGTTCAGTAAAGGATAAGTCTCGAGCTTGGCGGCTAAAATCAACCACTTTTGTGAGTTTGTCAGCCAAAATCAGTCAATTAAAATTGAAATGTTAGTTCCCAAAGAGTTCTTGAAGCATTTACCCGAAGTCCTACAAAATCTACAAGACGTGCTAGCATAGAGTTAAGTCATCGTCGTCGTCGTTGTTTGAAGGGTATCCATTCCAAATCAGACACAAACAGGACTGGGGCCGAGGGTTTATCCTTTTATTACCCCGGGATGCTGTACTGCCTGAATCAGATGCTGGCAGTGGTGTTATTAAGCCAGCATCGAGTTTCGTCTTCCAAAACCGTCAGACCTCGTGCTCCATGTGGTGTCCGATGTATAGGGCACGCTGTTAGAACATGGTCTGCGGTTTGTTCAGAGGCGCCATACTTGCAATTTGGTGAAGGAGCGAAACCCCATTTGTGCATGGACGAATGGAATCGCCCAACACCAGTTCGAAGCAGTTTGAGCTTAACCCAAGCTGCTCGGGGTAAGCCCATCTCAACAGGCCAGGCACCGGTCCGATGCACAAAAGTACGGAGCCTGGAAGCATTTTCACAACATTTCGTTTTCCATTTGTGATTCGTCCATTCAAGATGCCAAGACTGGCAAGGTTGTCCAAAAGATTCCGGGCACCTGGCACAAACGGGCGTCTGGATCTTAGTCTCACTTGGCGAGTATCTGAGGACTCACTTAAAAGATCATACAAGATATGATCGGGGTCCAGAGATTCACGGTGAGCCAAAGAGAGTGTCGCTTCCAGTTGGCGAAGCTCAGCTGTCTGGATGCCTGAGACTATAGGTAGGTAGTCCGTTGGAGTGGGACGCAGGCATCCAGTAACTATGCGCAAGGCGTCGTTCAAGACATTGTCGATGAGGCGAGTGTGAGCACTGCGACACAAGACTGGCGCACAGTACTCAGCTGTTGAGTAGACTAGAGATAAGGTGGCTATGCGTAGTGTTTTAGTACCAGCATTCCATCCCGAGCCCACGAGTCGCCTCAGCAGTGTGACGCGCGAGGATAGTTTTTGCGCAATGCCACTAAATGGTGACGAAACGTGAGCGATCTGTCCAGTTTTACCCCAAGGTCAGTAGAAGATGGACAGAACGGTAAAAGTCTATCATTATTGTAGACTTTTAGCTCACGCTTGGCTTCTCGGTTATTTAAGTGAAAGGCTGCCGTCACCGTCTTAGTGTGACTGAGCTTCAACCTCCAAGTCTGGAGATACGCTGACAGTGTGGACATGTCTTGGCTTAAGGTCCCCTCCAAGTCCTTCCAGTTTCCAGAAGAATGCAACAATGCTAAATAATCAGCATAAGCAAACTTTTTGGAAATCATGGAAGGAAGATCGTACGTATAGATGTTAAATAGGAAGGAAGCCAAGACCGATCCCTGAGGAACGCCTTTTTTAAGACGACGTAGCCTGCTTTGCTTGCTGTCACCGGTAGTAAGGGTGAAACTTCGATTTCGGACAAGCTCTATAATCATTTTGACCATGTGCTTATCCGGAAGTAGTCTCAGCAGCTTGCAGGTAAGGCCACGGTGCCAGACAGTGTCATAAGCAGCTGTCAGATTGACAAATACGGCACCGGCCTTCTTTTTAGCCTCAAAAAAATCCTCGATGTTCTAGGTTAGCAGAACAACTTGATCTACGGTTGAATTCCCGCGTCGGAACCCAGCCTGCTCTTTAGGTAGCAGTGGATTGATTAATGGTTCAACGCGGGCGCAGATAAGCCTCTCGAGGATCTTTTAGGGGACACAGAGCAGAGATATCGGTCGATAACTCTGTGGGTCCCCCATAGGCTTTTGCTGGTTTGGGATCGCAACCACAAGCGCTCTTCTCCAGATCTTGGGAATTTTGAGTCGGTGCAAACAGGAAGAAAGGAAGTCACGTAACCAAACAGAGTTAAGTATATCTTGACGATTAGAAAAAAAAATCCTAAATATTTATGTATCATTAGTAAACAAATTTTTTAATTTTTTTTAACTAACGGGTAACTTTTGCGCCACCCTGTATTTGTGATCCGAAATTACGTAATACAATAAAATTTACATTTATAGTGAAGACCAAAAAAAGGTTTTTACTGCAAAGAAAACTTTTGTTCCTTGTCATGATTTAACTGTAAAGGACGTGGGGATTTTTTTTTAGGTCAACTTACATTGTACTTTAGATTCTCAAATTTCTCCCCAATCCTTCTCTCAGTAAATTTTTTCCCTAAAGATTTCGAAATCCTCTTTTAAGTACCAAGTTGCTCATTTCGAGAAACACGTTATTAAATTAAAATTATTGAACTGTTCAACTATTAACAAAAAAGAGTTTATTTAGTTACTAGACTCATTTAGTCAAACAAGATCAAATGCTTCAAACAATTGTTACAAAACAATGTTCTTTTTTCAGACAAAACTAGGTTCTGTCGCATTAGACGGAAATGGAATACTCGTGTGCGGCAGCATTAACGATAAAAATGGAGATTCTAATTGCTTGGAAAACACTTACGAAATAAAGTACTGTAATTTTATTAACAAAATAGGCCATTTTAATGTACTTTAGCTCAGACCGAAAAGTTTAGTAAAAAAAAAAAAAAAAAACATAAAACAACCAAAGTACATTTTGGGTTTTTTATTATTTTCAAATGCAACATGATATTTTCAGCCGAGCTTAAACGAAATACACCATAGCCTATTTCAGCGTTGTGCAACTACGGGCCCGCGGAACAATTTTGCACAAGTCTTGTCGATTACAAGCAGCGGCAACCTTTTTTTTTGGAGAACGCTATGATTTTGGGACGAAAATAGGAATTTTGGAGATCGATTCCAATTGAAGACCTTTTTTTTTTTTTTTTTAGAGAACATCCTGAGTTTGGGACAAAAATAAGTGTTTTTAGCCGGTTGAGGCCCGCAAACTCAAATAATTTTGAAAGGTGGCCCACAACAGTGCAGAAGTTGGACCACCCTGGCCTATATTATACAGAAAATATTGTTGCTGTTTTAACCTAAAAAATATACGCTTTCAAGATTTAAAAAATAGAGTTACAGTAATACTTCTAAACTTGAATCCTTTATTGGTTTACCAAGTATAAGTGTCTTAGTCTATTGCTAAAGTAGTAAACGTACTTTTAAGATTGTTCTTTCTAGATTTGCATTAGTCAATAGTTTATCATATTGTTTATTATATTGGAAGTGTTCCTATAAAACATTCTTGCTCAATAAGCTGCACATTAGAATCAGGCTGTATCCTATAGTAATGGTCCGCAACCGGTATGGAGCAAGATAAAAATAGGTGTGACCCTGAATAACGGTTATGAGATTTAGAAAAAAATTTTTGTTTTTTTGAAATTTGAATTTTACTACTACTAGACTAGGGCTTGCAAACATTTTTGACTTGCGAAGATCATTTTTTTGAAAAATCAAAAAGCGACCAAAAAACGGAAATTTCAATTTTTTTCCTTTCGGTAGAGCGAAGACTTTTTTGGTCTTGGCTTTATTGAGATAAAAGGAAGAGCAAATCTAACGAAGATCAAAATAAAAAAGTCTTCACTACACAAAAAGGCAAAAGAATTTAAATTTGACAATGGCTATAGGTCCAGTATCGGATTTCAAACTTTTTAAAATCTAAGGTCCGGTAATTGCTTTTGATTTCTAACAGTTGGGAACCACTGCATTAGGTTTAACATTTTTACACTTTAACGCTACCTTATGTGTGGCGCAACAAGAAGAACGTGAAACAACGGATCGTCACTTGTAGGTTTGATTCCCATAAGGATAGTGGAGGACTGTGAGCATTTTTTAAGGTGTGCGCTTAAATTAAAATATATAATATTGTGGTAAATTCAAACCAAAAGAAAAAAATACCCGACTTTTGTTTCAATTATGTAACAAAAATAAGTTCTTTTTTTTAGTTTTGGTTTGAATATACCACAATATTATTTTAGTTTAAGTGCACACCATAAAAAACTCACAGTCACTGTATAGAAAACGATTTTTGAAGTTTTAGGTTACTATAAAATAACAAATTTTTTTCATTTCATTTCATTTTATCTCTATATTTATCCTTCTGACTCGCAGGAAAGCGACGGAGGCGCTAATACATAGGACAAGCAATTACCCCAACCTGCTTCCGCAGATGCCAAGATATTGCTGTCCGCTTGTAATTTAATAGAGATATGACTGAAATTTACAATTGCCTGTCAAGACCACCAAGCAGGGAAAAGTGCTGTAAAGTGTCTTTCCCAAGGAAACAGAACAGCGCGAGTGGGTTTTGAACCGAGACCATGTTGATCTAGAACCGAGAACATATTTTTAAATTTAGTTAAGCGGTTTAGAAATCAATACTAAATTACCAAACTTAAGAAAAGAACTAGAAAGTAAGATGTGATTAGAGTTAAATTAGTTTAATGCGTGTGGGGTTGTGGGCTCATCTGAAAGCGGACAGAGAAAAAGTAAAACGCTTAGCGGATTAGGTGTAAATTATGAATTTGTTATCGTTTATAAGAACTGGCAGTATGACAGTCGGTAGCAGTGTTCAGCAAGCTTTTTTTTCGTTTTGGACCAGTTCAAGCCTGAAACTATTTTAAGGACCGGCTCTCAAGAAAATAACGAATGTTTGGTGGTGGAAATTTATAACAGCTGATACAAGTCATCAAACTCAACATGACACTTATTTACGGTGTAAAATTTTAGCAATTTCCTATAGTTTTGACTACCGTACGTAACAAATATTAATAAATTAGCAAATTCAATACTCTTAACGCTAAACTTTTGAGGATTTAAACAAATTTAATTTCCCGCTACTCTAGCCAAAATTTCGATATTTGGCTAACTAAATAAAAGCAATTTTTACGGATAATAGGTCTTGCGCTCTTAAATTCTCAAGCAATAAACTACAAGCGGACAGTAAACTAGCGAGCTAGCGCTGCCAGTTATCAGCTAGTATCCGATCACGGATCGCGAGTTAGCTAGTTTACTGTCAGCTTTGGAAAGTATAGTAGCTACAAAATTACCCTCGTGTGACTTGCTCTTTATTATTTCGTCATAAGCCTTGCTTAGATTCTTAGAAAATGCAGCAGAGTTTAACACTCTTTCACATCCTTATCATCCATTGTTGGCCATACCATACTTCCGAAGGGGCAAACCGGGACGCTCGTTAATAAAAAAATTTGTCCCTAAAAAGTACTGTTCTCTAAAAAAAAAAGGGTCTTGACTTCAAATCTGTCTCGGATTTCATGATTTTCGTCTCCAAATAGTAATTTTCTCTAAAAAAAAGGAGTTTTTCATTTCGAATCTGTCTTGGATTTTTGGTGGAATTTCTGGAAAACCGGGCGGGACAAAGCCCAAAAATCGGGACTGTCCAGCCAAAATCAGGACGTATGGTAAACCTACTCATCGTTCTAAAAGTTATTGCGTCATTACGTATTTTTTGCGTGTCTTAGCCTATCTACAAGTCAAAAATACGTGAATACTTTGCTGTCGCGAAAAATTTCAAGATTTTAAGCGAGAAATCCGCGGCCCGGTAATAAATTTCTAAAAGACCAGCAGCGGTCCACGGGCCTGTGTTTGGCGACCAGTGGTCGACAGCATTGTCTTACTGGCAGTTGAGTTCCGTAAAACTTTTGCGATCAATATTAACCGTCTTAGTTAAAAAATTACCAGTCGGTAGCGTGGTCGAGTGGTTAAAGCACTGGACTTATGATCAATATGGTCTCGGTTTAAAAGCCACTCGCGCCATTATGTTGTATTATAAAGACATATACTGACATATATAAAGACACTTTATGGCACTTTCCCCTGTTTGATGGTCTTGGCAAGCAGTTCTAAATTACAGTAATATTGCTATTAATACTAGCGGATAGCAATATCTTGGCATCTCCGGAAGCAGGTCGGGGTAATTGTTTACCCTATGTATTAGCGCCTCCGTCGCTTTCCTGTGAGTCAGGAGGATAAATACAGAGATAAAAATAAAAATAAAATTACCGTCCTGTTGTTAAGTTGCTATAAGAGATAAATATATCTGCAAATTGTTTTGAAAATAGAATCCAAAAAAGCTTTTTTCATTTGTCAATAGGCATTCAACACCTAAACGTTTTGTTTACGAACAATCCATTCCATTGTTTTGTCATACTTTTGGATTTTCTTTTGCGTGTTTTAATATTGTACGTTTAAAATGATTTATTGTTGTCTTTCAGAATTAAAAATAAAAAACATAAATTAATAAATAAGTGAAAAAAATAGCACAAATTCGTAACAAAAGTTTTTCTTAATTTTTTAAAGTATGACCAGACAAGATATTATGAGGCTGTGCTTTCACTCTGGAAATGCCACCAACTTTATTTTTTGATATTTTTTTAAAGAATTTATTAAATTATAGAAATTTTCCATCATTGTTGAAACCGAACAATGCTTCGTTTAACACGAGCCTGAAGTATCCTTTCAACCAGTCCTTCTGTGGATTCACGTTTTCAGCAGAATCTTTTGCAAGTACAAAACGTCGGAAAGTGCCCTGTCCGACAGGTAATATTACATCAGTGTCTTACATTTTTTTGTAAAACACTCCCTTTTTTATCTTTAAAATGTTTGCAACCTTGTTTTGAAATATTATTATAAGCATTCTTTGAAGATGAAAAGCGATTTATTTATGCCATTGAAAGTACGTTTAATGTAATTATCTAGAATTTTGTTAAGAAATGACCCAAAAATAAGACACTAAAATTGCCGGAGGTTTTTAATCACACAAGCTTTCGAGAACTACTGCTCACTTTGTCAGGTGTAACCAAACTACGTTCTGTTACACTACAACATTTGGTCAATTTCCAAATGATTTTTTGTTTCGATGCACTGAAATAAAAAAAATAAATAAAAAGCAAGTTTGGAAGGTTAACACATGCGGCTGATGCTTTAGATTGCTATCATGTGGTTGGAAAAAATTGTTCTGAAGAATGTTTTTGTGAAATCGCGACAACTGCATCAAACCTTATTCTTACCAGTGATGAAACAATAACTGCAGCAAGGACTACAATCACCAATGATGAAACAATAACTGCATCAAAAATTACTATCACCAGTGACGTAATGGCAAGTGAACGAAGCGCGGCAATTACCAGCGATCTGACGATGACGTCATCGATTGCTATCGTTGCTGATAGCACAACAAAAAGTTCATTGGAGAATAATAAAAAATCTAGCTTTGATTTCATACCGATTGTTGTAGCAGTGCTTTTAGTTGTGACAATTTTACTCGGAAGCTTCCTTTTGGTTTACAATAGATCTATAAAAAAAAGATCTAAGCCGTGAATTGGCATCAAAGGGCGACATTACAAAAGTTTACATGATTAAGAACACTTTAAAAAAGACAGGTTATGTTTACTACTGGCAACTGCATATAAATTTTGATTGGAGTTAAAATTTAACACTGATTTAAAAATGGAGTTACATTAAACTTGATTTAATTTTAAAGTTATTAATTATTTTGTTTATAGCTAAATAGGTGGAAAATCACTTCTAATTTGGTTAAATTTAGATAAATATGACCAAAATTCTTTCTGGTTGTAGGCTATAGATACTGAAAAATTTAGCAAAGGAGACTAATTTTTTTCTTTCTATCACGGCAAACAACACATTTTTGTGAAAAATTGTACTAGCTTATTGGATTTTGACTATTAGTAAAGCCATACCAGCAGGAGAAAGGGGCAATTTTCCTCCAAGTCTCAAAAATTTGACCAAAATCAGTTTTTCGGGAAGCGACACGGAAATGTTTAGGCAAAATCAGAATTTTAGGGGCAGCAACAGAAACTATTTTGAAAAAACTGAAATTTCGGGCAGTGAAAACAAACTACTCCTGCAGGACAAAGTTTGTTGATGCGGAAAAATAATCAAGATTTCAGGTGAAAACCTTTTTTTTTGGTCTTCACCATAAATTTGGGACGAAATTTCTTCTCATATCCGTGAAGTGCTAAAGATTATGATTCGGCAAAAGTCTATAAAATTTAGGTAAAACTATATTGCCCGCCAATTTTTTTTGACTGGTACGATTATGACTGTTTGACTATTACCATATTAGCTATTTATAATGCAATATTTTTCGAAGAACCAGAGTTACGAGCTAAAGTCAACTTGGTAAAATACAATAAAAGGTTTTCGAAAAAATTTTGGAAAGAAGGATTAAAACCGTAATCTTTCACATTTTTATATTTTTGATATTTTACAAAATCACTTTGTCATTGATTAAACTTCAGTTCTCAAAACAGTCGTTGATTTTGCCGCCAAAGATAATAGTGTTTATTTAAGCATTTTTTTTTAATATTCTACACTTTCTTTATGCTTTCATAAAAATTACTAATTTTTTTAAATGTTTTTCAACATGGCTTAAATCAGGGGTGGGCAAACTACGGCCCCTGACGACGTTTTGTGCGGCCCGCGGAGCTCTTTTTAAAAAATACATACCCTCACTTTGAGCCACAGTTGCATAGAATTATGTCGGGCTGAAGATGAGAAAATGATGAAAATCGGAGACGAATTGAAGCGAAAACCTTTTTTTTTTAGAGACCACCATGATTTTGGGAGAAAAATAGCGTAATTTGCAACCCGCGAACAAATTCAACATCTGAATGCGGCCCTCAGTTAGCTTCCACGGCCGCAATGCGGCCCGCAAGCGAAAACAATTGCCCACCTCTGGCTTAAATTCTTTTGATTTTACCAAGTTTATTGTCGCATGTAATTGTCTCTTGACTGTTCAAAATTACAAAATTCGATCGTATGCAGTGAAGAAGAAAATATTATACGAGTCGGAAGCGTGGTCAAGTGGTTAATAGCACAGTGGTTGATGGCTAACGTAATCTACAGAATCTCAATTCAAAACCTACTTTCGTCTTCTGTTGTGTCCTTGAAAAAATTACTGCATTTTCCTCTGCTTGGCCTTCTTAGCAAGCAGTTCTAAATTTCAATCATATCTCTAAATAAAATTTATTACAAAATAAAAAATATCAACCGGGCAGCATATCTTGGCATCTCCGAAAATAGGTCTGAATAATTGTTTGACCGATTTTCTATGTATAGCGCCTCCGACTCTTTCTTGCGAGTAAAGGCGCGTTTACAGCCGTTTACAGTACTTTTTTCTTTCAGCGCGATCTTGGTTTGTTTTATTGACGCTCAAATCCACTCATATTTTCATGAAAAAATGAGTGGATTGAGCGTCAATAAAACAAACCAAGATCGCGCTGAAAGAAAAAAGTACTGTAAACGGCTGTAAACGCGCCTTTAGGATAAATATAGCGATGAAAATTTGTATTTTTTAGTGTTGGGAAACGACGTCTAAGCGGACCTCTTAGACTTTCATTGTTAATCACAACCAAAATCCGAAGGAAATATAGAACTAACTTTATTATTAATTAAGAACGCCAAAAGAAATTACCAAACCATTGAAACCGTGATAACAGCAAAAACTGCTGTTGCTACTTCGCCAAAAAAACAACTTTTTAGTCAACCTTCAACTGAACAAAAAACGTTATTCAAACTGAAAGGCAAAAACCTGCACAAAAGAAATTAACCAAAAAAAAACGCATAACTAAATAAGCCAGTCACAGACCAGAGACGGTTCGAATCTCGGGCCAGCCTCGAGCAAGATTCTAAACATAGCGCCCCCTTTGAAACAGAAGACGAAGCGAAGCTTCAAACTAACTACTACACAAGCATTATAATATATAAACAAGTACACATTGAAAAATTACAAACACGATAATAAATACAATCAGTTAAACACTATGATAATAATATAGCCTATAGTAAGTTACAAAAAAAAAATTATCAAATAATACACTAAAGCAAACTACGAGCAACAAACAAATAAAATTCGGTGCAATCTTAGAAATATCACGTAACACGTAGTCAATTCCTCCCGATTTATTCAAAACGGCAACAGTGGCTCTACGAACAATATTAACCCCGTTACGTAACTGAGGGTGTACTTCGTGGACTCTTCCCAGACGATAAGAACCCCTATGTACAAAATCGTCAGAATCCCCAACCAAGACTAATTGCCCAGGCACTAAATTATTTTTGGTCACTCGCCATTTAACACGGGCTTGCAGTGTGGGTAGATAGCCTTTCACCCAACTCAACCAAAACTTATGAGCCAAGTTAGCATTGTATAAGTAATCTCTGCGTAAGTCACCACGGTCATGAAAGGTGCCTATGGGTGAGTAAGGAGAAAGTTGTTGCCCAAGGAAAGACGAGGGGCAAATCGGAGCAAGATCGTTGGGTTCATCACTAACAGCAGTCAGAGGACGATCATTAACAATGCGCACAGCATCTAAAGTGAAGGTTTGTAGCTCAATTAAAGACGGTTTACGTAGAGTCGAATCCAAAACACGTGTCAATGAAGATTTAAATAACTTAACCATACTTTCCCAGCTTCCCCCTTGACTGGGAGCATAAGGCGGAATTCTGACCCAATTTATACTACGTTTACGCAAGGAGTTATGAAAAACAGTCGAATTCAACAAGGTAGGCAAAATATCAGCTGCGGCAACGAAAGTACTTCCATTATCAGAATACATAGTGTCAACAGCCCCACGGAGGTTAGTAAAACGTGAAAAGGCAAGAAGAAAACTGTTCAAATCCAAACTGGTAACTATCTCAACGTGTATACAACGTGTGCACAGACAAGTGAACAAGATACCCCAAGCTTTACAATCACTACGAAGTTGGCGGTAAGTGAAAGGGCCTAAATAATCAACACCACAATACTTAAATGGCTTCTCGGTGGCAGTAACACGACACTCAGGAAGGTCAGCCATAAGTTGTCGGATAGGCGTGGCTTTACGAAGTCTGCACTTGCTACAATCTCTTAGTGTCCGCTTAACACTGGAGATGCCACAAATAATCCAATAACGTCTTCGAGTCTTCATCAAAATGTAAGCAGGGCCTGCATGACCTGAATTACAATGTTCATGCAGTACAATCAAACTAGTTAAAGCGTGTCTACTCGGCAGTATAAAGCGTGGCAAATGCAAATCAGGGTTCACTATCCACTTTAAAACTACTTGGGAATCAGTCCAAAAATGAAAACTACAAGACAAACACTTCAATATCTTAGAAACCTCCATAACTAACTCCGCACATAACTTAGCAGCTTCTAATTCTTTCCGCAAAACGACCCAGTTTGCTTGGTGGGTCAAAACAAGTTTTGATTTACCGATAATAAAGGCTACACTAGGACGATTACCAATCACACGTCTCAAATACACAACAGCAGCAATGGCAACATTTGAAGCATCGCAAAACCCGTGGAGATGGTAGCAAGCAATTTTATCTACTCCAGCTTCACCAACTTTGTCAAAGCAGCAACGAGGAATTGAAGCTCTGTCCAATGTCTCCAAATGTGTAATCCATGATTTCCACTCATCAACAATCTCATCAGGAAGTTTTTCGTCCCAATCAATATCAGATGCAGTAACTCTTTGAAGAATTAGTTTTCCCTTTAAAAGCCACGGTCCAGGTATCCCTAAAGGATCAAATTGGCCTGCAATCGCGCTCAAAATTTGTCGCCTAGTAGAAATTTCAGTTAACTTGCGATCAGGACATATGCAAAGAGTATCCTCTTCTACTTTCCACTTCAAGCCCAGAGCTTTCGAATCAGGCATCGGCTGAGAAGCCAAATCAATTTCTTTAAGATTTGAGGTGCGATAACTAGGTGGAACATCTGACAAAATTGATTTAGCAGCGTTGTTTGATACCCATTTACGCAGTGTAAATCCTCTACTTTCAAATAGTAATCTGGATTCTCTGGCGATTGTTTCAAGTTCAACCAAAGAATCAGACGACAGCAATAAATCATCCATGTAACGACATTGCAAAATCGCACTCAAAGTAGATGGACTAGCATTTGTGACGTTTTCAGAAACAAGACGTTTAATAGCCAACAATGCAATGTATGGACTAGAGTTAACTCCCCAAACATGTCTAGTGAATCTATAAATCTGAGTGAATCCATTCACAAGATCATTATCTTTGAACCAAATTAAACGAAACAAATCACGCTGACTTTCAGGAATCGAAACTTGGAAAAAGCATTTACTAACATCCGCCATACACGCAAATTTTCCCAAACGAAAACGAGTCAATACGTCAATTAATCCATTAAGCACATTTTCACCAGGATACACAGCATCATTGAGCGACACACCTTTATATGTCGCAGCGCCATCAAATACGACTCTAGGTTTAGCTTGCTTCGTCACAAAGAAAGGTAAATACCAACACGGCTTACACAACGGATTACTGTCAACAGGCACTAATCACTCGTTTGAAATAATTTTGTGAAAAGTGTCAATCAACGTCTTTTTGACAGAGTTATTTTTTAAGGCGCTTTTCCGCAGTAAAAAATTACGATCAAGAGTATTTGCATAATTATTAGGCAAAGCTTCGACAACATCAACTTTTAAGGGGACCGGTATCTCGTAACGATTATTTACCACATTCACGTTCGGCTCAACTAATTTTCGAGTAATTTCATCACTTGTGGACACCTGAATTTCTTCATCTTCCAAAATATAACGACGCAATTGTTCTCGTAACGCAGAAACTTCTTGTCTCAACTTGACACAATCATTTTTGTTGCGACATTCAAGATTAACTTTCAAAGTATGCAACTTTCTTTCGCTGCGATTACGACCATCAACACAACCACCACTTGCAATGGGGCCTAAGCGAGTCAAAACATAATTAGGATCTTCAGGTCTAATTCCTTCACGTTCTTCTAAAACCGTAAGGAGAAATTTATCTGTCTGACCAATGAGAATGTCAATACACCTTTTGTAGGGAAGAGTAGGAATATTAACGCCATCGAAATGCTCTAAGCCAGAAGTGTCTACGCTATGTGGGAGAACACATTCATCATCAACAAGTTCTGGTACTACTAAAGCATTCTCCACATCAAATCTTTCACCTGTAGTAAGTGATTCAAGTTCAAAATTGAAAAAATTTGAATTGTGAAGTGAAAAACATAAATGACCCTCAAGTTTACAGGAATAAAAATAAATATTACACGTAGTTAGACAATAATGAATAATCTTTATTTAAACCTTGGTTAACACAATCGAGTTTGAAAATAACTTTTTGTTCTTCCACTTCCCGTTGTTGCTTTGTTTTGCCTTTAACTTTCTTGATTACTGCTAATTTGAGATTGTCCAAACTATGGTCGGGTTTATTGAAATGTTCGGCTACTGGTTTGTTTCTATTGTGTTTAATGTCGCTCCTGTGTCCGTTCATCCGTTATCTGATTGAGTTGCTTGTTTCTCCAATATAGATTGCTTTAGGGCAAAAATTGCATGAAATTTTTTGACTTCAGTGCACAATGTTCTGTTTTTCTCATTTTATTTGAAAAGTTGACACGGCTTTCCCAATTCTATTTCTTCCAATTCTTCAATTAAAAATAGTTGTTCATTTTTACAAAAATTATTTCAATATGGTGATAGACCAGCGGTTCTCAAAGTTTAAGTTGTATTATTGCCTTTTAAGACTTAGTTACAGCCATTCCCCAAAAGTATACAAAAAATTTATGTAAGAAAAAAAATTTTAATTGTTTTCATGTAAAAAATCTTTATAAAGTAAAGCATTGCGGTCTTATCAGCAAGCTGCTGATTCTTCTGTCGGATAAGCACATGATTAGCATGATCATGAATCTTTTCCGGAACAAAAATTTTACTCCTACTACTTGACAGCAAGCAAAGCAAGCTCCACGGTCAAAAAAATGACGTTTCTCGGGGATCGCTTTTTAATGTTGTGTCCTATATGTCGGTCAGGGGCTGTTCGTCCATAGGGGCTGCAGGGCTGCAGCTCCCCCAATAATTTTCCCAGCCTTGTAGCATTTTTAATCTTTTTTTGTAATAAAATTTCGCTTTGTGTACCTGCATTTACATTTTTAAAGGGAAAAACCGTTGGACTGCAATTTAGTGCAGCCCTGTGTACAAATGCTATGGCTTAGTACGTATTATTGCGTCACAATATCGTTTGCTGTATAGTTGTTTTCTGTCTCAATGTTAGTTCGGTAAGCTTAAGCTCTAGTTTAGTAGCATGTTTAGTTTTGGGTCAATTTGTTATTTATTCTTTTATTTTGCAGATAAACGATTTCGTCATTTTCGTTTTGTGTATTAAATAATAACATTCCGAAAATGAATTAGGACCCAGAAGATAAAATTTCCAAAATGGTCGAAACGCTGTTGGATTTAAAGAAAATGTGAAAAAAGAGCAATAGTTAACAAGGAAAAGAGTATTTGCGTTTATCTTGATAAAGGATTTACACCTGAATGTTTTTCAACAATTAGAAGCAAGCGTTTTTGTCTTCCCTACTATACCATTTACAAGTCTATTTGGCAAAAATGAAAATCAATTTGGCAAAAATGAAAATCAATTTGGCAGAAACGAAATTCATATTGACATGTAATGAAACTATATCCTGTTTCTTACTTGCTATTTTCATATTTCGGCATAATTTTAAAAAATTTTCTTTTTTAAATTCTTGTTTTATTATATAGTAACAAATAATATAAATATGTACATATGCCCATCGGAGACCCTATATTTAGACCCAATATTATGGAGACTTAATATATATTATGGAGACCTAATAATGGAGACCTAAAATTATGGAGAATATGTACATATATTAGAGAAGCTTAATTTTGGAGACTATATATATATATATTTCGGAGACCTAATTTGGAGACTTAATACGTATTACTGATTTCTATATATTTATATGCTTTTATGCAAAAAAGTCATATTTATAACAATATTACAGTATGTATATATTCATATATAGATAATATAGGGTCTCTACATATATTAGGTCTCCATAAAATTAGGTCTCCAAATTAGGTCTCCATAATATATATATAGTCTCCATAATTAGGTTTCTATAATATATGTATATATATATAATCTCCATAATTTTAGGTCTCCATGATTAGTTTTCCATAGTATATATTAGGTCTCCATACTATAATATATATAGTCGCAATAATCTATATATAAATATTAGGTCTCCATAATTAGGTCTCCATAATATTGGGTCTAAATATAGGGTCTCGAGTGGGGTCGCTATATATGTACATATTTATATTATTTGTTACTAGATAATAAAACTATATTCATGCATATTATAAGAATTTAAAAAAGAAAATTTTTTAAAATTATGCCAAAATATGAAAATAGCAAGTAAGAAACAGGATATAGTTTCATTACATGTCAATATGAATTTGGTTTCTGCCAAATTGATTTTCATTTGTGCCAAATTGAATTTCATTCGTGCCAAATTGAATTTCATTTCTGCCAAATTTAATTTCATTTTTGCCAAATAGACTTGTAAATGGTATAGATGGATAGTGAAATTTGTGTTTTCAGCTGTACTGGATGTAACATCGCCAATTTACTTTGTCGCCGAGACCGTAATTTGAATTATCAGTACTCGCTTTATTTCAACGACTTTCTAATACTATTGCGAAATTAAGAGTTTGTTGATTTCGACGACTAAAGGATTAACTGTCATTGAAGTAAGAGTTATAGGTAATGCGTGCCAGTGATAATTTTTTGTCGAAGATTGTATAGAAGATAAGTTGCAGCGTTAAGTATTTAAAGTATAATTTTTGACTCGAATTGCCAGTGAAGAAAATTTAGGTAAAAAATTTATTGTAATGTTGTTAAATGTTTGTTTTGATAATGTCAGCCTGTTTTAAAATGCAAGTAATTAATTTGGTATACATAGAAAAGCTTGGCAACCAGCGACTCCGCAGCCGCATTTGGCTCTTGGCCATCTCTTGCAGCTTGCTGTTGCTTTGGAAAATAAATAAACATTCAATTACCAGATTGGAATACTTATTTAAATTTAAACAATAAGATTAAAGCAAGACACTTGTAGCAGCGAAGATTTTTTTTTCGGTGTTCACAATGATATTACCGTAAAATTTTGAAATAAAGTAAACCTGGGGTACGACATTTACAACCCAGTTAAAGATGTTTTAAGATTTTACGTCAAAATCAAAAAGAAGACCAAAAGAAAAGTCTTCAGTTTGTTTGCTAGCCGTTTGTGGCTCCCAATGTTCTCTTTTCTTTGAGACACGAGTCCAAATGGCTCTTTAAGTGGTTAAGGTTGCCGACCCCTGCCCTAATGTTTATCTCGCGTATCACTGGGCGCGTTTTAAGACATTACACTGGATGTATTTAGTTAAAAAAGAAGTAAATCGGACATTAACAGCAGAGGAACTATCAGTTTAAAACTGAATAATTTTGTCAAATAACTTTTAATTTTTTGCACTGGAAACACCTCAGCCAAGTTAATCATTAACGCTTTAGACTGCTCTATTGCTTCTGCAAAATAGCTTACATTGTACTCCAGATGCATATGCATGTTTTGTTAAAATAAAATTTAAAATTAAAAGTTTATTTCCCCTCTAATCTTTTAGTTGTTAAAACTAAACAAGTAGTTCGGTTGAATGTGCAAATTAAAAGTGATATTGTTTAATAAGATTATTGGTTATTATTTTACTAATGACAAAGATTGAATATGCCTTCAAGTTTACTGTCCTATGCGCAATACAGTTTCAACCAATGGCGTTCATGAGGTGTCAGCATAGCAAAGTGGTTCATCAGATATTTTTCTGTAAAAAATGGTCCTTGAGCCAAAAAGGCTAAGAATCACTGATTTATCTGAATAAAGGCGACAACATGTGACGTCAAAAATGGGGTTTCCTCGCTTAAAAGCTAGCTCAATGTAATCAATAACATTTAAATTTTTTTCAAAATAATCGATTACGATTACATCTAAGTTTTTCTCAATGTAATCGATTATGATTACGATTACGTTTAAGTTTTTTCCAATATAATCGATTACAATTACGATTACATGAAATCTAAGTTACTGCTTCGATTACTGATTCGATTTACCCATGTTTGGTATGCAAGCAAGCGTTCAGTGGGCGACACAAAATCAAGTCACGAGATTGTGTTTCCTTTCATGGTATTGTATGTCGTTAGTGCTACCAACACAATTCGGAAAGTGCAAAATAACCATAATTAGCAGCTATTTTTTCCCATGTAGATCTTGTTGGTATTGGCATAAACTTGTCTTTCAAAACGTCCCAAAAAGCATTGCAAGTGTGCGGATTGATTTTAGCAGCAATTGATCAACATACAGTAATCTGCATGATGCTGCAATGGTAAAGTAGCAAGAAACTTGTACTTGACACAAAAATTGTAGACTTAAACGTCATCAAAAAATCATTTTACATGAAAATCAGAAGCAGCAGTAGGCTACCTAATGTCGTTACCAGCTTTTTCCAATCTACTGTTATTCAACAATTATTAAAATTTATTGGACCAAAAGTTTGGAATAATGTTCTTCTTAAAGTAAGAGACTCTAAAACAAACTATGTTTTCAAACAAAAAGTAAACCAATTCCTTTTGAATTCTTAACTTTTTAGATCATTTGTACCCAATAAGATGACGCATACACTTTCTACTTTCCTTGCTTTACGCTGAATAGAAGATTTTATCACAAAACAGATTCAAAGAAGAAGAAGTTTATTTTTCTTTGTTCAACAAAAAAAAATTTTCAGCAAACACAGTACATGACACATTTGAAGAAAAATATTTAAAAAAGGCAAATCAAATATAAATTTATTTTAGTTTCAGTTAAACAAACAGGACAGTGAAAGACCATTAAATGGTCATTTAGTTAAAAAAACTGCCCTTTTTCAAAATACATATATGAGAATAAAAATACTACGTTAATACAACAGCAATAAAAAAGAAACATAAACACACACAAAAAAGTATTCGCATTATATACAAGTAATACATATTACATTGTTACAATATTACAAAAAAAATTTAAATATTTAGTGGTAAATTTTTTAATCTATAAACTGACATTAAAAAAAAAAAAAATACGAACACAAACACAAAAATAAGAAATAAGAGAAAATATATTTATATATACAGTATATACATGTTTAGTGTTGTAAAAGCAAATTTAATCATTCTAGAATGACATTTCCCATGCTTTTAAGTTGTACGAGCTATATAATTTTATATAATTTACATCAGAGACTAAAATATTTAATACAATTTTAGCAAATTATTTTTAAATTGCTTACAGAAAAGAGGTTTAGATAATTTTTTTAGCTCAAGAGGAATTTTATGCCAAAGTTTTACTCCAGTGAAATTGCAGGAAGTTTGGCTACAATGCAAGTTTAGTCTTTCCAAATTACAATTTTGATTATTAACTGATCTGGTTGTGTAGGAATAATGATTTTTGGCTGATTTAAAATAATGATTAAAGTTTTCAGGTAGTCTATTATGATGATATAAGTACATAAATTTTGCCAATTCAAGTTGATACGTATCATTAACTTTTAGTAATTTTATTGATCTGTAATAGGTATTCATTTTAATACAGTCATTTATGCATTTAAAGTTGATATTACCAATTATTTTATTTTGTGCTACTTGTAGTTTATGTACTACTGTTTTGTTAGTGTTACCCCATGCAACTACACCATATTTTAAATGATGATAGACAAAACTATAATAAAGCTCAACAAGAATTAATTTATTGAATAAATGTTTCACTTTAGACAAAATTCTGACTGCGTTAGCAAGCTTCTGTAAAATGGAATTTATTTGGTTTTGCCATTTTAAATCTTGATCAAATACTACACAAGTATTTTGTGGAGTATGAATAGGGAACTACATGTTCTCCTACATTGATGCTAAATTTATTTAAATTTTTCTTCTTTTATTTTGAGGCTGTTACAAAATAGGTAGATTTTGAATAGTTTAAAAATAGACGGTTGGTTTTCATCCATTCATCAATAATACAGAGTTCTTGATTAGCTAATTGCTAAAGAATTTCAATGTTTTTATGTTTGATTGTTAGAACCGTATCATCCGCAAATACTCGTAAATTAACATGTAATTAAGTGTGCAATGGTAAGTCATTAATATACTACAAAGAAAAGAACAAAGAGCCCAAAGTGGAGCCTTGTGGTATAGCATACAAGACTGTACTAGTGTTAGATTTAGCATCATTGCATGTGGTGAATTATTGCGGCTGTTTAAATAGTTGCAAAAAAGAGTATACAACTACACATATTACCTCTAATACCATATTTTTTTATTTTCTGTAATAGAATTTGTGGTTAACCGTATCAAAGGCCTTTGATAAATCTAAAAAGGTGCAACAAGTATACTGTAATTACCTTCATCAACATTTTTTGTAGTTTATTATGTAAATCTATTATGGCCATTTCTGTTGAATAATTTTTTACGAAATCCGAATTGTTGATTTGTGATAATTTTGTTGGAAAAAATTTTTTTTCTAGTCTATTGTATAACAATTTTTGAAAAATTTAAGCTATTAGAGATAAAATTGAAATTAGTTTTGTAGTTATTAATTCGATCTTTGGGTCCAAATTTATAAACTGGTATTACTCTTGCTGATTTTAGTATAGAAGGAAAGATACCAACTTCATAACATTGATTAAAAATCTTACATAAGTATGGCGATAATATTGGTGCTATTATTTTGTATAATTTATTAGGTCCAGAAGCTTTAGAAGTATCAAGTTTGGCTAACTCTGAAAGGGTTTTGTCAGGTGTTATGTCATCATATTGAAATGATTTGATTTTGCTTAGTATATCAAATTGTTTTCTAGACGTTTTGGGAATTTTAGCATCCATACTTGACCCTAAGCTTGCAAAATAATTATTTAACAAGCTATAAATTGTAGATTTCTCAATAAGTTTATTTTGGCTCAAATCTTTTTGTGACGGTAGCCGTTTAGTTTATTCCTTGTTTTAATTTAAATTTTATTTTGGCAATTCGGTTTAAATTGGCAGTTTGCTATTGGTTGTTTCGCTTATTTAAGTCGGTTCAGCGTAGTTTTTTTTCATTCGTTTAATTATCGGTTGGTGCAGACATTCAAAAGGATTCATTCGTGTATAGAAAATTACCATTCGTATTAAGCAGGTAGAACTTTATTTGTTTTATGTTATTTTGAATTATTTAATAGTGTATGTGACGGAGTCGCAAAACTGCGTCGTCCTTCCAGCTCCGCACAAACGCGATTCGCGACCAGCACCAAAACTTTACGGTTTTATTTTATTAAAAACAAAACAAACAGTAATTACGGTGCTAGCCGGAAACGGTTTTTTAAACAATATAACACAAATTAGTTTCAATGCGTAGACACATTGTCCACAAACTCACCAACGATGTTGGCGGACGAGCAAAGAAAATCAAACTACCAAATTCTCTACCAAAAGTAGACAACGTCCAAAGGGACAACTATATAGCAGCCAAATAAAGTCTAAAAAACTCTGTCCAATGTTAAGTCACAGCCAGCTCAAGTCGAAAGACTCACTAATAGAACGTGGCATCACTTGATGCCCAACAGCCGCGCGAGAACGCACTAAAACGTAGCGCTGATCATTCAGCGCTAATGCAAAAGGTGCGCTGACTCAAATCTCGTTAGCGATACTTACGTGGCAAATATTTACGCGAACGACGTAACACTGTATTTGTGTTTTATTTCAGTTACCGTCGTGCTCTAAATATATTCAATACATTGGTTCGTTCGTATTTATTGCAAAAGTGACGTCGCGTAAGAATCAAAGCTGCTTAATATCTCGATTTCTCTAACTGCAACCTGGTGTACCGCAGCGACACTTTTATAACATTAATACCGTCTTGTTGATGCTTTTGTGATTAATAATTTCATTTATTAATTTTCATTGTTGTGTTAGATTATTTTTATGCCTAGATAATTCATTAAAATAGTATTTTTTTATTAGTTTTATTTATTTTTAATTGCTATTAGTTTTAATTTTTGTTCGCTCGTCGTTTGAAGAGGTATCCACTCCAGGTCAGACACAAACAAGACTGGGGCCGAGGGTTTATCCTTTTACTACCCCAGGCTGCTGTACTGCCTGAATCAGATGCTGGCAATGGCGTTATTAAGCCAGCATCGAGTTTTGTCATCCAAAACCGTCAGACCGCGTGCTCCATGTGGTGCCCGATGTATAGGGCGCACGCTGTTAGAACATGGTCTGCGGTTTGCTTAGAGGCGCCACACTCGCAATTTGGTGAAGGAGCGAGACCCCATTTGTGCATGGACGAATGGAATCGCCCAACACCAGTCCGCAGGCGGTTGAGCTTAACCCAAGCTGCTCGGGGTAAGCCCATCTCAACAGGCCGGGCACCGGTCCGGGGCACAAAAGTACGGAGCCTGGAACCTTTTTCACAATATTTCGTTTTCCATTTGTAATTTGTCCATTCAGAAGTGCGGATGCCAAGTATGGCAAGGTTGTCCAAACGATTTCGCGCAGCTGGCACAAATGGGCGTCTGGATCTTAGTCTCGCTTGGCGAGTATCTGAGGACCCACTTAAAAGATCATACGAGATATGATTGGGGTCCAGAGATCCACGGTAAGCCAAAGAGAGTGTCGCTCTCATTCGGCAAAGTTCAGCTGGCTGGATGCCTGAGAGTACAGGTAGGTGGTCTGTTGGAGTGGGACGCAGGCATCCAGTAACTATGAGCAAGGTGTTGTTCAAGACACTGTCGATGAGGCGAGTGTGAGCACTGCGACACAAGACTGGCGCACAGTACTCAGCTGTTGAGTAGACTAGAGATAAGGTGGCTATGCGTAGTGTTTTAGTACCAGCACCCCATCCCGAGCCCACGAGTCGCCTCAATAGTGAGACGAGTAAGGATAGTTTTTTGCGCAATGTTGACTAAACACTGTTGACAAGCAATGTTGACAAGACTTTTGCCACTAAATGTTGACGAAACGTGAGCGATTTGTCCAGTTTTACCCCAAGATAAGTAAGGGTTGGACAGAACGGTAAAAGTCTACTATTGTTGTAGACCTTTAGCTCACGTTTGGCCTCTCGGTTATTTAAGTGAAAGGCTGCCGTCACCGTCTTAGTGTGACTGAGCTTGAAGCTCCAAATTTAGAGATATGCTGAAAGTGTAGACATGTCTTGGCTTAAGGTCCCCTCCAAGTCCTTCCAGTTTCCAAAAGAATGCAACAATGCTAGATCATCAGCATAAGCAAACTTTCTGGAAATCAGGAAGGAAGATCGTACGTATAGACGTTAAATAGGAGGGGAGCCAAGACCGATCCCTGAGGAACGCTGTTTTTAAGACAGCGTAGCCTGCTTTACTTGCTATCACCGGTAGTAAGGGTGAAACTTCAATTCCGGACAAGCTCTATAATCATTTTGACCATGTGCTTATCCGGAAGTAGTCTCAGCAGCTTGAAAGTAAGGCCACGGTGCCAGACATTGTCATAAGCAGCTGTCAGATTGACAAATACGGCACCGGCCTTCTTTTTAGCCTCAAAAAAATCCTCGATGTTCTGGGTTAGCAAAACAACTTGATCTACGGTTGAATTCCCGCGTCGAAACCCAGCCTGCTCTTTAGGGAGCAGCGAATCGATTAATGGTTCAACGCGGGCGTAGATAAGCATCTTGGGGATCTTGTAGGGGACACAGAGCAGAGATATCGGTCGACTACTCTTTGGGTACCCCACGGGCTTCATTGGTTTTAAAATCACAACCACAACCACAAGCAACGTTCGTCGTTGTGTTGCGTTTCCTTTTCATGCTTCATAGTACTGTACATTGCATATACTTAATAATGTTACAAAGCATAAATAAAATATCATTATCATCATCATCATCATCATCTCTTCCCCAGATCTTGGGAATTTTGAGTCGGCGCAAACAGGAAGAAAGGAAGTCACGTAACCAGGACTTCAAAGGAGCTCCACCATGGAGTATAAGCTCTGGGCAGATGAAATCAGGTCCCGGAGCTTTACTTGGTTTTAAATGTTGGAGGACAGCAGCAAATTCTCTCTGTGAAAAATTGTCAGAGATGTTTATTGGGTTTGGTGTTGTGACTGTAAGAAACCTTACCCTAAAAAACTTCTAACAAAGTGGTAGAGCGGCGAGTGTTTATTTATTAATTAGCTTCCCTAACTTAATCCACAATTAAACTCCGCTAAGTTCAGACATTGAGTACAATGCACAATTTAATTAGGTTCTCAGCGCTAAATAAAATATTCTGAATACAACAAAACAGCTAAAGAAGCAGCAATTAAACTTGGAATTATGGAAAGGCGAAGCGTAGATTTATAAAAAGAATTTTACTCCCGAACTCTACAAACCTATCCTTTGCACTCTACGACCTACGCGAAACGAGACCCTCGTGCGCGACTCGCGGGTTTATATAGCCGCGCCGCATCACTTGCGCGAATAATCACAACGTTTCATGCAACAAAAATAAATAAATAAAAAGAAGGGAATGAATCAAAATACTGTTTTCTACAGTGACTCCAAAAGTCAGACACTTTTTAAGAGACAATTTGAGATGACTTGCGGTCAGCAGCCTCGTATTTCCAATTTCTAACCAGCTGAGATGCAATAGCATCGACTGAAACGGGACAGTGACGAAGAGAGTGTGGTGACCTACCAGTAAGGTTGTTCAAAATACTCCACGCTTTTCGACTAGAGTGTGAGAAGTTGATGCTCCGAACTGCTTCGGATCATCGATCAGTCAGCATGACGACATTAAAAATCGCCAGCGTAAAGACAAGGGTGAGGAAACACTGGGAGATCCAGAGATCGTAATCGCCTTGGTGGTGGTTTGTAGACGTTGACTATATTTTATAGCCATCAACGTCCACACACAACCACTCGATCTCGGACGGCGGTGGAGATTGGTCCAAAAGCGTGTATCTTAATTGCTTGTGGACAAACGTGGCAAGGGCATGCTTCCTGCTTAAAGAAGATCCAGCTAGTTAGCAGTTTGAAAGTACCAACTTCTCCGCATCACAGTGCAGTTGGTCTCCTGTAGTAGGATGACGACTGCCTCAGACTGCATAGCGAGGTGATGAAAAACGTTCATCTTGCTTGCAATGAGGCCTTCGATGTTCAGCTGAAGAATAGTGGGTTTTCGGAACTTGTTGGCAATGTGGCCTGAATAGGGCAGTTTTATCCAGGCATTGCCCCGTCCTGAAAAGGACATTTGCCGATTAGCAGACCCACACTGAACATCGGTATAGGTGGATACCCTTTTATTTTGGTAAGTTCGGTTTCAGTCTGTCATCTTTAACGCCAATGAACAGACTTACTCATGGCCCAGGCTGCGAGAAAGCACCTACCATCTGGCCTTAATTTTGTCTTTTTATTAAGATAAATTTCACAATATTAAGGCAAATTAATTATTTACAAATGTATTTTTTGTTGTTTAAAACATTGATAAAATAATGTGTTTTGTTTTTATTGATTTCAATAAATTTTTGGTAAGACATGGTTTAGATCTTATTTTTCTTTCTTTTCTTGATAATTGTTTTAATGAAGCATGATTCTTTACAACAGTTGAAATAACATCCAACAAATCTCTGTTATTGCTAAATATCGCTTTGTTTCTACTATATACTTCATATTGTTTCTATACATTTGTGCAGTGCATCTAGTGTTTTCCGTTTATATTATTATTATCATTTTTACTGTTGGTTAATTTTTCATCTTATCTTCAATTTTTTTTTGCCTTGTCATATGCGTAAAATGGTCCTTTTGACCCCTGACAGGATTTTTTGGTAGGTTTCTTTGCCTGTCAGACCTTTTTCCAGAGACCTGTTGTGTATCTCACCACATATTTTTTGCCGACACAACAGCATCTACATATGACTCGGATGACGCTTTTACTTTATTTATTTATTTATTTTTTTTTTTTTTTTTTTTTTAAGTTACTGCAACCATGCTTACTTATTCTTAAAAATTTGTTTTTATCTTGATTGCATGCCATAATCGTTTTGTTTTGTTTTGTTGTCTCTTTCTTTTTCTGTTCAGCTTTCTACTACTTACAAATTTTTTATTTTACTATATTTTTTTATGGCGCAACTGAAATAAAAAAAAAAGAATCCGTGTCCGCAATCCTGCTTTCAACCTCTTGAAATAGCTGTACAGAGAAAAAAAATAGAGCAGTAAATTATAATATTGTTACCTGCAATAGGTAATAGATACAGGAAAATAGATAGTAGGAGGTAAATTAGATTCTAATGTAGAGTTCGGGTTAAATTTAGACCTATTTTAAACTATTATGTAAATACTAAAAAGAAGTTAATTTAGTCTTGAGTAATTTTAGAATAAAAAGTATAGCCAATGTATTTTGAAACATTGTTTATTAAGAACCGTTCGGAGTTGATAATGAAATGATTTATAATTCCAAAACGTCCTTAATAAAAAAATTTTTAAAATACATTGGCTAGTTGATAATGGAATGAGTTGTAATTCCAAAATGTCCTTAATAAAACAATGTTTCAAAATATATTGACTATACTTTTTATTCTGAAATTAGTCTTAAGCATTAAATGGCAAATTTAAGCTGCTTGTGGTCTTTGCAATTAGCTGTAAGTTTCAGTGAAATCATTATGAAAATAAATCAATAAATAAAACGACAAAAAAATTAATAAAATTGCAATATCTTGGCATTTTAAAGCTGGTTTTGGGCAATTGTTTAATAATTGCTCTGAGTTTAATGCCTCAATGTTGTTTTATGAGTCAAAAGAGAATGAGTAGAAATGACAATTAATGAAAAAAAACATATGAAATATTAATAATTGTTTTCAAGCTGATTAGAAAACATTTAATTACAAAAATATAAATACAAAATAGTAGTCAAATGGTCAAAGAGCATGATAATTCAAAAACATAGTTACAGTTAAATGAAGAGGTTTGGTAAAAATAACTAAGTTGTTATACCACCAACAATGTCATCTGTTAAGTTAGATAATCTTTAAGCTGTTAAATAGGCTAATGAATTTATTTAATAAATTTATATAATGTTGACAAGAACTGTTTATCAAGAACAGTCTTGACTGAAATTTTTTAATTGAGCTGGCTTGAATCTTAAAAGAATTGGCTGAGATTTTTTAATTTAGTTTTTACGAAATTTTTTGTTATTAAATTAGCTCATAAGACTTTTGTTTATTGAAATGAATCTAGTATTTTATTGACAATTCTTAAAATAGATATTTATATATTAGATATTTTTTTTATTATATTTATCATCCTGATTTGCAAGCAAGCATCAGAAGCATTATATACAGTTAACTTGTTAATTTATATCGCTAGACAATAAATTGTAAAACAAATAGAGTTGTTATGTTGTTATTAAAAAAAGGTAAAGTATATTCTTTTAGATTATTCATTTCACTTTTAAACCAAAGTGCTATTTCTATTTAATCATATCCAGTGAAATATTTTAAAAGTTGAGAGGTAGAGATAGGTAATCTATTTTTCTATAAAAAACGTGAAGATAGCTATAAAAAGCATGTTCATTCCTCAAACATCTGACACTCATTCAGAAGAATCATCATAAATTGAAAGGGATTGATCATGCTTATATAGGAACAGAGAATGAGTCTGATTGATTAAAAAAGTGACCAATCAAAAATAGAAAAGAAAATGACCAATCAGGAATCAGATTGACTAATAAAGGTTGTTTTCTATTCCTGATTGGTCGCTTTTTTAACCAATCACACATTCTCCATGGCTATACAAGCATGATTGGAGCACTCTTAATTCATTCTGATGATTTCTCCTGATGAATGTCAGATGAAAAGTCTTCAAGGAATGAACATGCTTTTTAAAGTTATCTTAAAGTTTTGTGCTGCCAATTGACTCTATAAAAAACAGTTGTTTAATGCTTACAAAATACAATAGGCTTTAAAATTATAAAAGAAAATAATTTAGCATTGAAAATTAAATAGATATAAAAAATAAACCTGAGTAATCAAAGTGCATTGAATTTTACAGGGTTACCATAGTACAATTACATTCTTTAGCACACTTTTTTCAACCAGCTAAAGCATTAAACAAAAAATCTAAAACATTAAACAAAATTATATTTTAACTTATTTGATCATAATTATTTTGCCAGAGTCAAAACCAGAGAGAGTCAATTTTCATTGACTCTGACTCTTAAAGCACCAAAGCAGGTTTTGCTTTCAACTCTGACTCAACAATCTTGGGATAAACATTAGAAAATAGCAAAAATACAATTAATGTTTTGCTAAATGAAGAAGGTGTTGGTTGTTCAAAAAGGCATCACAGCTTGTAGTTCAAAATTTCAAACTATGAAATGTAGAGTTTCCCAAGGAAGTTGCTTAGGCCCCCTAATGTTTTTAATTTATGTAAATGATTTGCCAAATGCCACTCAGTGTCAGACAACTCTGTTTGCTGATGATACCACTCTTTACCTTTCAAATAAAAACTTAAACGATCTTCAACATGAAATGAATAAAGAACTAAATAAAATAGATCTTTGGATGAAATATAACAAATTATCTATAAAGTATTCCAAAACATCTTATATGATAATAAGTAACAAAACTTTAAAATCTTCTTTATTTAAATTAATACTTAATGACTATAACATGAAACGATCAGAACATGTAAAATATTTAGGTGTCGTGCAAGACAATAAATTAAATTGGAAAACTCATGTATCTAGCTTGTGCAGTAAACTATCAAAAATATGTGGTGTTTTTTATAAATTAAGATATTTTGTTCTATTTTGCTGTTTAAGAATTGTGTATTTTTCTTTGGTACAATCACATTTGCAATATTCACTAATCAACTGCGGACATGCAAACAATAGCACTCTTCATCTGCTACAAATAATTCAAAACAAGATCATTAGAGTTTGTTTATTTGGTCATAAAAGAACTTTGATTGCACGGTGGGCAAATTGCGGCTCCGAGCCACATGTGGCTCATCAACCTTTTGTTTGCAGCTCTTCTAGCTAAACAATAATAACGAAATCAAACAATGTACAATTGTTTTTCACAATTGAATTTGGATCAAACCAAGATTTCTAATTAGGCACTAAGTCGGATTATAACGTGGAAATAGAGCATTTCTTTGTTTGTTATTAAGGACCATTTACACTACATCAAAAATTTGAGCAAAGCGAGCACTATCTTTCATTTATTTCTCGCCAGCCAAGACACGCTGGTAATTTCAGAATAAAAGAAACAAAGATAGTGCTTGCTTCTTGGTAATGAAATTTGTAAAATAATAATATCGTGCAAGTCTAACAAATAAAGATTTGAAAGAATTAATTCACACCGCTTTGCCTTCATATCGTCCAAATTTTCAAAAGCTAACTAATAAAGTCAAAATCTGTGGTAGATCTAAAGCTGGTAAAATCTCAGAAAAATCGTAAATCGCATAACGTATTTGTTTTTCTTATTTGATTAAAACTTGCTTTGTTTACTGTATTTGACTTGACACTTCAAGCAGAATTTGTGGCTCTCCGGCAATTTTGAATTTTCACATGTGGCTCTTTTATGGAAAACTTTGCCCACCCCTGATCTATACACAAAATTTCAGGTTTTAAAACTGTCAGATTTATGTAAATTAGAATACGCCAAATTTATGTATAAATTTGAAAACAATTCATTACCCATTTTTTTAACAACTATTTTACAAAGTTGGATTCTATACATTCATACAACACTCACCAAAAAAAACAAAAGAGGTATTTTTTTTAAGATTTAGCACAAATTTTGGCAAAAACATACTACATTATCTTGGGTTGCAAACGTGGTCAAAAGTTCCACAAGAAATCAAAAATCTGTCATACATTAGTTTTAAAAAAAGCTTAAAAAACATTTAGTAAATGCTTATGAAATAAATATACCTGATGACTAGATTGCAATTTTCATTTAGTTTGGTTTGTCTTATTTTTTTACCATATTTGTCATGTGTTACTTCATTTTTTCTGATTAATTGGATATTGCTCACTTGCTTTTTTTGTTGCTTCTTGCTTTGTGCAGTTAAAACACTTTACATCTTGTGGTTTTTTTTGCTTTTTTTTTATGCTTTGCTTTTGTTGTCTGACATGTGCTACTTTATTTTTTGGATTAAACTTATAGGCCTCTTGTTTATTTGCTTTATTATTCAAACTGCTTTTTATTTTTACTAAACTTTTTTTTTGTTTGTTTTTGTTGTTGTTGTTGTTTGTGTATTTGATAAATAATTGAATGTGTACCTATCTTATAAAGGGATGTGGCTGACTTGGTGACCCTCTTGATGGTCTTTCACTGCATCCCTGTTGTAGAATTGTATTGACAAATAATGATAAAATAATATTTTATTGTTATCTGTATTGTATATGTATTCTGCAACAAATAAACAAAGATTGATTGATTGATTGTAGTCAACCAAGATTTTAAGTTGCAGACAAACTCTTTGGTAGCACAAATTTTGCTTAATCATTGATGCAAATAACCTTTCTTCTTTTAGCCTTTCCCTCTGGTCAGGGGTAGCCACAGTGTATGATGGTTTCTCCAAAGTGTCCTGTTTTCAATGTCCATCTCCCTTGCACCAACTTTCCCAATATCTTCCTTCACTACATCTAGAAATCTTCTCTTTGGCCTCCCTCTTTTTCTTTTCCTGGTAATTCCATTTCCATCACCCTTCTTCATACATACTCTTGGTCTCTTCTCATGACATGTCTATACCACCTCAGCCTGCCCTCCCTCATCTTCATTTCTAGTTGTTCTGCCTTAACTGGTATCCCTGATGTACTCATTTTTAATCTTTTCTTGTTACTCCCATAGCAAACCTCAACATTTTCATCTCTGCAACTTCCATCTCTTCTACTTGTTTCTTTGTGACCACCACCATGTCAAGTCCATACACCATTGCTGGTCTCACCACTGAACTGTACACTTTTCCTTTTACTCTAGCTAGTAATCTCCTGTCACAGATTAGTCCTGATGCTTTTCTATATTCGTTCCATCCTGCGTGCACTCTCCTTTTTACCTCCCTCTCACAACTACCACTTTCTTCCACTATTGATCCCAAATACTTAAATTCCTTTACTCTTGGCACTTTTGTATCCTCCATCTTCACTGTTTCATCATCATTTCCTCCATTTATGCAAAGATATTCGGTCTTTGACCTACTTACTTTCATCCCTCTTCTTTTCAATGCATACCTCCAGGATTCTAATCGCTGCTCCACTTCTTTTCTGGTCTCTTTGCAAATCACAATATCATCAGCAAACAGCATTGTCCATGGTGGTTCTCTCCTTACTTCATGCCTGTCTATTATCACTGCAAACAGGAATGGACTTAACGCTGATCCCTAGTGCAGTCTGACCTTGAAACTTTCTGTAGTTCCTATTGAACACCTCACCACTGTTTCACTTCCCTCATGCATATCCTGTACTAGTTGCACATACTTTTTTGCTTTTCCTGATTTTCTCATACAGTACCACAGCTCTTCCTGCAGAACCCTGTTGTAAGCTTTCTCTAGGTTCATGAATACACAATGTAGCTCTCTTTGACCTTCTCTGTACTTTTCCATCAACATTCTTAAAGCAAACATGGCATCAGTGGTTCCCTTTCCTGGCATAAATCCATATTGCTGTTTGTTGATCTCCACTCTATCCCTTAGCCTTGCTTCAATAATTCTTTCCCCATACCTTCATTGTGTGGCTCATTAGCTTTATTCCTCTGTAGTTTCCACACCACTGTGCATCCCCTTTGTTTTTATAGATTGGGATAAGCACACTCCTCCATTCTTCTGGCATCCGTTCACCAATTAATAGTCTGTTGAACAGTCTGTCAAAAACTTTATCCTCATCTCTTCCATGCACTTCCAAATTTCTACTGGCAATTCATCTGGCCCAACCACTTTATCTTTTTTGATCCTTCTCAGTGCATTCTTCTCTACTGACACAATTTACCTCTTCACTAACCATTTCTGCTTCCTAGGTTCTCTGTCATTTTCCTCATTCATCAGTTATTCAAAGTATTCCTTCCATCTCTTTAACATAGCCTCCAAACTTACCATCACATTACCGTTTTCATTCTTCAAAACTGTCACATGCTATATATATCTCTTCCTTCTCTGTCTCTCTGCCTAGCAAATCTGTATAACTCCTTCTCACCTTCTTTTGTATCCAGTCTAGCATACAAATCTTCATATGCACGTCCCTTCACCATTGCAACTGCCTTCTTTGTCTTACTCTTCTTTGTAGATCATTTTAGTATTTTCTCTTATTTTCTCCCATGCTTTCTTTGCCTCTTTCTTTTTTTTTATGCTCTCCTGTACTTCCTCATTCCACCACCATGTCTCCCTGTCTCTTTTTCGTTTCCCAAATATCACTCTAGCAAATAGCTTTTAAAGTAGATAAATAAATGAAAAGAAGTAGATAAATAAAAAACTTTAAAATGTAGGCCAAACAAAAAAAAAAAAATTTTCTGTAATATTGGGTGCATTTAGGGTTATCTTGAAGGTGTTGACCAATTGCACATTCAGTGAACATGCTTGGAGTTGAAGATTTGAAAAGACAAGTGAAGATGTTAAACAATTTAGGAAATTGGCTAATTTTAACAAATTCCATCCTGTAACTGTTGTAATATATGGCTTACACATTTGAGTATCATAGTGGCACAAAAATTAATTAACTGTCGCAGTGGCTCAAAAAATCTTGCGTTCATTACATGTTGTGTGGCTATAACAATTAATAATTTCTTTATTCCATTGTAAGACTATCAGTTGTATTTTTTCTACATTTTAATGTTTATCTCCTAACAAGTGTTGGACAAAAAGCTTAGAGTTAAGTTTTTTGCTTGCTATTATCAAATTTTTTATAACAAACCTTTTGTTTACATATCAATTGCATGTACCGTAAAATGGTGCTCTTAACCATTCAACCATGCTGCTTACAAACTATCTATTTAATTAATATGGACCAAATCTGTGTGTTTAAAATCAATGGTTTATATTGAAAATTAGGTCTAGGTATGGAGGTGATTGAAAACTTTTACTTTATGAGTTACTTTGTTAGTTTTGTGTGTTTTACTAGATTCTAATTTGAATTAGATTATTTTTTTAAAAAATTGGATAGATTTACTATCTAAAAATGCACTTATGTATATTGGTTGATGATTTATTCACTTGTGTCTAATGGTTGGTAACTAGTTGATTGGACTGTTGGCATACCCAGTGCTGCCCAGCACAAGAGCAGTTGGCATACCCAGTGCTGCCCAGCACAAGAGCAGTTGGCATACCCAGTGCTGCCCGGCACAAGAGCAGTTGGCATACCCAGTGCTGCCCAGCACAAGAGCAGTTGGCATACCCAGTGCTGCCCGGCACAAGAGCAGTTGGCATACCCAGTGCTGCCCAGCACAAGAGCAGTTGGCATATTTGTATCTTTTTTAATCAGCTCTACATTAGAAGTTTTATTTTTTGTTATACTTGTTTTTAATAAATTATTACTGGCAATTTCATAAAGTTAAATGAAAAACAGTTTAGTTGAACAAAAGCAATAAATCGATTTAAATTTAATGAAAGGTTGAGAAAAGAATATTTAAAAGAAAGTATTCTAGTAAAAAAATACTTCAAATAAAATATGAGGGACTTAAGGTATAAAAAATTGACAGAAGAAATGAAGCCTTTAATGTTAAATTATGACAAAAAGAAAAATAAGTGTATTTGCCTGGCTGTTAAAAAAGTATTGATGAAAGTTGTGGATAAATCAGCCTGAAAATTTGCACTATTCTTGTTTCATTTGCATTGATAAATATTTTAAGCTTTTGTAGAACTTTTTCTGATGTTTACTACCAGCAATTAGTAAATTGTTTGTGGCAAACAAATTTTAAAGCAGGTGAAGAATTATTTTTTATTTGTCTTTTATTTCTGATTGTCTTTTTGATTGTCGTTTATTATTATTAATTTATAGAATGTATGCCAGGTTGTTAGTGTGGTCATAAGAATTTAAAAACCTTTTAATTTACAATAAGTGGCTAAATTTTGTTTCAGACAAATGAATATGTTAAATATTTCATGATGTCAGACAATGACTGATTAAAACTATTTTTGATATTTCAAATTTAAATTTGTATTTCGTATTAACAACACGAAGATTCTTTAATGTGATTTTACAAATTTTGGTTAAAATTTCTATGCTTGCACTATTTATAATTATAAGCTTGGAAGCAAAACAAGTAATTTTGTTTTAATGTACCTATTTTATAGCTTTAATTAACCAAGTATGGTTTAATGGTGTTGTTAACTTAAATATGACTCAGTCAATTGTCATTCAAGTTGGTCAATGTGGTAATCAAATAGGGTGTCGGTTTTGGGACTTATGTTTGCATGAACATGCCTTTTATAATCCAAAAGGGGTTTATGATGATGCTATTTCAAGTTTTTTTCGAAATGCTGATCATGAGGATAATGAAATGAAAAGTACTAGTAAAAAAATCCAAAACCTTAAAGCCAGAGCAATCCTTGTTGATATGGAAGAAGGAGTTATTAATGAACTATTAGATGGACATTTGGGAGAAATATTTGATAATAAACAATTGATTACTGATGTTTCTGGGTCAGGTAATAATTGGGCAACTGGAAACAAAGAGTATGGTTCCAGATATAAGGAAAAAATTTTAGAACATGTTCGAAAAGCTGCTGAGTTGTGTGATTGCTTGCAATGTTTTTTTATTATACATTCCATGGGTGGTGGCACTGGCTCAGGTCTGGGAACTGCAATTTTGTCTTCATTAGCTCAAGAGTTTCCTGATGTTTATCGCTTTATTATTCCTGTTTTTCCTTCTGGTGATGATGATGTCATAACATCACCATACAACACAGTACTTGCTCTTAATGAACTAACAGAATATGCTGACTGCGTTTTACCTGTTGATAATCAATCACTTATTGAAATTTGCACCAAAATAAACCAAGCACTTCCATTTAAAAAAGGTTCAAAGTTAAAACCTCAAAATGTGTGTAGCAGTCATGTTGAAAACAAAAGTAAGCCTTTTGATGAAATGAATAACATTGTTGCAAATGTTATGCTCAATATGACAAGTTCTGCCAGATTTGAAGGTTCATTAAACGTTGATATAAATGAAATTGCTATGAATCTTGTTCCTTTTCCTCGACTTCACTACTTAGTTTCTAGCATATCACCATTATATGTTGCAAAAGATGTTGGTGTTTATGCTCGCAAATTAGACCAAGCATTCAATGATTTATTTATTAAAGATAATCAGTTAATGGCTGCAGATCCCCAACACAATTTGTATCTTGCTTGTGCTTTGTTAGTTCGGGGAAAAAATGTTCAACTTTCAGACATGAGAAAAAATATTACTAGATTGTCTTCAAATTTGTGCTTTGCTAATTGGAATCAAGAAGGTTGGAAAACAGGTCTTTGCAGTGTTCCACCAGTTGGTCAACAATATTCTTTACTAAGTCTTGCAAATAACACTTGCATTCGCCACTCATTTTCTGATATTAAAAGTCGCTTTAATAAACTCTACAGTCGCAAGGCACATTTGCATCATTATGACAAAGTACATGGGTTTGATCGCAGTATGTTTGAAGAAAGTATTTTGTCATTGAATGAAATTGTTAAAAATTATGAGCACTTAGAAGAAACAAATGGGTCTGCTAATTCTGATAAGCATGCTAGAATTAAGATATTTTGATTTTATTGTTTATTGCTTGCTGAACTTTCACAACTTTTTTTAATTATTTGTAAAATGAGCTGTAAAGAAAAAACAATTATTCATCTATGGTTTATCCTCTAGATTCTGACTCACAGTTATTATATGTACTCAATCCAGCTTGCTCTATAGATTGATAAATAAGATGTTTCAATAAAAAGTGGCATGTTGATACAATAGAATTTGTACATCAATGTTTGACCAGACAATTTTGAATGTAAGAAAATTTAAAAACTGCTACTAAGCAACACCTATGAGATAAAAATGTTATTAATGCTTAGTTATTTGAGTAAATATGAGCTTCTTACTATGAAGCAGTAAATGTAAGTTTAATTTTAAATCAAGTCAAACCAACAACTTTAATATTGATATTCATAGTTTTTCTGCTTGAGCTTAACTACAACATTTATAGCAAGAATGTGAAAAAATAATAGAAGCGCTTGTGATCTACTTGGTACTATCTTATCATAGGTACAGTTTGTATGTATAAAGTGCTTGCAATTAACAAAAAAGACTAAAAAACTTAATGTGATTGGTGTGCACTGTAATTTATGATAAGCCTTTAAGTATTTGTACAAAAAGAACAGTTTGCCTGTAAAAGGGATTGCAATTCCATAAACTACTAGCTGGTTTTGTGTATTAGCTGTGTTTTTATTAATTTAGAATAAATAGTAAACTTGTGCTACAATAAATCTGAGTGTCAACAAGCAATTGTTGAAAATTATAAGCACTTAGAAGAAACAAATGGGTCTGCTAATTCTGATAAACGTGCTAGAATTAAGATATTTTGATTTCATTGTTTATTGCTTGCTGAACTTTCACAACTTTGTTTAGTTGTAAAATGAGCTTTAAAGAAAAAACATTTGTCTATGGTTTATCCTCTTGATTCTGATTCACAGTTATTATATTTACTCAATCCAGCTTGCTTTGCTTTCATATGGACTGGTTATATTAACCAAGTTACACTGTATATCATAAAGTATGCATTGTACTGGTATGAAACTAAAAGGACAATTCCTTTAAATCAAATTCCTTATGAATATAAATGGGATTTAAATTATAGAACTGGAATAAAAAAACTTGTCAAGTTTTTTTCACAATTTTGGTTTGCCCCTGATTATACACAGCTTTTGTTCTGAGGCATCAAATAGCTTTTTATCATTTCACAAATTATATAGGTTATTAGTGTTATTAATGGAAATTATTGAAAGAGGTTTAATTGAGGACACTTAGTATTTAAGTTATTCTTAGTTAATTATTCTGCAATGACATTTCTAATATAAACAAAGTTTTTTACAAACTTTATTTACACAAACATAAGTATTATTATATAGGGTGTGTTATTTGGGAAGCTACACAATATATTTTTTAAAAATATGCAAATAATTTGAAACAAACATTGGTTGTTTCAATTAGATTTTTAATTTTTTGATAAAAAACTGGTTTTCAAACAGACTATTTATTTCATTTGCAAATTTAGAAACAAAGACAAACATATTATTGTTATGATTGTATTGATATTTTATTTTTTCACTTAATGTAAGACTGACTCAATAATACGAGAGCAAATTCTTTAACTATTTTGATTAATTTTTTTTTTTTGATTTCTTTTGGTTAGAAAACAATGCTCCCAAACAATTTTAAACGTGGTAGTTTATTGTATTCTTAAAGTAATTCTAACAAAGAAAAATCGAGTTTTTGATTTGTGGTTTCTATAAAGATTGTTGTCTAACCACTATAATATGATTATACAATAGCTTGTATGTTATGTTCAGTATTCAAAAGTGTAGTGTTTTTATGTTTTATAAAATAATGTCAGGCAATTTGATTAATTGGTTTCAAGAAATTCATTTTTCAACAAATAGCTGTTTATTTATTATTATTTTTATTGCCTATAATTATCAAACCAATTTTTAAAATAGTTTTATTTTGTAGCTTTTAGTTGTAATGAAAAATGCAATTGTTATGTTACTTCTTATTTGCTTTGATATGGACTGTTGTTAGCACTTTCAAAATCGAAGGTAAGGTAGCTGTACCTACTGAAGCAACACTATCAGAAACTATAGTCTTGGTAGATGATGGAGACTATAAAGGGTTTTTAAGGTAATTGTTTTTTAACTACCAAAAATTAAATTAGATAATTTGAAGTGTAAATATACAAACTATTGTACAATAGTATGAATTCAAACTTAATTTTTTTTAGTTTTAAATTTCTAACATTTACGGTAAATTTAAATTCATTGACTTATTGCCATGATGTTATTTTCATTCAATTTCATGCCCTTACTATTGTCTTATAAATTGGCTGCATGGCTGAGTGGTTTAGACTGCCATGGTGATGGCGAATATTATTGGCACAATCTTGATTCAAAACTGCTTGCATCATTCTTTTGTGTCCTTAAAAAGACACTTCTCAGTATTTTCCTCTGTTTGGCATTCTTAGCAAGCAGCTAGGCCTATAAATTTCATTTATATCACTAAATAAAAAATTTCAACCGAACAGCAATATCTTGCCATTTACAAAAGCAGTTCAGGATAATTGCTTTACAATTCCAATAGATTGCCTTCTATGCTTTTCTGTAAGTTGGGAAGATAAAGTAAATAGAAAAATATCTTTATGTTTAAACAATGTTAGTTCAACTGTCATGTCATAACTTTGTTAGCTTACTACTCCGTCTTGGATACCTTTCGCTTTTTCCAATATTTTGCTGCATTTTAAATAAAATTGCCTGAAAGTGTTTAAAAAATTGCCTGCAAGCCTAAAGTAATTGATTCATTCTGGTGCGCCACATCAACAATCGGCAACGAATTTGAATATGACTTTATATTGCAGAAATTACATGAAATAAATCTTTGCTTAGGTCTGATGGCTCGTTTGCGATATACAATGTTCCCAGTGGGACGTATGTTGTTCGAGTTTCCAATCCTGTTTATTTCTTTGAACCGGTTCGTGTTGACATCAGCTCAAAAGGCTCCATCAGAGCAAGAAAACTTAATAATTTAAAGCCGAGTGCAGTTTCACTTGTTAAATATCCGTTGGAGTCCAAACCTTTGGCTTTGATGAAGTATTTTCAAGTTCGAGAGAAATTCAGTATTTTGGATATGTTAAAAAGTCCAATGGTGAGAGAACTTTAGTTTACCTTAATTATTTTCGTATCAAAATATGTTTTACTTTTTAAAAAGCAATTTTTGAAGTTAAATTTTAAGTGCATCTTAATATGTTTTTGTAAAAATAAACGAAGTAGAAATGCCTTATAAAAAATCGGTAACGTTTTCGAGTCTATAAGAGTGCCGTGATTGTGATCGACATGATCTTGGTTCAAAACCCATTCGCGCCATTCTGTTGTGTCGTTGGCAAAAATACTTTACGGCACTTTCCCCTGCTTGGTGGTCTCAGCAAGCAGTTCTAAATTTCAGTCATACCTCTTATTAAATCCACATATAGCAATATCTTGGCATCTCCGGAAGCAGGTCGGGGTAATTGCTTACCCTACGTATTAGCGCCTCTGTCACTTTCCTGCAAGTCAGGAGGATAAATATAGAGATTAAATAATAATAAAAAAACATGGTGTCGGTTAAAACCTCGGTTAAAACTCAAAACCCTACCCGTGTTATTCTATTGTATCCTTGGGTAAGACACTTAACGGCACTTTCCCTTGCTCGGTGGTCTTGGCAAGCAGTTCTAAATTTCGTGATATCTTTATAAAAAATAATAAAAGTTTCAAGCGGACAGCAATATTTTGGTATCTCCGGAAGCAGTTCGAAGTAATTACTTGTCCTTTGTATAGCGCCTCCGATACTTTCCTGCAAGTCAGGAGAATAAATGTAGAAATGAAAAAAAATTTATAGTTAAAATTTTTAATCAAATACATCAGATACTTGCAATAATGTATGTGGCAGAGTCGTGCCAAATAACAAAATATTTAAATAAAACAAACAATAAACCAGTATCTTTTTTTTAAAGCTGCTGTCTTTCACACCCCTTGACTTTTGGTTTTAATTGTTTTGTTACGCAATGCCTGCTTGAAAAAAATTTTACAAGAAATATAAATTACTGGTTTTTTATTTTTATGGACTTGACAGTTTCTTGTTTTTGCAAATTACATAATTTGACTTGCTGGTCAGAGTATTATAGAACCATGTGCCGTCCATGCAACTATTTAAACGAGGCCTAATTATGTAATTTGTATAACTGTTGTTTCTCAAGTTTTTGATGCTACCTATATTTTTTCGTGATAGATTTGGAATTTTGTTTTTATCGGCTAAACTTTTCGTTTTTTCGTTGGTTTGGTTTCTTCTACGATTGGTGGAGTTTGACACAGTGTTGCCAGCTGCAATTTGCTGCTCTTCGATAGTTGCTAGTGACTCCGCAACACGCTTTTGACATATTTAGCACTTTCAATAAAAAGCTTTTGATTAATTGGCAATGTTTGTAAACAGGTTTTAATGATGGTTCTTCCGATGGTGTTGCTATTGATCTTGCCAAAGATGATGAATGCGTCTGATCCCGAAACCAGACGAGAAATGGAGAATTCGATGAATCTTTTTAATCAAAATTCCTCCCAGATGCCAGACATGGCCGAACTTCTCTCCAAGTATCTTGGAGGAAGCAAGAAAACCACAAAGCCTACCTCAACTGCAAAAGCAGCAAAACCAGCTAAGCGAAGGAAAAACGATTAGAAATATGCGCGAAGATGTATTGATCAACAGCTTTCCGTGTATGTGGCGTTGTGCGTTTGCCCTTGATCGGTTGCAATTGGTCAAAAGTGCCCAATTTGTAAAGCTTTTCTGTATTATAATGGTCGTTGGTACGTTCTAAAATTATTTTGATTACGGACCTAAGCGTAAAAATTGTTATAATGTAAATTGTTGTTGTTATGCCGCTAATTATTTGTTCTATTAAATTGAATTAAACCCTTAAAAACTTTTTTTGCTTCTGTTTCACAGCTTTTTCTCAAAATCATGAATGGCAATACATTGACCAAAATCTTTCTGCATTTTTAATAACTCCTTGATTTCAGAGATACAGACGCTGTTAATAGTTATGTTGATAAGATATTTTTTCACCTGCAAATTAAAATAGAAACTTTATTTTGGGTTTTAGTGTCTTTTACTGGGGAGACAGACATTCTAAAGATAGACCACTTTTCGAAATCCGAAGATATAAGAAGTGGAAGAAATAAAAATCAAGAAAAAAATTACTATAAATGTTAAAAAAAACAGAGAATTATAAAAAATTACGTTGCATTTGACGAAGTGAACAGCTGTTCACGAAAGCGAGTGTGATTAAGAAAAAAAACACCTACTTCAGTGCACGTTTTATTTTTTTCGGATTGATATCAGTAGTTGGCACGGCTTTTTTCATTCTTTCTACAGTATGAACGTTTTGTAACACGTTGTTAAGTCTAAGAAATAACCTACTTTTTTGTTCTTGTTCTAGAATTTACTAGAATTTTTGTTCTCTTGAAACCGACGGCCGGTGATTTTGATCGAATTTTTTAAATTCATTGCATTCATTGCATTGTTCAATCATAATTAAATTTATTGCGTCAGCTAGGCCTACTCTGATAAACGCTAAAAAGAAGTAAATTTTTTAAAGGTTATGTAGCTATAATCAACTCGCTTAAACTTTTTCAACGGTTATTGTCACTCGGTGAACTCAAAACAAATTATTGGTGATTTTGGGAAGTTAGTTATGAGTTCGGTTTTTATGCCATTAGTAATGTTTTTTGTGGGGCCATGTTGGCCTTGTTTCTACTTTCTGTCCCGTTTAACTCGCCATTGTAAATAAGCAGTGTTATTAATACTTTTAATTAAAAATTAGCCATATCGGTTATTTCAGGGTTTTGCAAACTGATTTGCTGTGGAAAAAATTGAAATAAGCCGCGAAATTTTTGTGTTTTGATAGAAATTCATTAAACTTTGTTCATCAATGACTTCTGTGTCGGATTTAGTATTGCAAAAAATACTGACTGCTTTGAAAATTTAATAGAAAAGGCCTATTAGCATGAAGTTGTTTATGCAAATAAAACAGCCTGTATTAAAAAAAAACAAAAAATAAAAGTGCAAACGATGAGAATTACTATCAAAACACTCTAAACTAAAAAACGGCTAAAACGATTTAGTAATTTTAAAATAAAACGCAGTGCCAATACTGTTATGATTTTATTAATTTGGACCTTTCGAGTACATATATATATAATGTACATTTTCGACTCATATAAAAATATATACCCAAACCCTCAAAAGTTATCATTTTACTAATTTTGAAAATTTTATAAATACGGTATTGGCTCTGTATTTTTAAAATTTCTAAAAGAATGCTTTTCAATTTTTTTAACATTTGCACCAGAAAATTTGTAAGACAACCGTTGCGGCTTAGTAGTGCATCTTTGTTTCACTTTGTTGAAAGTAAAAGTGAAGACAAAAAAGTTTTTGTTTGTATAAGTTGTAAAAGTGAAGACATATTTCTCATGAATAACAAGGTAGCTTTTTACTGCTAGCGTTAGTTTTAATTGATCACAAAAAAATGAAAATAAAAGAGTTTTTATTTGCAAAAAATTGAAATACCGGTAGTTCAGTAAAAAGTGGAAGTGACTTATCGAGCACTCTGTATTGCAACTAAAATCAATTATATCTAGCTCAGTGTTTCTCAAAGTGAACCACTTGGCTGCCTAGTAAAGAATTCGTAATCTGTAGAAAGAAATAACCTTTCAGGGATGAATTTGAATAAAATGTAAGTTGATTCAAAATTATTAATTGATAACGTAAACTGACACCTCCTTTGTAGTTACACCTTGACAGTCTATAGAAGACCAAAAAAAGTAATATTGCATAGTATTAACTCTGAGTCAAACACAAACAGAACTGTGGCCAAAGGTTTATGCTTTAGGCTGCTGCACTGCCTGGATCAGATATGCTGGTAGCAATGGTGCGGAGCCAGCATCTGATCACGTGATCAAGAACCATCAGACTCCATGTTACGCCCATTGCAGGCAGTGGCGCATGCTGCGAAAATGTCTTTCTCAAGAAGATAATATTATTAGAATCATTGTACACATATGTTCCACTGTCCCTTAAAGGGCTAAGACGTTGTCTGCGGTTTGTTCAATAGCGCCCACACGCAATCCGGTAAAGGAACGAGACCCCAACATGCATGGACAAATGGAATTCCCCAACACCAATCTGCAGGCAATTGACCTTAACCCAAGCTGTTCAAAGCAAGCCCATTCCAACAGACTCGGTACTGGTTATAGATAAAAAAGTATTGAGCCCGGATGTATCCTCACAATACTCCGAGTTCTATCTGTAATTCATTCACTGGGTGACACCAGACAGGCGCGCAGTATTTAGCTGTTGGTTAGGCCAAAGATAGGGAAGCTGTTTACAATGTTTTGGCCCAGCATCCTGTTTCCCCAAGTTGCCTCAGCAGTGTGACACAAGAAGCCACAATTTTTTACGCAATGCCACAAAAATAGTGACGGAAAGTTAGCGATTTGTTTAGTTTTACCCCAAAATAAGTCAAGGCTGGACAGAATAGTAAAAATTAATTGCTGTTATAAACCTTTAGCTCACGTTAGGCCTTTTGGTTGTTTCAATGAAAGGCTATTCTCACCGTCTTTGAAAGACTGAGTTTCAAATTCTTGGTCTGGAGATACGCAGAAATTGTTGTCATGTTTTGACTTAAGTCCTTTCTTTTGTTATTTTTATCTCTATATTTATCTTTCTGATTTGCAGGAAAGCGACGGAGGCGCTAACACATAAGGTAGGCTAAGCAATTACCCCGACCTGCTTACGGAAATGCCAAGATATTGCTGTCCACTTGAAATTTAATAGAGATATCATTGTACTTTAGAACTACTTGGCAACACCACCAAGCAATTGAAAGTGCCGTAAAGTGTCTTTCCCAAGGACACAGCAGAATGGCGCGAGTTGGTTTTGAACCGAGACCATATTGATCATAAGCACGGCGCTTTGACCATTCCACCACGCTTCCAACTCTGCCGACGCTGCTTTAACCATTCGACAGTCTTTTCAATCTCAAAAATAGTGCAACAATGATAGATCGGCTGCAAAAGCAAACTTTCTGAAAATTGTGGAAGGCAAATCACACGTATCAATAAGAAGAAGAGGAGCCAATACCGATCCCCGAGGAACGCAATTTGCGAACAAGCTCCATGGTCATTCCAATCACGTGATCATGTGCTTATCTGACAAAAATTTCAGCAGCTTTCAGGTAAGACCACGGCGCTTCACATTAAAATAAAAACCAAAAAAAAATTGTAGGCTACAAAGGAATTTTTCTCGAAAAACTTTGGGTATATATTTTTGGGGAATGGCAGAGGTTTGAAAGGAAAGTATACAATTAAAAATTTGAAAACAAATGACCTACCAGCATGTTAAAATAATTTATATAAAAATGTAGAACCATTTTCGTTATTTTTGCGCACCTATTTTTAACTTTTTTATCGTTCTTTTCCGAGTAAATCCAGTTTCTTTTAGAGACCCTCCTTAGATGCTAAGCACTTGTTTCACTTTTCATAACCATACCTAGGCTCTCGTCTCACGCAAATCATCATTGCAATATAGATATTAATAGATTAGACATGATTTTTTGTTCGAATATTTTTCGGTTTTAAAAGTTCTACTTAAATCAGCAAACTTTGACGCAATTTGGCCGATAGAAAAAGCAATTTTTAATAAAATCCAATAAAGTTTAAAAAAAGTCCAAAAATGATGAAAGCTTATACCATGCTATTGTAGTATTTTTGCTGCTAATATGTTATTTACGTATAGGCTAAGTGCATATTTCAGATCACTTTTCTTCAAGGGGGGTGGGTGACCCCTGAAACTCCCTCACCCCTTGCCTTCACCTATGCAAGTCAAGATCAAACCCAACAGGTTATTTAAAAAGTGTTTTTACCAAACACGTGGCGTTAACACCATGACCGTGGTAGGAGGTGAGATTAAATGTAGTCCAAACGTCCAGGGGCCTTGCTAACTCAGTATTTTGTATCAGAAGATGCAGGGAAAATTATCGTATTATCAATCAACAGTTTAATCTCAAGAATTACGGAAGAACCAAAGAGATGTTATAGTTAGTGCAAATTAAGGATGTCGCGGTATTGAGGTTCACTTGAAATATTATTTACTTCGAGTAATATGATGATTGTTGAAAACTGCTCGTCAAGAACACTACAGCCTCTTCTCCAAATGAACAATGCCACGATAAAAGAGTTGAACCTAGAGCCTAGATAAAAATTGAACCTGAGCATGGTCGCGGTCGACAATAAAGCGGCGTCAGTTGATCAAATTGCAAAGCCACAGTGCCAACTGGAATTAAGTAAACCATTAAAAGAACGAGAGCGAGAAATTTTGCAATACAAAGAGAGGCACTGGACAGTTTTGATCAGAATGTTGGACGTGATAGTTGTTAAAAAGAAAATGTATTGAACTGCAAAGTTTTGAGTCCGACAGGTTTTTTTAATTGCAGCTGTTGGAAACTAACTAGAGTTTAAAGTGATGAAGAAATTATTTGGGGCTACAAGACAGAAATTTGGTACGACGTCTGTAGGTAAAAATCAAATATCATACATGCTGCAGTCGGCTTCTTAGCGATTACAGTTTTTTATGCAATGATATAGATATATATATGCCACCGAAACTGTGGGAAAAAGTCTAAACAACCCTTTGAAAATCTTTTATTACATTTAAAACCTGTAACAGTGTAACAAAGTTGGTATGTGATCTACTGATCTAGGCTTATTACATATTTCTTTTCTGACCAAAATAAGCATAGAATTTTAAACATAGCAATGTTAATTTATAGTTATAATAAGGTAGACTATTTACTGTATCGAAATTTTTTCTTTTGAGTAATTAATAAAGTTACAAGTCTTAAAAAAAGTAAAGTACAAAAGATATTAGTGCTGTGTATTACGTCATTTTGCGTTCGTGTCCGACAGCGTCGTAAAGCTTTATTCAACTTTGTCAGTTGGACTTTAGTTCTAACTTTCTTAGAACTTTATCAGCAGAAGTGAAACTGCTGAAACCGGTGAAATAGTTGTACCAATGCTTGCTTGGAATTTCCCTGTAATGATTGAACCTCTAACGCTTCTATAGATTAGAATTAAGCAATTTATCAAATTTAGACATGTTATGTATTAACGTTACGTAACTAAACAACAGAGCAATGACCACGTGACTTGATCACTAGCAGCAGATTCATAAAAATCGAGTAGAATTAAGTTTGTTTTAAAAACGTTTGAATCCCACAACTGCATCTGTATTATGTGCTTTTTATTTATTAAAAGCAAAGAATAATTTTGAAACCTTTTCAAACTTAATCAAAAGCTGCAATTGATCTGAAAAAAATCAACGCACATCGTCATGGGTAATAAAGCCAAAGTAATGTAGCAAGCAGAATTAGTACAAGACAAATTTCTTAAAAGCATTAATAAATCTTGAAACCACAGTTGATCAACATAAGACAATTAAAAAGTTGGAATGGTAATTAAGGAAAAACTTACAGATGATGAACGGTCAGGGTAAAATAGGAACTCGCCTTATGATGTGACGATCTCTGCTATTTAAACCAAGCGCAAAATATAATATCGGGATCGGACCATGTGTTTGTCTTGTCAGTAACTTAGAACTACATTTTTTATCTTTATATTTATCCTCCTGACTCGCAGGAAAGCGACGGAGGCGCTAATACATAGGGCAAGGAATTACTCCGACCTGTTTTCAGAGATGCCAAGATATTGCTGTCCGCTTGAAATTTAACATAGATATGACTGAGTGTCAGAACTGCTTGCCAAGAACACCAAGCAGGAAAAAGTGCCGTTAAGTGTCTTTCCCAAGGACATAACAGAATGGCGCGAGTAGGTTTTGAACAAGGATCATGTCTATTACAACCCCAGCGCTATAACCATTCGATCATGCTGCCGACATTGACATTACATACATTTGTATCAATGTAGGATAAACTTTGTAGCCATCTGAGATATTGATTGTAAATAGTTTATTATTAGAATAAAAAAGCAATTCGAAGCTTATTCAAAATTCATTTAAACGTTTTCTACGAAAGTGTGAAAACGCGATGCTCCACGGTTAGATAAAGACGCACGCAAACGCACAAACAAACAAGCGACACAAATCTAAAATCATTCCAAGTCGTCAACGTCTGTGATTACTGCAGCACTGGGCTTTTCTTCAGTTTTCTTCTGGGCTGCGACTAGGGTCGGGGAAGTCTTCAAGCGCTGGAAAAGAGTTTCACGAGTCAACCATAAATTAACTTGTAAACTCGTTATTTTATCTACGTATGCGTGTTCAAATTTTAATTCCCTACAAATACAATTAATTAGGTCTAAATCCGTCAGTAGTAATTCCTTAGAAGACACAATTTAGCTCATTTCTGCTTCCTGCCTGATCACTATTGGATGAAGCTCTTGCGTTATCCGGTAAAAAGACTCATCTCTGACTTCCTCACCAAAGTCAATTTTTCAGTGTATTCACAAACTGGACGATCAGATTGCTGCTTCTTGGGGGCGACATACAACCAAACCCTGGACCACAAACACACAAATGGGTTTGTGAAACCTATGGCTAAACATCGAACATCTATTTTATGTAACTGCACAAAGCACACGGTGCATTTAAAATGTTTCCAAATCACAACAAGGTACTACAACAACTCATGGTACTGCAGACTTTACAGCACTTATACTTTCTCAAAGTCCCACAACTTAATGCAAATGGCATCCGCAAATAGAACAGATGAAATACAACTACTCATTAAAAATACACAAGCAGATATAACAATACAAGAGACAAAACTCAATCAATCCCACAAAACACCAAACATTCCTCACTTTACGCCTATCAGAACAGGTAGAGCTCACAAACAAGAAGGAGGCCTTCTAACTTACATTAGAAACAACATCAACTTTTCACACCTTTTCCATTAAACTACAAATCATCAAAATTCACCTTCCTACATCACAGCAATTACTTATCGTAAACATGTACATTCCACCCAGGTTCATGAGGCAAACAAACACCTTATCAAGGCAATTTTGGATGCTGACAGACTCTTCATCCGTAGAGGAAATTGCAACAGCTCAAATCACACTCACCTACCCATGCATATCTACAAGCTTATCCATCACCATAACCATATTCGCAAACAAAACAGGTCAGACCCATAATTCATTACTTTTAACAATTACCTAAACAAACAAATACATGAACAGAAAACAAACACCTGGAAACAACATCTTGAAAAAATTGATCCCAAACACAAGCCACACTTCCTGTGGGGCACCATAATAAAGCTTTCCCACTGAGGAAATACGACTTACCATTTCACAAGTGCAATTAACCATCTCAAACAGCACAAACAACAATTTTACTGGAATGATAGCATAACCATCAGACACCTCATAAACATGTACAACATTGCTATCAACATTAAGACAATACCCCATCTTTGGAAATGTGTCACAATCATCCCCATTACGAAACCAAACAAAGATCACAACATTGGCGCAAACTAACGACCCATACCACTTTTATCACCAATTCCCAAAACAGTAGAAAAAACACTATTACCATGCATAATAGAAAACATTCCAATCATTTCTTATCAATATGGATTCAAACATAAACACTGAACACCAGGACTGGGGAGCCGCAGCTGGAGCTGGAACCTGGAACCATGAAGCTAGGGAATTTTGGAAGAGCCGGAGCCGGAGATGAAACTAGGGCCAAGCTAATTATATTTAGTAGAGCTGAGCCAAGATAATTACGTTCAGTAAAGTTGAAGCTCAAAATTTCTGCAGTATCTGGCTCTTAACAATCTAAATATTTGGATTCTAGTAACAGTATAAAATGCCAGCACAGTTATGATTTCGTTAAAATTTATTATTTACAGTTAAAAGCTATCGTTGTTTGATATGTTTTTGACCCTTTAGCACAATTGTTGGAGTTTTGAATCCTATCTACACTACAGGCCAAAAGTTTAAGTCCACCCCTTAAATTTTCAAAAAGCGGTTAAATCAGTCTGTATTGTAATCCCCAATTTTTTGGCAATAGATCGTTGTGAAAATCCTTCTGCAGCAAGAATATCTATCCTCGCCCTCTGTTCAATTGATAACTGCTTTTTCTTGGCCATTTTATAAGAAGGGCTCCGTAAATAGTCAATAATAGATGAAAACTACTGTAAATACAGTAGTATTTTTTACAATGTTTTCTTATCAATTTTTATCCCTGTAAAAGAAAAAAAGGATATCAAATTAGACAAACACCTTCTGAAAAGTAGAGAATATGGATTAACTTCATTATAACTAAAAATTTAAGGAATAAGCAATAAGCAAGGAAGAAGTCAGAATAACCCTCACAAGGAGCTTATATCCAAACTCAGTTGAAATGGCAGCGAAATCCAATAAAAGTTAGTCAGGTTTTGTTAAAACATTTTGTCGATCTTCATTATACAAGGGTTCATTGTTTCTGATGAAAATTATTTGCCAATACAGACTGATTTAACCGCTTTTTGAAAATTCAAGGGGTGGACTTAAACTTTTGGCCTGTAGTGTATATTTTATATACAACATTTTATTATTTTTCATTTATTCATGAATGGCTACCCTAAGCCCAAAGCAGGCTTGAATGAAGCGCGCACTGGTAAACTATTAAATTATTTACTTCTTTGAAAGTCTTAAACCTCTTTTAATTAAACAGTATTTTTGTCATGTAAATGGAAGTAGCACAAGGCATGGAATTAAATACAGGGCGAACCAAAATAATGTACACACTCTTTGACTTTAAATAGCTAATAAACTTTTTTTTCTATTTCAAATTTGATTTTGGAGTAAGAATGGCGGATACTGGGCTTACGTTCGTACAAAAAAAATTTGTTCTGAAAACATTCTGGAAATGTGAAAATAAAGCTAAAGTGCAAAGACGCTTTATGAGTGGGTTCCACAGAAATGCCGCAACACACGTCACCATTTCACGATCCTAGATAACTTTTGAGAATTATGGGACCATCCAGTGCATGAGAAAAGGGCATTCAGGACAAAAAAGGACAAAAAATATCTCATATCAAAATTCTGTCTTTAATGTACATGAAGTTGTAAGTTCTACTGCAAGAAAATATTAGGTTGTTACAAAAATAATGGTCGCTTGAAGTACTGTGTATTGCAAAACTACTTTAACATTGTACGAGGGTCAGTCAATAAGTAATGAGACTTTCTCAATTACTTTGGTGTTCTTGGAGTTATGCAACTGAAATTTTATGTGATGATTATGAATGGAGTTGTCATCTTATTTACAACAAAACTTGTTTATTTTCAGATTACTGTAGGTGTGACGATAAATTGAAATGACTACTAGGCTAGAAAACAGCTCATGCTTGGAACAAAGAGGAGTCATCAGATTTCTGTTGGCAGAGAGTGTAAAATCATGTGAGATTCTGTCTAGAATGCAAAGACAATATGGTCCTTCCTGTATGTCTAGAGCAAACTTCTACAAATGGGTGCAAGCATTCAAAGATGGACGCGAAAGCATTACTGATGATCTGAGAAGTGGAAGACCTGTGGATGTCTCTACCCCAGAAGCAGTACAGGCAGTTGAAGACCTGATCAAATCTGATAGAAGGGTCACTTTAGATGAAATTGCTACAAACTTGGATATCTCCCATTGCACAGTGTACGCAATTGTGCGTGAGAAGCTGCGTTTTTCAAAAGTCAGCTGTCGCTGGGTTCCAAAGATGTTAACGGATGATCACAAAATGCAGCGCCTGATGGCTTCCAGAGCATCACTACGCAGATACAGAAAGGAGGGAGATGTATTTCTATCGAGAATAGTGACAACTGATGAGACCTGGGTCTTTCATTATGAACCTGAATCGAAACGACGATCAATGGAGTGGAAGCATGTTTCTTCCCCAGTGAAGAAAAAATTCAAATCTCAGAAAAGTTTAAGGAAAGTCATGCTCACTGTGTTCTGGGACAGAAATGGGCCGATCACTATCAGTTTCTTGGAAAGGGGCAATACTGTGAACTCAGAGAACTACTGTGAGCTGCTAACTCAAGTGAAAAAAGACATTAAGAACAAACGGAGAGGACTTCAATCAAGAGGTGTGATTCTCCTTCAGGATAATGCAAGGCCCCACACAGCAGCAAGAACCCTAGCCAAAATTGAAGATTTAGGCTGGAAACTTCTAACACACCCACCCTACAGCCCAGACCTTGCACCATCTGATTTTCACCTCTTCGGCCCACTCAAAGAGAGTATGAGGGGAATTCACTTCCAGACTGATGAAGAAGTGAAGGCTGCTGTGAGCAACTGGCTAAGGACCCAGTCCACGGAATTCTATGCCAAAGGAATAGACAATCTAATATCAAGATGGAACAAGTGTGTTGCAAAGGAGGGAGACTATGTTGAAAAATAAAAAAGCATTTTTTGATTACCAGTCATTGCAAACTTGAGTTATTAAAAAAGTCTCATTACTTATTGACTGACCCTCGTATTTGTTGTTTATTTTGGTCAATTTTAGTGTACATAATAATTGATGTGTACTCTTAAATATTTTTTTAACTTATTTTCTGAAAAAAATATTTTTAAAGCTTATAGCTTTTAATTACAAACACAAAAAAAACATAATCTTTGCTTACTTACGTTGCATGAGTTCAAACTCAGGCACAATGCCCCCAAAACTGTTGCCAATATCAACAGAGTATGGGGAGATGGATATACAAGTGTTTGGACAGTACAAAGGTGCTTCCAGAAATTTCGTAGTGTACTTTAATGTACTCGTACTGTACTACCAGAACCTTGAAGATAAAAAAGGCAGAGGACGGGTATGCAGTCTTGCAATTGTTCATTCGCAAGACTGCATCTTCAAGGTTCTGATCTACACTACGAAATTTCTGGAAGCACCTTTGTACTGTCCAATCACTTGTATACCCATCTCCCCATACTCTGTTGATATTGGTAACAGCTTTGAAGGTATTGTGCCTAAATTTGAACTCATGCAACATAAGTAACTAAAGTTCATGTTTTTTGTATTTATCATTAAGAGCTAATACGCTTTAAAAATATTTTTACCTGAAAATAAGTTAAAAAATATCAGGTTGAAACGAAAGTTCTGTCCCTTTTTAGATTTAATATTTTTATGAACGATTATACCAATATAACTTATGAATTGCATATGTGTGATAATCTCAATTACTAAGTACTCTTTCTTTCTTCAGATTTTATGATAATTACTAAAATAAATAGTCATTATTGACCCATATGCATACCACCAGCAAAGAGCACTTACGACATGTTTTGCTGTATGAATTCCAAAAAGGCAGTACAGCAAGTTTAGCAGCAAAATCACTTCAAAACACTTATGGAAATAATGTGATAAGTGTAAAGACCTGTAGAAGGTGGTTTCACACTTCAAAAAAAATGACTTTACTCTGAAGGACGAGCAGAGATGTGGGCGCTTTAAAGGACTCAATTCTGAGGAGTTGTTGGCTGTCATTAATGAAGATCCTTCCAAAACAAGTAGAGAACTAGGCATAGAGTTTAATGTTAGCCATACAAGTATACTTCGTGAAATGGCAAAACTTGGTAAAGTCTCTAAGGCTAAAATTTTGATTCATCCATCATATTCTCCCGATCTTGCTCCAACAAATTTTCATTTCTTTAGAAGCTTGCAGAACCACTTACTTCCAGAAGAGGTTGACATGAAGCTAGTTTCTTTTTTTTGAGTCGAAACCCAAAAAATTCTATGAAGATGGTATCAAAAAGTTTGTGGGGAGATGGGAAGAGGTCATTGATAAGAATGGTGATTATGCTGATGATTAAATAAAGTTGTATTTTGCTTAATCTTTATTTTCATTTAAAAACAACAAAAGGGACAGAATTTTCGTTCCAACCTGATATTTAAGAGCACATCAATTATTATGTACACTAAAATTGACCAAAATAAACAATAAATACAATGTTAAAGTAGTTTTGCAAAACATAGTACTTCAAGCGACCATTATTTTTGTAGCAACCTAATACATTTCAGTTGATGTTTTATGATATCAGTCATATAATAAAAGGCTTATAGCTATGGAGCCAGAGCTGGAGCTGGAGCCATAGCTTGAAAATTTTTAGCCCCAAAGCTGGAGCTGGAGCTACACCTTAAAATTTTACAGCTCCAAAGCTGGAGCCAAACCTGTTTTAAGCCAACTCCCCAGCCCTACTCAACACACACTGCCTTGCACAACATCTGCCACCAAATAACAAAAGGTTTCAACAATCCAAGGCTTCCACAACACACTGTAGCTGTAGCTTTGGACATGAGCAAGGCGTTTGATACAGTAAACATACACAAACTCACACTAACAAACATTCCTAGCATCATTATCAAGTTCAAAGCAAACTACATAAAAGGACACTAAGCATGCACTCAATACAATGGCATACTCTCAAAACTCAAATGAATCAACACTGGAGTAACACAAGGTGGAATTCTGTTTCCAATATTATTCAACATTTACACCTCTGACATTCCCCTTCCCCCAACAGACATACAAATCACAACCTATGCTGATGACATAACAATCACTGCATCACACACCAAACACCATAAGGCCCAACAACTTATTCAACCATATCTTCACAAAATATATGAATGGACCACCACTAATAACCTTCATAAAAACCCAGACAAAACTATTACCACATTTTTACACAAGACCCAGCTGAACATGGCACAACTCTACGACTTAAATTAAACAACCAAACATTACCAACAAAACACTCAAAAACTATTGGAATCACTCTAGACCCAAAACTGACATTTTTACAACATATAAATGTCATTATCACCAAAACAAAACAAACATTTAACATTCTGAAAGCACTCCCTTTTAGCAAATGGGGTAAACAAAAGGAATTAATTGTTTCCACATTCAAAGTATTCACTTGCCCCATTTGAGAATATACAAACACCATGTGGAGCCCTATTGTGTCAAACACCAACATCAAAAAACTGCAAATCATTCAGAACACAGCTTTGCAAATTGCTACTGGCTGCACACAAGATACAAACACTCAACACCTACACAATGAAACTAAGTTCCTTCCAATGGACACTCAACTCAAATTTCATGTAATCAACTTAAACAACTAATTCATACACAAACACACTCTTTACATAATCTTAATGCATACCCAGATTCGCCCAGAAACATGAAAGCCGCATTCTTTCATAACAATGAGCACACTAACATCATCATCTCAGAACCAGATGTAACACCTGAGGAGAGTAGAGAAAACTGCATACGAGGTGCATTCAATAAGTTTCCAGACTTTTTTTGTACAGGCATTTATAATTGCCGTAAACTCGAGATATTTCAGTATGTTGTTACTATACTCCTTATGAGATGATTGACCAATTTTTTCTTGTTTAGGTGCAAATTTATAGCTACAGTAGGAATTAGAGTACACCTTACTAAATCCTGATTGTCACAGCCGGTGAATTTCAAAAATGCAATCTGGACGTGAGGACACATTAGAAGAACGATATGCAATCAAGTTCAGTTTTAAACTTGGAAAAACTGCCACGGAAACGTATGGTATGCTTCAGACTGCTTATGGACCATCTTGCATGAATCGATCATCAGTTTTTCAGTGGCACAAGAGATTCAAGGAAGGCAGGGAGTCCTTGAGGGATGATGAGAGATGTGGGAGGAGTAGGGAAGTCAGAACATCAGAGATGATTGGCCAAATAAACGATTTCATGAATAGGGACCGTCGTGTTTCTATAGAGACACTAAGCGCACAGTTCAGGAAGACATTCCGTCGGAAGAGGCCAGAACTCTTCGAATCAGGTCAGTGGCATTTCCATCAGGACAATGCCCCAGTCCACAAATCCATCCTCGTCACAGACTATTTGACCCAGATGGGCATCAAGACGGTTCCCCATCCTCCCTACAGCCCGGACCTTGCTCCCTGCGACTTTTGGCTATTCCCAAAGCTCAAGGAAAACCTCAGAGGCAATCGTTATTCCACAATTGAGGACATGAAAGAGGCTGTGACGAGGGTCCTAAACACGCTCACACAAGAAGACTTCCAGGGGGCTTTCCAGAAGTTGTTGGAATGGTACAACAAGTGCATTGATGTCGGAGGAGAATACTTTGAAGGGGACTAGAGTTTTTTGTGTGTACGGTTAATAAAAGTGTCCATACCAAAAAAGTCTGGAAACTTATTGAATGCACCTCGTACATATTTACACTAGCATCACCTCACAATACCTTTCTGGAAAAAAAAGCTAACTTACTAACATCACATCTTATGACATCCATTTATCAGAAAAAACATTACATCATATGCATACAAAACTGGTATATACAACTCAGAGCCAACAAATCACCACTCTTGCTGAGTTATTTACATACAGTAAACACAGTAAACCCTGATAGTTACATGCTGCAGTGCCCACTATGCTTGTCACACACACATAAAACTAATCACCTCTTTAACTGTAGTTAAGCACCAACACAAGAAAAACACCACTAGTCTATGGAAAAAGCCTTTAGTAGCAGCAGAAATAATCCAAGAGTGGGGATCTAGATTGGCTTCTTTGAGGGATTAAGGGATGCTACCCCAAGATATCCTTAGAGCAGGAGCAACAAAAACAACAACAAATATAGCACTTTTTGGGCAATGACGCTTTAAAAAATCGTATTGGCTCTGCATGACCAAGTTGCAAGACACAAATTTTCTTAATGATTTAAACCAGAGGCATGCAACGTATGGCCCGTGGCACTTCTTTTTATGGCCTACTTCCAGTGAACTAAACACAAGTTAAGCACAAATGATAAAAAGAGAAATTTTTGTGGTAAAATAAGAAATAATTTCAAAGCGAAATAGACAAACTATATTTAATAACTCTTTTTAACCTGCTTAACAGTTTTTACTCTTAAGGTGCATTTACAGCCGTTTACAGCACTTTTTTTTTCAGCGTGATCTTTGTTTGTTTTATTGATGGTCAAATCCACTCAGGATTCTAAAATGTCTTCAAGAAAAAAAAGTTTGTGAAAGAAGACTGTTCAGCAACAAGTTGCAAAAAGTACTTTGTTATTTTACATAATGAAAACATAATTTGTTTGATCTGCCAAAATACTATAGTAGTAACAAAAGAGCACAATATATTAAGCATCACTATTGCACAAAACATTCTGCCAAATTTTATGGCATTGAAGGTCAATAACAGTTTGACAAAATAGAGCAGTTTAAAAGTCTTTGAGCATGCAAGAGGTATTTCATGCATATGAAAAAGACATTGAACTTGCTAGAGAACTGAGCTTTAAGATATCTAAAGTAATTCAAGAAAAAGGAAAAGCTTAGGCCTACAGTAATGGTGAATTCATTAAGAATTGTTTGGAGTTGTTCACTAGACATGTGCTTTCAGAAAAGAAATGCGTTGTAGAGGAACTAGGTCTGTTTTGATTTACAGTGGCAAGGAGAATAAATGACCTTTTGAATAATATTGAACTTTCTTTAAAGCAGAAAATAAGCAAACATTTGGTTTTTAGTATTGCTTTAGGCAAAAGTAAAGACATTAGCAATGCTGGATAGCAAGTTTTTCAGTATTTCAGTTATCTCAGAACAACACAGGGTGTCCATAAAGTCTCTTTACAAGTAAAGAAAATTATTACAAAGTGAAATGATGAGATATCGCAATGAGGGTTGTTTTATGTTAATCAGTGTTTCATAAAGTTTTTATTGACACTAAAATTTATTGTTTCAGATAAAATTTCTTAAAATTTCTTATGTTTAATGATTGAGTTATATGAACTGAGTCCCCATAAAATGACTACTCCTCAAGAAAAAGCGTAATGTGTATCCTGGTTCATTGAGACAAAATCAGATGTTCAGACCCAGTGAAACTACAAAAGTAAGTATGGAAGAGACCCACCATCATGTCCTTCAATTCGTTTATGGCACAAGAAATTTATGGAGACAGGGACAGTGTTTGATACAAGGAAGAGTGGGTGACCAAGAACATCCTTAAGAAAACATCAAGCATGTACGGCAAGCCTTTCAACGTTCCCCTATGAAGTCCATCCGTACTGCTGCCAGACAATTGGAACTACCACGTTCAACAGTGCACAGGGTTTCTTCCATACTTCTGTAATTTTGCTGGGTCTGAACATCTGATTTTGTCTCGTCATCGTTGTCGTCGTCATTTGAAGGGTATCCACTCCAGGTCAGACACAAACAGGACTGGGGCCGAGGGTTTATCCTTTTACTACCCCAGACTGCTGTACTGCCTGGATCAGATGCTGGCAATGGCGTTATTAAGCCAGCATCGAGTTTTGTCATCCAAAACCGTCAGACCTTGTGCTCCATGTGGTGCCCGATGTATAGGGCACGCTGTTAGTACATGGTCTGCGGTTTGATCAGAGGCGCCACACTCGCAATTTGGTGAAGGAGCGAGACCCCATTTGTGCATGGACGAATGGAATCGCCCAACACCAGTCCACAGGCGGTTGAGCTTGACCCAAGCTGCTCGGGGTAAGCCCATCCCAACAGGCCTGGCACTGGTCTTGGGCACAAAAGCACGGAGCCTGGAAGCATTTTCACAGTACTCCGTTTTCCATTTGTGATTCGTCCATTCAGAAGCGCGGATGCCAAGTCTGGCAAGGTTGTCCAAAAGATTCCGCACATCTGGCACAAACGGGCGTCTGGATCTTAGTCTCACTTGGCGAGTATCTGAGGACCCACTTAAAAGATCATACGAGATATGATTGGGGTCCAGAGATCCACGGTAAGCCAAGGAGAGTGTCGCTCCCAGTCGGCGAAGCTCAGCTGGCTGGATGCCTGAAAGTACAGGTAGCTGGTCCGTTGGAGTGGGACGCAGGCATCCAGTAACTATGCGCAAGGCGTCATTTAAGACACTGTCAATGAGGCGAGTATGAGCACTGCGACACCAGACTGGTGCACAGAACTCAGCTGTTGAGTAGACTAGAGACAAGGTGGCTATGCGTAGTGTTTTAGCACCAGCACCCCATCTCGAGCCCACAAGTCACTTCAGCAGTGTGACGCGTGAAGATAGTTTTTTGCGCAATGCCACTAAATGGTGACGAAACGTGAGCGATCTGTCCAGTTTTACCCCAAGGTAAGTAGGGGTTGGACAGAACGGTAAAAGTCTACCGTTGTTGTAGACCTTTAGATCACGTTTAGCCTCTCGGTTGTTTAAGTGAAAGGCTGCCGTCACCGTCTTAGTGTGACTGAGCTTCAATCTCCAAGTCTGGAAATACGCTGAAAGTGTGGACATGTCTTGGCTTAAGGTCCCCTACATGTCCTTCCAGTTTCCAGAAGAATGCAACAATGCTAAATCATCAGCATAAGCAAACTTTCTGGAAATCATGGAAGGAAGATCGTACGTATAGATGTTAAATAGGAGGGGAGCCAAGACCGATCCCTGAGGAACGCCGTTTTTAAGACGGCGTAGCCTGCTTTGCTTGCTGTCACCGGTGGTAAGGGTGAAACTTCAATTTCGGACAAGCTCCATGATCATTTTGACCATGTGCTTATCTGGAAGTAGTCTCAGCAGCTTGCAGGTAAGGCCACGGTGCCAGACAGTGTCATAAGCAGCTGTCAGATCGATAAATACGGCACCGGCCTTCTTTTTAGCCTCGAAAGAATCCTCGATGTTCTGGGTTAGCAGAACAACTTGATCTACGGTTGACTTCCCGCGTCGGAACCCAGCCTGCTCTTTAGGGAGCAGTGGATTGATTAACGGTTCAACGCGGGCGTAGATAAGCCTCTTGAGGATCTTGTAGAGGGACACAGAGCAGAGATATCGGTCAATAACTCTTTGGGTCCCCCACGGGCTTTGCTGGTTTTGGGATCGCGACCACAAGCACTCTTCTCCAGATCTTGGGAATTTTGAGTCGGCGCAAACAGGAAGAAATGAAGTCACGTAACCAGAACTTCAAAGCAGCTCCAGCATGGAGTATAAGCTCAGGGCAAATGGAATCAGGTCCCGGAGCTTTACCTGGTTTTAAGTGTTGAAGGGCAGCAGTAAATTCTCTCTGTGAAAAATTGTCAGAGATATTTACTGCGTCTGGTGTTGTGGCCCTCCAAAGGTCAGACACTTCTTTACAGACAAGTCGAGATGACTTGCGGTCAACAGCCTCGTATTTCCCATTTTTAACCAGCTGAGATGCAATAGCATTGGCTGAAATGGGACAGTGAAGAGGAGAGTGTCGTGACCTACCAGTAAGGTTGTTCAAAATACTCCACGCTTTTCGACTAGAGTGTGAGAAGTCAATGCTCCAAACTGCTTCGGACCATCGATCCCTCCGCTTTCTGTCAAGCTTGGCAAGCAGAGCTGTAGCAGCCAAACTTGAGTCGTCTCCCTGAGGAGACTGCAGAAAAGTTTTATAGAGGGATTCACACTTTGCATCCCAACATGGAATATAGTTATTTCGATACCCGCGTGGGATAGTCTTTTTGGCTGCTTTCTTAATGGTGTTACAGAAGTCCTGGTAAGCCGCATCCACATCAAGTGAATCAGGCGGCAACAAAGTCTTTGCAAATTTATTCGTCAAAGCAGTGTAGTGACTCCATTTGGCCTTGCGGAAATTTCATCGCTTAACAGGCATGCTTGGCACTGCCATAGCAAACCTTGGTGGTGTAATAAGCGAAGGTCGATGTTGTGACCTGGGGAACTTGTCAAGGACACGTCTATCCGGTAAGCGACTGTTTGGACCTACGCTAGCGAAAGCTAGATCTGGATTGGTACCAGTGTTCCAGCGGCCGGAATAAAAACTGGCAGTGTCCTTGGCATTATATAGGAGGGCAAGACAATTAATACTTGCCCAACCAGCCAAGCACTCACCGTCCGGACTGTTGTCATCGTAACCCCAGTCAGCATGACGACAGTTAAAATCGCCAGCGTACAGACAGGGGTGAGGATACACTGGGAGATCTAGGGTTCGCAATCGCGTTGGCAGTGGTTTGTAGACGTTGACTATTTTATAGCCATCAACGTCCATACACAACCACTCAATCTCCGATGTTGGTGGAGATTGGTCCAAAAGCGTGTATCTCAGTCACTTGTGGACAAACGTGGCAAGACCATGCTTCCTGCTTAAAGAAGACCCAGCTAGTTGGTAGTTTGGTAGTACCAACTTCTCTGCATCAGTGCAGTGGGTCTCCTGCAGTAGGATGACGAGTGCCTCAGACTGCATAGCGAGGTGATGAAGAACGTTCATCTTGCTTGCAGTGAGGCCTTCGATGTTCAGCTGAAGAATAGTGGGTCTTCATGATTTTGTCTCAATGAACCAGGATACACATTGCACTTTTTCTTGAGGACTAGTCATTTTATGGGGGTTCAGTTCATATAACTCAATCATTAAACATAAGAAATTTTAATTAAGAAATTTTATCTGAAACAATACATTTTAGTGTCAATAAAAACTTAACTGCTTAATGAACTTAATGAACTACTGATTAACATAAAACAACCCTCATTGTGATATCTCATCATTTCACTTTGTAATAATGTTTTTAATTGTAAAGAGATTTCAATTGTAAAAAGCCTGTATTTTAATGTTACATGTAAATTAATTGAGTTTTTTTACAATTCTAGGAATATTAACAACAGCTGTTTTGCTTGGTATAAACTGTCTGGCCTGCAACATTATTACTATTGTACAATTTGGCCCATTGAGATAAACAGTTGCATGCACCTAATTTAAACCTTTCAATGTTTAAAAAATATATATTTGGGACACCAAGTTGTCACAACTCCATCAGTGGCCTTATGTTTATTTCCAAATGGAGTTTGAAGGATATATCAAAACTGGTGGCAATTTATCAAGCATACAAGTTATTAAATAGGAAAAAATTATAAAAACCTATGCAAAAACCTGTTATAGATTTGCCTTAATTGGGCAACTGTATGTTTAAGATAAATGAAGATGTCTTTAAGGGTACTACAACAGTTCATCAAACAACAGTGGATTTAGCTGTGCAAGCTTCTGTGATTGAACAATCTCTTTGCTATTTTCAATTAGATTTATTTAAAATCAGTACACAGCTGTGAAGAGCTGTGTTGCATATACTCCCAATACATTGTTTTGATACACTGTTGTTCAATGAACTGTCACATCACAGTTCTTAAGTAGTGCTGCAAAAATAAATTTCAAGCAAATTCAGCAAAGTTTTAAGCTACCTCATTGATTGTCGGCAATTTTTCCAACAGCATTGAGAATATTTGGGGAGGTAAAGTCTGCCGGAGGACTTGTAATAACTGCTGCGGCTGGCCACACACAGCAATGGCATTGGTAAGATGTTCCACACCTTCCTCAGTATATCCAGATCCTAAAAGCTCTTCTCCTTTTTGTACTTGTTGTAGGAAAAATGCCTGAACTGCTTCAACGTTCATCAAATCTGGAAACTGAAAAAAAAGCATAATAGATTAGAAAATATTTACACTCTTGAAGAGATCACAGCTTGAAAATTAAACTTACAACAGTAGTTGAAGATTTTGGAGTGGTAGCTGCATATTTTTTTCTTCCTGTAAATGAAACCATTGACAAATTTTCTAAAAGAATTTAATTTATCCACAAAAGTGTCAGTTTTGACACAAAATTATAAGAAATTTCTTTTTCAATAACATTAATTAATAAAATACATGAAACTAATGCTTTTGGTTTACATTAGCTCTCTTCAGATTAAAAAATTTTGCCATCAAATTTAAAAATCGAGGTCATAACCTAATTACATTGTTGTTTATCATATTGGTCACAAAAAGTTTTCATAATTGGAGCAATTTGATAAGCAATTACATAATCAGGTCATTGACCTTAATCTTTAAAATTTGATGGCGAAATTTCTTAACATTTTATACATTTGAAAAGGGCTAAGGTGAGCCAACAACGTTTATGGTTTCTTTTTGTTTTATTTCATATATTTTATTTCTGGTATGAATGGATTAGTGTTGCTGTATATAATTGCAGTATGGTTGAAAAAAGGTATACTTTCTTCCTAAATTGTATAACATTAATTAATGGTACAAAAAATAATAATTATATCAACCTCCACATTTCAGTAAATACTAAGTTGATTGAAAACAATATATAAAATATAACCAATTATGTTGCTTGAGAAATTCAAGATATTTAATTTCAACATTATAATTTAATAAAAAAATTGTAATTAGTATAAATAATGACTACATGATGTTGTCAGCACAATCAGAATGATTTATAGGAGCAAATTTAAAACACATATCAAAGATTTAGGTTAAGCACTGATGTTCAATACTATGTACACACTTTCTCTAAGTTTCTTTTTAAAATCTGGATCACTTCTTCTCTTTTTGTCAAAATAAATGCAATAACCAATGAAAGCAGTTCCACATAAACCAGCAATAGCTAACACAGCGTTACGACTTATATCTAACATTGCACTACAAGTAATATTCAAAAAATCTATATTTTGTAAATTAAAAAATAAAACTTCAATCTTATAATTATACTCAAGAAAGCGAAAGTAATTGAAAAAATGGAAAAAATACTTTTTATGTAAAAGCTTCACCCACTACACAGAAATTTAGAAACAAGCCAATACCATGAGTGTACCAAAAATAAATACCATAAAGGTTAAATTTTGTTTAGGCTATTTATGTAGCCTTAAACAAGTACTGGTCAACACAGCAATGACAAGGTTTTAAAGACTGAAACAGTGAGACTGTCTGCTGTTATTAAACCAATACTATTTTGTACAATCTTATTTTTCTTGGGGCAAATCTAGACAGATTGTTTTTGTTCAATTACCATTACATGGTACTGCATGATAAATTATTAGCTTTTTTCCAAAAGTGAAAGTAAGGAGTTTTTGCTAATAAAACTAACCCTAAACTCCCCTGTGGTTACTGAAACTTCTTGAAATCTTTTTTTTTTGGTTTCTTTTTTATTGCTAACTGGCACTATAGGGGGATTCCAGGTTAGTTTACTGACAAAAAAACAGCTATATATATCCCTTCTTGAAGAGAGCCAAATTATCTTGACACATCACATGACCCAACAGTTGATCCAATGACACTTGCTTGAATGACAGTTAATTGAATAACACTTGATTAAAACGACACTTAATCAAAATGATAGTTGATCAAAATCATACTTAATTGAAACAACACTTGATCTAAATGACAATTGATTAAAACAAAACTTGATTGACTAATGGAAAAGAAAATTTACAACAAAACATTGCAAAGTCATCTTAATTTTCTTTACAAAAAAAATCTTCATTTTGCCATTTTTATAAATAGTGGCAACTGAAAAATTTAAATTTCTATCAGACCAACAAAAGAGAGATAGCACGGATGAAAATTTAAACTTTACAAAGGATGGAAGTTAATCAAAAAATAACTAAAAAAAGGCAAAGTTTAATTAAAAACAACTTAATGTGGTACCTTCAAATACACAGAAGCTGCATGGAGCCATCATATAAACTTCAAATACTACAGGAGCCGCATGGAGACCCTATAAATAAAGTCTAGAGATGCATGGAGCCACCATGTAAACTTCAAATAGTACAGGAGCCACATGAAAACTCTTTAAATGTAGTCTAGAAATGCATGGAGCTGCATGAAGCCATCATATAAACTTAAAATATTATAGAAACTGCACGAAGCCATTATATAAACTTAAAATATTATAGAAACTGCACGAAGCCACTATATAAACTTAAAATATTACAGAAACCACATGAAGCTGCATGGAAGCTCCTGCAATATTTGAAATTTACACAGTGGCTCCATGCAGCACTATGCATCTCCAGATTTAATTTATAGGGTCTTCATGTGGCTCCATACATCTTTAAACTTCATTTAAAGGGTTTCCATATAACTTCTGTAGTATTTGATGTTTATACGGTGGCTCCATGCAGCTTTGGACTTTATTAAAAAGGTCTCTATGCGGCTTCTGTAGTATTTGAAGTTTATACAATGGCTCCATGTGGCTCCCTGCATTTCTAGACTTTATTTAAAAGGTCTCCATTTGGTTCCTGTAATATTTGAAGTTGACATGGTGGGTCCATGTGACTTCATGCAGCTCCATACAGCTCTGGGCAACTCCATGCATCTCTAGACTTTATTTAAAAGATCTGCATGCGACTTGTGTAATATTTGAAGTTTACACGATGGTTCCATGGGGCTCCATGCGTCTCTATACTTAATGTAGAAGGTCTCCATTTGGCTCCTGTAGTATTTGAAGTTTACATGGTGGCTCCATGCAGCTCCATGTGGTATCTCTAGATTTCTAGATTTAAGGCATCTCTAGACTTCATTTAAAGGGTCTCCATGCAGTTCTTGTAGTATTTGAAGTGTATACAATGGCTCCATGCAGCTCCATGTGGCTCTTGTAATATTTGCAAATACCTTTACTTAATGAGTTATACAGAGCTATGATTATCTTATACTGCTCTCAAAACATTTAAATCTTAATAACTACCAAAATCAATAAATCTTAGCCTGTTTTGGCCTGGCTCAGACCATTAGCATCACGATAGTGTTTTTGTTAAATAGTGAATAATTCTAGTGAATTCCAATGCATTTAGAACTTTTTAAATTTGTCAGCTCCTCTGCTGCAACAAGGACAACCTTAATCTTAAGAGTTGCTGTAACATAAAATATCTTACAATGTGTCCTAAAATAGGACTACAATTTTTAAAAAATGCAAAAAATGACAGCAATTGGCATCTAAAGAAATTATAACCATGACAAAAGAGATCTACTTGCTGCCCCCTTAAAAAAGCCTTGTTTAAGGACCTTGTTAAGAAACACCAACCTTGATAATGGCAAAATTAAAAGAAACTGTCTTCTTACAATGGTTTCTGCTTTTTATAAATCTAATTTATAGAAAAAAAATATTGTTTAATTGCAGAAACATACAAAAGTAAATCTTTTTTTATCAACTGTCATTTTGATCAACTGTGATTTTGATTAAATGTCACTACAATCAACTGTCATAGTAGCAACACATCACACTGTTGGGGTGCCTTGCAGAATCCAGATACAGTTAAGTACTACAGAGACCAAAGCGGGTTTTTTTAAGAAGTCACTGTAAACAATTTTTTGTGAAACTAACCTGGATCCTTTTATAGCACCAGAGTTAAAGAAAAAAAAGAAAAAGAATCTCTTCAAGGAGCAATAGTAACTGCAGGGGGATATGGGTTACTTTCATGAAAATTGCTTACTGTAACTTCTTGAAGAGATGATTAAAAATTACCAGATCAGTTTTTATAACACTTCAAATAAAAAAAGTTCATTAAAATACTGTGTGCAAATACAAACTCTTATTCTTATAACATAAATTGAATAAAAATATTAAGAAGCTACGGAACTCAACATAAACTCATTGCCAATTTATGGTTAAAGCAATCATATAATCACAGAATTTGTGATTGTCCAAATCAGTGCTTCTCACTCTATTTTTTGTGGCGACCCAAATGTTGAGAAAGCAAAGCTTTGGCAACTCGCAAGCACAAAAAACTCTTTTTTGTCGCAAAAATGTAGTGACCTCTTAAAAAAAGTTATCACTTTCATTCAGTATCAAAATCTTAGCCATCGTATCAAATTTTCGTCCACAAACAGTAGTGATCTCTAAAAAAACGGTCTTTACTTAAAATCTGTCTCGGATTTCTTGATTTTCGTCTCTAAAAACTAGTGATTTAATTTTTGCACAACTGCAATTGTGGGAGCCCCAATTAAGTTTAACAGCGACCCACTTTTGGGTCGCGACCCAGGGGTTGAGAAGCACTGGTCTAAACGGTTCTTTAAAAACTTTAAAAAAGAATCTTTAAAGACATATAGCTTTTATAAATACGTTAAATTATTCGTAACTTATATCAAGCAATTGTATTTGCAACACCTAGGCTTTAAATCAACGCAGTTGGGATAGGAAGCGGAGCGCTTTAAACAATGACCCAGCGTTTGTAGGTCTTTTTTCGAATTTTTATTCAAAGACTACTGGCTAGTGACCGCACCGCATTGAAAAGTGAAAACGCAAAATGCGGATAATCCGCTAAATTTGACGGATCCGTAGTAGATCCGAGTTTAATTTTTTTATCAAGCTTTTGGATTAATCGCGAATACAGATTCAAATTTTTGTTCATCAAGTTACACAGAATGTGGACACCTTGCTTCTGATTTCCAAACTAAGGTGACAGAAGCTGATTCTTAAATAATTACTCTTGTAACCTTTTTATTATCGCGTATTTCAACGTAAATCGCTTTGTAGTTAATTCCTTTTTTTCGACCACATGTGTGAGTTATAATATGAATATCTGCTGTGTAATGGACAAAAAAAATAAAACCTTGATTGAATTAAATTGAATGGTAGTTTACAAAAATGGAATGCTTGAATTATAGAATTGAGCACTAAAAGAAGTAAAATGTATTCATGTATGTTTTTTTATTTCTTAACCGCAACAGCACAAATCAAAGCACAAAAATACAATAAAAGCTGAAAAAAAGGAAGCAGCAAAAAACGATATACGTTATACTGTAGAACATGCAAACAATACATTGTGTAGATATAACAAACGTTATTATAATTTGCAGTCTCACTGCAACTTAAAATAATAGTTAATCTTAGGCATACCATATTTTCGAAGTGGTAGATCGGGACGTTTATTAAAAGAAAAAAATTCGTCCTTAAAAACCATTTCCCATAATTTCCCACTTTTCGTCCCGAAATCATAGTGTTTACTAAAAAAAAAGGTCTTTACTTGAAATTGGAAATACCGAGACATAATAGTTAACGAATAACGAATATTTATTTTTTGCCAAACACACAAACATAAATTTTATAATACACACATACGGCAATGTTAAAAGAAAATCAAAATACGCGTGAAGGCAGGGGGCACTGAAGAACATACGTTATCAAGTCAAGTGCCCCCATATCCAATACAGTCAAAAAACAAAATTTACGTATGCAGTGGTGGATATTCCAATTTAGGGGCCCGAGGCAGGAATTTTCAAAATTTGATGTTGTGTGAGAAAAAAAGAGGTTTGATCTTGGCTTGTATATTTTTCTCCGAAACTCATGGTGTCCTCTAAAAAAAGTCTTCACTTCGATTTCATCTCTGATTTCCCTATTTTTCTTCCAAAGTCAGAGTGTCCTCTAAAAAAAAAAAAGGTCTTCACTTCCATTTGCTCTCAGTTTTCCCTATTTTTGTCCCAAAATCAGAGTGTTCTCTAAAAAAAAAAAAAAGGTCTTTACTCGGAATCGTTCTCTGAACAAACATCTGCAGCGAATTCAAAACTGTATGTGCTATTTTCTAGGGGGGCCCCCAAAAAAAGGGGGGGCCTCAGGCGACTGCCTCATTCGCCTCACCCAATATTAACCACTGTACATATGTATTAATTAAGCATTTTAATACATACGAGTATACTGATACAAATCTTTTGATGTAAAACCAATGCAGTAAAAAAGAAACAAATTATTAGAAAATAACGACAGAGAAAAAGAACAACTCAGAAAAAGGCGACAATGAAAATAATGCTATTTAATACTGATCTATTAGGTGCTGTTTAAACGTTTTTTTGAAAGAAACCCAATGCCTGTCTTTTATTGTGTCGTCAATTGAATACCAAAGTTTGACTTCACGGAAGGTAAGAAGCTGCTGTCCAATTGTTTTAGATACATGTGGAAGAAAATAAGTTGATTTTTCTGTTTTTCTAGTGTAGTGAAAGTGCATTTCTTTTATTTTTTTGAATAGCTGAGCAAAAACAGCAGGTAATCTGTCAGAGTATAGCTGATACATAAATTTTCCTAATTCAAGATGATATGTATCTGAGTGTTCCGTTCTTAAAAATCGCGCACACTTTATATTTTCACAGTCTCATGGGAAATCTTTTTGATTGCGCTTTGGTCCGGCTCAGGTGGCCGAAGAAATAACGGTTTAATAATCAATTTAAATATTTTACATTTATTTATAAGAAATTGGCAACACTGTCCTCATTGTTATAGTAAATTCTAGACTTTCCGCATGACTTGTTTTCACTATGATGCAATATTGCATGTTTGTGAATCGCTGGATCTGGCAAGATGATGCAATATTGGGTGATTGTTGTTTTTAGCTTGAATTTAAAGAACTTTCGAGATACATGTGACCGAGTGATATAAATAAGGCGCGCTCGGAAGCATTATTATTGATTCGATTATGATAGAATGTTACGTGGTGATAAATCGGTATTGGAAATTTTGTTAGCTTTGTGAAGTCATAGTTTTTTATACACAATTCTCTAGTTGTTTACGTGATTGCTGAACAAGTAAGTTACCGACCCTGTATTTGCTGTTGATTGTATACTATTTTGGGCTCCTAAGTTGATTGGAGCATAATTTATTAGTAAAGAAGATTAAGAATTTCATCTTGTAAACAGCCAGGATTGTTTTATCGGTGAGAGCCTTTCATAACAGGCACCGAACAAGTATAAGATTAAATCAATTTCTACAAAAAATTTCAAAAACTAAAATTGGTGAAACTCTACAAAATTTCAAAAACTTTTTACCAGCGCAACACTGAGATTTTCAAAATATTTAATTGCTTGTACATCGTGTTGATCGGTGTGTAGATAGAGCTGAATATTGCAATTCTAATAATGCGATTTAGACGAACTTCAATTTCTTTTGTTAATAGTTTTGTAGCAGTACCCGAAGTTAATATGCCATATTGAACTCGTGAATAAACTAAGTTATAATAGAGCAGGCAAAGAGTTTTTCTCTGAACATAATTGCACTATCTACAGAACAGACCAGAGCATCTGGCAAGTTGACTAGATAAATTGTCAATGTGGTTTGCCTAACACAACTTGTCATGAAAAATTACACCTAAATACTTAATGGAATTTTTTCTTTGCAAGCGGGTTTTGCTTATAACTATAGTAAACTCATCTTTACAGGTTTTGTGTAGTTGGGATAACCGTGCTGGACGCTGGGACAAGATCTAAAAATTGGGATTGTCCCGGCTAAAACGGGACGTACGGTAAGCCTAGTTAACATAATATTTTATTTAAATATTGAAGGTCTAAGCACAAATAAGATCTGCGTTATCATCAAGCGCAAATAAGCAATTGGCCACCAGACACAAGGCTTTTGTCATCCTCTCACAAAAGAACCATCGGAAAAATTCAGACAAGCTAGTAATACTACACTTAACACTGGTTGGGTCTCAAGCAGGAAGCATAGCCTTGCTACGTTTGTCCAGTCCACGAGAAACTTAGCTGGACCCTTGTGGATCAATCCTCAAAGAGATCAGCAATTGAGTGATTGTTTGTGGACATTGATGGTTGCAAGATTGACAATGTTTACAAACCATCAACCTTACAATTCATATTGACAGCCATTCCAGTGTTTCCATACCAGAGGCGCTGGATGTCTCGAGACACATTTTTCCAAGTCTCGGTCTTGCTCGATCTCGTAAACCCAAAATTTTGTCTCGGTCTTGGATTACTACGTCTCGACTCCAGGTCGCGAAATTGAAGTGATGTGAGCAAAGCTCACAGGTGTTGAAATATGTCATGATTTCTGTTAGAAATTGGTTATTCATACGCTTTTTTTAGCCAATCGGGCGTCATTGTCCTCTTTAAATTTGCATTAATCACAATAGAATTGAACCATGAAAATCTTTATCCATGGCAACCAAGAAGCCTGGACACTGCATAAAAGTTCTTAAGAAAGTGCAGACCTGTTTGTATCAACATTTAAACGTTTTGCATTTTGTATTTTTAATAAAAAATTTGGTATCTGAAAATGCGGCTACCGGTATATCACGATATTTTAAATTGTAGTCAATACTATTCCACGACATTACAATAGGTTGCATGTGTAAGCATGTAGCAATTTACACTATTGCAATTCAAAGCCTACTCGCTTGGTTCTATGTGTTTTGAGGAAAGATACTTAATGGCACTGTTTTCTTGCTTTAAATTTCAGTCATATTACAAAATAAAGTTAAAAAGACATATATATCGAGTAATAAGGGAAATGGCACTAAGTAGTTCCATCTGTGGTATTGTACGCCACACATGTTGAACTTGAGCTTACTGCCCGACCATAATTTTGAGTTTTAAGCGCTCATCAGCACAGTCTGCTTACTCTGGTGTTGTCGTAGAGCTGGTCATATATAGAGAGAAAAACCTATGACTTGTGGGGTTCCACCAGTTGCGTTGCTGCACTGATAAAAGCAGCATTGTGCATCACGCATGCTGTTCCACTGGTAAATAGTTTTTAAATTTTGAAGAGTTTTTGAATTTTTTGAAGCAACTTATTTTTTAAAATTTGTTAAAGTTTTTGAAATTTTGTTACTTCCACAAATTTTAGTTTTTGAAATTTTGTTGAAGTTAATTCGGTAACTCAATACGTTATTTAATCGTCTAACCTTTCGGCGCCTGTAAGGAAGGCCTCGCCGATAACGCAATTATGGTGTCTACTAAAAGATAAAATTCTTAAATCTTCTCGCTGGATCTGACCTTCGAACCAGCGACAGCAAAAATATAGTCTAACTAAACCACAGCTCAGACTACCACAATATCTTCTTTATTAATAAATTATGCTCCAATCGACTTAGGAGCCCAAAATAGTTTAAATTCAACAGCAAATACAGATTCAGTAGCTTAACTCTTCAGCTCTTCACAATAACGTAGACAACCAAAGACTTGCGACCAAAAAACTATGAATTTACACAGCTAACAATATTCCAATTCTAAGTTACCACAACGAATCATCGAATCATAATACTGCTTTCCAGCGAGCCTTATTTATATCAGTCGGTTTCTCGATCGTTCTGAAATTTACTCAATGAAGCCAACACCAATCACAAATAAGCATTATTGCGTCACATGCGAAAACAGGTCAAGCGGAAATCCAGAATGTTCTCAATAAAGCGAAATTATGCAGTGTTGCATTTTTCTTGTAAATAAATGTAAAATATTTAAATTGCTTATAAAACTGTTATTTCTTAGGCTATTTGAGCCGGATCAAAGCGAGATCAAAGAGATTTTTTATGAGATTGTGAAAATACATAATGGGGGCGATTTTTAAGAACGGAACACATGCCAATGTAGTTACTACACTCATTAAGTGAATCTTGTAGACCGTCTAGACTAAGAGAAAAGCAGCATAAATAATCAGCATAAATAATATGCTTAAGCCGCAAGTTGCCAAGAAATCAATCAGCTTTTACACAATTTAATTCAATTGATAAGTCATCAATACGTATAGCAAAAAGTATGAATTAAGCACACTGCCCTGTATGAGTCCATTAGATACAAAAAAAAGATAAGATGAACAGTTACCCAATTTTACTTTCTTATTCTGTTTACTGAACCAAAATGTAAAGTTCTAACATAACAAGTAAGCATATTTCTCTCAAATGGTTTTTTAAAAAACATATAATGGTTAACCCAATTAAAAGCCTTAAATGCATTTTAAAAATTAAAATACACTGAGCTGCCTTGTTTATGATACGATAATACTAATTGCTTCAGACACTAGCGTATTTAAAGCGGGAAATCGTGCCATGCCCCCCACTCGATAAAAAATTTTCAAACTTGGTAGCCATGCTTATCTGATAAAATAAATCCGTTTTCTTCACAAAATCTGTTTAACTCTAGAAGGACCAAGCGCGTGAATTAACGCATCTAAATTTTTGCCTGCCAATAAATCGCACTTTTTGAAGTATTATCGCTTGGCACTTTTTGACTTTTATTCCTTTATTGGACTCTCAGACCCAATTTCGTGACTTGGGGGGCAAAAATTAGCAAAAAAATTGCAATACTACCTAGAAGGACCAAGCACATCAATTGAAGCAAGACGCGTTAACACGTCAAAATACCCAAACCAACCTGTTCATCAACAGTTTCTTGCTAGATATCATTGAATTGCCTTTTTTCTAATGCAGTTTGTCCACGACATGAAAGAACGTTGGCAGCGTACTTTTGCTTATGACGTAATGATTGTATTTTAAGTTTATTTTTTTCGTATTAAGGTAGTCTTATTATTTGCTTGTTGTGTTGCTACTGTCCTGATCTATAAAGAAGTATTTTCAATTCTTTGTCTCTCTTTTTCTGGTGATTCTCGGCATTATCGGCTAAGCTAATATGCTGGGTTACCCGGCGAATAAAACGAAGTAGTTTTCTATTTTATGCATAGGTGGGCACGAAAGTACCGCGGTACTTTTACTCGGTACTTTTGAATTACCCAATTTAATAGTAATAAAAAAACTATTTTTGAAATTTTTTTTTATTTTTATTTTTGAATTACACTATTTTTGAATGTCAATTAAAATTCAATGTATGACAGAGTTATAACTATTAAATTGGATTATTCAAAAGTACCGAGTAAAAGTAACCCAGTAACGCGGTACTTTTACTCGGTACTTTTGAATAATCCAATTTAATAGCAATAAAAAAACTATTTTTTTTTATTTTTATTTTTATTTTTGAATTGCACTATTTTTGAATGTCAATTGAAATTCAATGTATGACAGAGAAGTTAATAGTTATAACTATTAAATTGGATTATTCAAAAGTACCGAGTAAAAGTATCGTGCCCACCTGTGATTTTATGTTAACTACAAGAATATCAGTTATAGCCTAGCCTAGTGTCGTAAATATTGGTACCATAGAAGTTAGCATTGTGAGCAATAAAATGCAGAAGAGGATAAGCTGTATTTAAGGACCATTGTTATTACCTTGACTAGGCTACATCTTAGTCAGAAAAGCTCTAGTATTGTTCCTGATTATAATATGTTTATTCTTTGCACCACAGGAGCGGCGAGTTTGAAATAATTTGTGCAACAAGCATTCTACGTAGTGTCTAACGATGGGTTGTGTTTTCACAGGTCAAAAGCTAAGTAAATTACTGATATAGTATTTTCTTTGCGTTTAAAATGTCTTAAAGGTTTGCTGCTAATCAAGCGTTGCAATTATTGCAAAGTATTGCTTTAGAGTCTTCTGATGGTTAGTACTCAGATTCCGAATCTGATAAACTCAACAATGTGATTGCGGATAATCAAAATAAGGAGGGCTCTTCTGATTTGGATGACGAAGATACAGACCAGGAAGCACCAACCAACACAGTTGATGATGTACATGCTCGAAGCAGCAGTGATAATGATGAACAAACACTTTTGGGCAAAGACAGATCCCACTGGCCGCGCTCAGTTTCTTCCCAGGTCACTGCAGGACAACTACAGCAACACGATATTATTAGAATCCGTGAAGGACCTACATCTTATTCTACATATCGCATCAAACGCGGCAGTTCTCTTTCTTCGTTCCACATCCTTTTCAACGATTCCATGCTGAGGAATATTCAGAAGTGCACTGCACTACTGCAGAGGCACATCGTGTGGTATCACTAGAAACAACAGCTGGATGGTTACGTTAGATGAACAAGACAAATTTGCGGCACTCATTGTGCCACGTGGCGTGATTGGTGGAAAGGCTTTGCCTTTAAAAAGTATGTGGAATAAATCTTGGGGTGCCCTTTGTTCAACGCTACTATGCTATGTTGGAGATTCTTGGAAATCATGAATTACCTCAGGTTTCATTTGAAAACTAAGAGGAAGAATTTGGAAGAGGACAAGTTCTGCTTGGCATCTTTTAATTGCTATGGAATCCGTTTATAGAGAATTGCCAGAAGGCCCACAATCCCAATGTGTAACTGCTTCCTTGCAGGGCCAGGTGTAAGTTTATTCAGTATATGCCGAACAAGCTAGTAAGTTCGTCATAAATTTTTGGTTGGCCGTTGATGCAAAAAGCAAGTATCTATACAACGGATTTCCTTATCTTGGAAAGGACTTGAAGAGAAGTACAGATGCCAGCTTGCTAACAGATGTGGTGATAAAGCTAATGAGCCTTTTATTCAGGCAAGGTTTCAATGTCATGTGTAACAATTATTTCACTTCCTTGGAGCTTTCATTGAGACTCGCAAAACGCAGGCAGTTTAGTGAGGACGATTCGAACAAACCGAAGGAAAATTCCAGACTTGTTGAAGAAGAAGCGTATGTTGCATGATACCATGGTTGTAAACTTCACAGGGGACACTACAACAACTATTACTTCATATCAGTGCAAAAAGTCGAAGTCTGTAAACATTCTGAGCACCCTACATAAAGACGTTGTTATTATTGCAAGTCAGCAGCATGGTCGAGTGGTTAAAGCGCCGTGTTTATGATCAATATGGTCTCGGTTCAAAACCAACTCTGTTGTGATGTGCTTGGGAGAGACACTGTACGGCACTTTCCCCTGCTTGGTGGTCTTGCAAGCAATTCTAAATTACAGTCATATCTGTATTAAATTATAAGCGGACAGCAATATCGGGGTATCTGCGGACGCAGGTCGGGATAATAAACAGTTGGGTTATTTACAAAGAGTGTAGAGCGCAAGAGCAACATCAGGCGTAGAGCGTACGTACAAAAAGTATGTAAAGAGCTCAGTGGTGCCTTAGTGGTGCTACGGAGTTGTTCATTTTTGAAAGACCTACGAGATTCAGTACAAGCTTTTCTGCTACACAAAAACTAAAAAAAGAATATGTGGAAAGTGTTGCAGAAAACAATGCTTGTCGTGTCTGTGATAAAGCTTTGAAAGTATGCTCGTTTTGTTGATTTAGGTATTGGAAATGTTATAACGTTTCAAATACGTACGGTTTGCGTTTTAGAAGCCTTACAATATAGAAAGAAATTATGGATAACCTACTAATTTCAAAAAAAGCGCCTGCGTCAATTGACGCGTTTGGTCGTTCTAGGTAGTCGCAAATTTGGTCTTTCTAGTGTTAAATAAGTACCAAAACAATTTGAGTCACTGGTGTTAAAATTATCCGTTATAGTATAGTAAATACGTCTTGATTTAAAGTCCTTCCAATTTCGAGAAAAGTGCAACAAAGTTGGCATAGGAGAGCTTTTTGAAGATTGTGGAAGCAAATAGTATGTATAAAGATAAAAAGGAAATGAGCCAAGACCGATATCTAAAGAACTCCGTTTCTCAAACATCGAAGCTTGCTTTGTTGTTACCAGTAGCAAGGGTAAAATTTTAGTTTTGGACAAGTTCTATGATTATTTTTACCATGCACTTTTCTGGACAAAATCTTAGCAGCTTGCAGGTAAGGCTACAATGCCAGACAATCACAAGCATCTGTCAGAGCAAGGATTAGAACACAGTCCTACTTCTTATTTTGAAAAGAACCTACAATGTCACTTTGATTCTTGATCTTCAATCTTGATTCACTTTAAAGCTTCCCCTAGATTTTTCCTGGTTGTTGGGACACTGGAAGCAGTTCCGACCTAGCTTTTGCAAGTGAAGATTTAAACAGCTCCGAACTGGAAAAATGTTCGTTAGAAAAGTTTCGTTCGCCTCAACATCGACTATTGCTAATGACTGTTTAAAAAATTCTAGTCCCAGTCCCAAGTGAGTCGTGCAAGCGCTGGAACTTCCGCAAGGCCAACTGAGAATTATACGGTCTCATCACAAACCAGCTATCTCAAAAATTACCATCTCCTGGCGTGACTTTCTTTCTTCTTCTGGAGATTCTTCTTCGCTTGTAGTCGTTATTCCAAAGCTGATAAAGTCTGTTGAGGGCCCTAAAAGTTATCTACCAATTCTCCTACAGCAGCGGTTCTCAACCTTTTTGCCGTTAAGTACCCCTGAGTCATAAAAACAATCAACGTATACCCCCGACAAGCTGAAACCAAATTAAGTGAGTATATTTTTACTACCAGTATAATTAGCATTTTTAATATAGTACTACAAAGAATGTAAACAAAATTATTATTTTGTCGGCTACTGATTAATTATTAGTGTAAAGGCGGTGCCTGTTTATTGCAAATAAGTTTCTCAATTCGAAGAGCGGTATTAGACAGGTACACGCGTAAGTCATGCTCCACATTTAGCCGTGATCATTGTTTATTTTTCATGTTTACCCTGGTTTAACAATGTCGAAAATCCTTGCTCGCACAGTTAAGTACTGGGAAACATAAGCAAAGAGTTCAGAACAATATCAGATACAACAGGGTAAGTCACACTTATCTCTGTCCAAAACTTGGTAAGGGTAAGCGTTTCAAATGTATCTTTTGCAAAAGAGTCATTCACCAAATCTAAGAATTCTTCTTGAATGCTATCTGGAATAGATTGCACATTCACAACGAATGGGTTTCAAATCAGTTTTGATTCTATTTCACTCAATTCAGGGAACTAAGACTGCAACTTCTTTCGCAGAGAAGCTAGGTGGGCTTGCACAACCAGCGCCATTTCTAGTTTCCAGTGATTTCAGTTTTAGTTTTATTAAGTGCCTCATCAAGGCTTTCAAACATGCTCAGATTTCCATCTTTGACCTTTTTTTCCAAAGATTGAGCTTTATGTTAAATGTTCTTTGTTTGTCCATAAAATCAACCACTGTATGAAAACGGCCTTGGAGAGACAAGTTCAACAAATTAAGCCTCAAGAATATATCAGAAAGGTAGGCCAGCTTTTGAAGCCACTGGCTATGTGACAGCTTCTGAACGAACTCAGGTGACCTTGTCTTGTTAACAAGTTTGAAAAATTCAGAAAGCTCCTCCTTTAGTGATTCTACTCTTCTTATCACGTTTTCCCCGAGACAACCAGCGAACTTTAGTGTGAAACAGTAACGCTGCATGATCACTTCCTAATTCCTGGCACAGTAGGAAAAATAGCCGTGTATTTAGGGAACTTGATTTGATGGTATTTGTCATATGCACAACATCATCAAGTACTAATCTCAACCCAGGTGGTAGAGTTTTACATGCCAGAGCATATTGATGAAGCATGCAATGAAGATGCCTTGATTTAGAATTCATCTCTGCTACTTTTCCTCGAAACCCTGATCGACGGCCAAGCATTGATGGTGCTCTGTCAGTTGTGCATGCACATACATTATTCCAGGACAATCCTTTTCTCTCAAAAAAATTTGAGACCTTAAAATTTAATTTATTCCATTCTTTCTTTTCTTTGCGTTTTTGTTCTGTATACTATGTCGGTAAGTCAGTAATTGTCTTAAAAAATTAATCAATTAAGTTAACTTCATTCCTATTCTATTTTTTCTTCAAAAAAAATTTTGCCATGTCTACTTTGACACTTAACTAATGAGGTTCAGATTCGTTTTGGGCTAGTTAAAGTATACTCGCATAGGTTATCTGGCAAAGCTGTGGGTTTCATATTGTTGCATCACAGCAACACAAGATCAGGCAAAATTTACGCCGAGTTTTCAATCGGTATGCATTTTAGTATAGAATATTACAGTAAAAAACAACCATACGTAAAATCTCGACTGCCATCCAAGTACCCCTTGAAATTTTCTCGCGTACCCCAGGTTGAGAACCACTGTCCTACAGGATTCTTGAGAGGCTTATTTACGCGTGTGTCGATCCAATTCTTGATCCACCATACTCGCTAAAGAGCAGGATGAGTTTCGACCCGGGAAGTATACAGTAAATCAAGTTGTTCTGTTAACACAAAGCATAGAGGATTCGCTTGAGGATAAAAAGAAGGCTGGTGTCGTATTTGTCAATCTGACAGCGGTATATGATACTTCGAAACCGAGATGAGATTTTGGAGTACCGAGACGAGACACGAGACTTTATGTATGTAGGCGTCACTGCCAACGTAAGTCAATCTAACCGACCTAGTCAAGATTACGGCTATTAATGACCTGATGTCAAAAATAATAACACTTTCTTCACGAAGATCCTGCGTCACTTTAAAAAGTTCATCTTTTATTTGGTGAATGTCTTCGGGAGAGTTCGTTGGATGAATCTCTCCAATCCTACCTCTTCCTTATAGCTTACCAAATTTACAATTTGAAATTTAACACAACCTTTATTCAAGCAAAATTAGTCAGCGTATAGATCCACAGAGTGTAGAATTTTTGATAAAAATTTTTCCCAATTTAACCAACTACGAAATTCAAATAACGACAGAAAACAACTTTACCGGGCCATTCAAACGATCTATAAATGCCCTCTATAAATAACGTACGCGAAAGACTTCAATTGAATAATTCCTTTATGTCAACTCTCCAATTTATAAAGAGAAGCTTTAAGAAGTAATGGCAAGCGAACAAAGCCTTTGTGACGCAACACGTAATTCTATAGATTAACAATAACAAAAAGAACAGAAGAATTCTGCGTCACTGCATTTAGCAGTCTCAAATACAATGCGAACTAATTTGGCGCGAATGAGTACAAATAAGCACGTGAACTGAATACAATGAGACTTTGATAAAATTCAGGACAATTTTTAATTAATTTCAATTCTCTAAAGCCAAACAACGCTGATCAAATTTTTAGAAACAATGACTATTTGCTAAATTGAATTTTTTACTAAAAAAGAGCCGATTACAAAACAACGAATGTAAGTTCTTTTAATTTAAGCTTGGGTTGCTGAGTCAGAGTCAGAAGTCAGAGTTGCATTTTTTGTTTGGAATTGGAACTAAAGTGGTTTTTTAAAAATATCAACCGAATTCAAGCAATTAAACAAAAATTGGAGCCAGAGTGAAAAAAAAAATACAAATCCGATACCAACTCCAGCGCATCTAAAAAGCGCCTCCGGCTAGTTCATATTTTAAAAAACTACTTTAGTTTCGATTCCAACTAAAAACATGCAACTCTGACTTCGGACTCTGACTCAACAACCCTGTCTTAAAGTAAAACAACTTAAATAAAGTTTCGTGTCTCGTCTCGTGTCTCGTCTCGGTACCACAAAGTCTCTTCTCGGTCTCGAAGCATACATCTCGACTCTACCTCTGCTAAAAAAGCCTAAACTTTTTAGTTTTTTTAGCGGTTAAGTTACCAATTGATATAATCTGTCGTGCGGTAGGGGTTAGCGTTCTGGACTTTACAACAAAAGCCCTGGATTCAAAACTCAGTTTTTAGCACCTTTTGTTAGTATTTTTCCGAAAAAACATTCGGAATATAAAGTAATCATGCCAGATCAGTATGCAGATTAAAATAAAAGCAATCTGCTGTCGCAACTCCTTTGATTTAGTGATTAGGTTGCAAATATCGATTACAAGTACACAAAAATTAAATCCAAATAAAGCAGTGATAGGTCATAAACAATTCATGTAAAAAAATTTCTTTTTTCCTAATTATTTCCTTCTAATTTTTGTTTATTTGTACATAATAATTTTTAGTGGAATCTAAATCTTATCAAGTAATGATTTTTTTATTGGGTTGCAGCTGACTGAGAGGACGTGATAGTTTTTTTGCCGTCTCCTCGTCAAGTGACTGGTTGCCAACACACTTACTGATTTTGAATAGGCTCAGAAATTGTATTGTGATTTATATGAATATATTTCACTTTTAATGTTTAATGATGTATTGGTATTACTTGAAAGTTACACTGACAAGAACTGAAACTTTACTTTATTGCGTGAAGTAAAAGATTTTTCTTTTCAAAGCTTTTCATCTGACACTCTTTAGAGGAAATCATCAGAACGAAGCAGAATTGAAACCGAACTGACTTATAAAGGGAAAAGCAGAGTTCTCATTGGATGAAAGAAGTTAGCCAATGAGAAAAAAGATTAAGAAATTTTCAAAGAGTAGACGAATTCATTTTGCTTACACAGAAGGGGATTGAGAGATTTAATGAAAGTCGCTTCAAGAGCATAAAGGTGAAAAGAAGAGCGAGAATAGAAGAGCGAGCGAGAATAGAAAATTTTTTTGTTGCTGTAGTGAAGAGCGCATTGGGCGTTGTCAAGAAAATGTTGACCAATGGAGGATTCGTGAAATTGTTGTGGGCGTGTGATGGCCTTGCAAGAGCGGGAAAGACTTTGGAGGTTGGGCGAGGCAGGAGGATTGGCGATGGATCTAGGAACGTGTTGTTTAATTCACTCTTTTAGGAGTTGAGACATGCGACCAACGTACCGACTATCGCAGTGGCACACAAACTGGTAAATAACATTGCTGTGATGATGATCTGTGTGATCATGGTACGTGTGAGGTCGCTCTTCTTTTCACCTTTAAGGCGCGTTTACAGCCGTTTACAGTACTTTTTTTTTTCAGCGTGATCTTTGTTTGTTTTATTGACGCTCAAATCCACTCAAATTCACTCAAATTCACTCATATTCACTCATATTCACTCAAATTCACGAAACTAAGCTACGAACAAATTCACTCGAGAGCAATAATTGCAAGCTTAGATGAGCTTTAATGAGCTTAGATAAGTGCAGGTCTCAGGTAGGTTTTACAGTTTAAGGAATTTAAATAAATTTTTTTTAATGGAAAAATGTTTAAATTAGGAAGATAATCATTCCAATCTTTGTTTTTATGTTTAGTATAGTTGTAAAAAATTTTTTTTTATACATTTGCTTAGTTTAAGACTAGAATTGACATTTAATTATTTAATCAAATTTATATTTATTAATTTTGCAAACCATTGTTTATTTCATCCAATTAATAAGAAAATTATATTTACTGCAATATTTATTTACAGTCGTAGTTATTAAATTAGTAAATATTTTTTTAATGTGGACTTGTTTTTCCAATAGTATTTTTATCCTGTTTGCAGCATATTTTTTTAATGCTGTATAACATACATTAAATAGAAAAATTGTTTTGAAAAATTATTGTAAAATTGTGTAGAGTTTAAAATGTATTGGAAAATAACAATGTTTTTATTTCAATTAGAATAGTTACTGCTATTTTATTACTTTACTATTATCACAAAAAATCAATAGAATCCACTATATGTAAACCAAGGCTGTACATAACTGGTGCTTTGCATTTTAGGTGGCTTAGCTTCTTACTTAAAATCATTACATTTTGCTTGTATGTATGTAATAGCAGTACTAAAGTTGTGTTTTTTAGAATATTTTTTAATTGAATTTATTGAAAAAAAACTTTCTTTATGTTTATGATTGCACTCTCCATTGATAAAAGAGAAAAAGTGTTTCAAAGGTAAGACAGTTTTTTTGCATATTAAAAGTCTTAATTGTTATTGTATGAATCAACATGCCAATGCCACAATAGACATTTACATGCTAAATACAATTGTATTTGATATACTGGTGGACTAATAAAGTATTTGATAATCTGGCCATAATTAGCATTGCATAAAATTATTTTACGTTAATATCATGTTTGCTTTATTTAAATACATGTGACTAGCTTATTCTGTAATATTTATTTTAAGTCAATTTTCAGCTGCAGTCAATTTACTAAAAAATTACTGTTCATTTGCTGGCAATAGCTTAGTGTGACAACACTCTAACTTGCAGGCAGAAGGACACAAGTTTAATGTTTAGTTTATCTGAGTGATTTTTAGGAAAGCTTCTTCATTACAATTTCTTGATGGGTCATGCTGTTTACCTACAATTCTGACTCTGTTAAAACAGAAAGCAGTTACTTGGCCAGTACAGCCATACAAAGAAGATTGATTTTTTGTATAATTTTTGGGAGTCTGTCATTGTTGCAATACTGCATTGACAAATAAAAAGTACTGTACATGTGCTAATATAATGAAACTATAAGATTTTTAATTTTATATATGAAAATTGCATTTCATGTATGAAGACTTATATTGCTTAGTTGTCAATGCAGTGTTTTAACATTGACAATCTCAACTTTAAAAACATAAAACTAAAAAAGCTACGTAAAAATTTCTATTAAACAGCAGTATCTTGGCATCTAGGAAGACATGTCTGGATAACTGCTAACAGTTGCCCTTTAACACAAGGGTGGGCAAACTGCTGCTTCCAACAAATTTCTGTGCAGCTTGTAAAATCCTCAAGCAAATAGTTACAATTTTTTTGTCTTTAAGCAAATTCCAAATAACTATTAAGATTTAAGATGAAGACCTTTTTTAAAGATCACTACATTTTAGGGATGAATGACATTTCATAATAACCCATAATTATTAAGATTTGCCATTTTCAGTTTATGTTTGGCCATTAATCATTCCAAAAGTTTCAATGTGGTCTAAGGTTGAAAATTATTGCCCACCCCTGATATAACATCTTTGATGCTTTCCTGTGAGTCAGGAGAAAAATAGATATCGATAATAAGTATGATCAATAAATGCCCTTAAATATTTCAACTTTTTTTTTTAAATGAAAAGATAATGTGGTGGTTTAGAAGTAGCTAAAATATAATTGCTTTTGATATAAGTTTCATGTATAAAGTATAATGTTTACTAGTTGTTAAGCTAAATTTTGATCTTTAAAATGAAATAGTTTTTAACTGAAGCTATTGTAAGTTGTCAGATCTTTTATTGTATGCTTTTAATTTCGTTTTTTGGTTTTAACATTGATCTGGTTATTGCTTTTTTTAAGAGAAGGAAGCAAAATTAATTCATTTACATATTTTTGTAAAATAACTTTCCTGGGGCACATTGAAATGACTGTGGTGACCACGCATTAAACTTGCATCTTTCTGCCCAAATTTTTGAGTCTTAGCAGTTTGAGTGATTTTGTTAATCAAATAACAAAAATTTAATTGCTTTTATGAAGAAAAGAAATATTACTAAAATAAATTTTTATTTTAAAAATATGCACTAAAAAAACAAAACAATAAACAGTGACTTCATTTTAACTTTTGTATAGTTTTATATGTTTTGATGTTGTTATTGTTTGAAGTATTGAAAATTGTTTTTAGTCAATTACATTTTTAACTGTTTTTTTTAGAGAAAACATGTAAAGAATGAAAATTTGTAGAAGACAAGTATAGAATAGTGAAGGACATTTTTCCCTAAAATAGTTGGAGCAGAAGTATGTTTATTAGGTAACATAATCCTAGGTTTTGCAGATTTTTTTCATACTATTGGTTAGTTTTGGTAAAGTAATTGTAAACTCTATTAATGCTAGTTGCTTAAATATTCAGTTACATGTATTTTGTTTTTAAAATACTGTAGATTTAAGTTGGTTTGTATTTACTGCTAATATTGACACTTTTTGTTACACAATAATCATTCCTAATCTTTATGATCATTACTATTGAAATCGTGTTTGTTATTATATGTCAACTGTATATTGTGGTGTGCCCATCATATAATCATTGCCCACCATCATTGTCAGCAGCGTGGTCGAGTGGTTAAAGCGCTGGGCTCGTGATTAACATGGTCTCAGTTCAAAACCCACTCGCGCCATGCTGTTGTGTCCTTGGGAAAGACACTTTATGGGATATTCCCCTGCTTGGTGGTCTTGGCAAGCAGTTCTAAATTATAGTCATATCTCTATTAAATTACCAGCGGATAGCAATATCTTGGCATCTGCGGAAGCAGGTCGGGATAATTGCCTACCCTATGTATTAGCGACTCTATCGCTTTCCTGCGAGTCAGAAGGATAAATATAGAGATAAAAAATAAATTATATTGACTAGCTACTGTGATGTACATAGAGGTCATTTCATCATGCTTTTATACCTTAAAAGTGATAATCTGAAAAGATAACAAAAAATTACTAAAAATGTTTAATTTATTTCCCTAGTTCCTATGTTAAAAGAGAAAATATTATGCTGTTTCTTCTAATCGTGTAAATTGAAACACTATCTTAAGATCTTAACGAAATTACGTCATTCATAATATTTGTTTAAAAAGCAAAAAATTTAATTGTTTACTTAACTTGATCTGATCTTTGCAGAATTTTTAGTAGCAGACCACTTTTCACTGCAGTTTTTTAAGACAGATACATATTGTAAATTTCTCAAATATTAGCAAATCACGCACTTTAATTTACTTCAGAAGCTGCTTCTTGATAGCAGATTTTATGAGTGTCATGCCATGAGTTCATTTATTTTTGCTGAAAAAATTGAAATACAAGTTTATTTACTTTTCTGCCCTTTCATTTTTAATTGTTTAAACAGGCTTCAAAAAAGACAACCAAGATGTTGTCACCGTCGTCGTTTGGAAGGGCATCCACCTCTGATCAGACACAAACAGTTATCATTTTATTACCTCAGGCTGCTCAGACTGCCCGGATCAGATATGGCTTTCTTTGTTACGCCAGCATCGAGTTTCGTCATTCGAAGCCGTCAAATCTCGTGCTCTGTGCAAGCAAGATGAACGATCAAGACGATTAATTTTTACTACACTGGTGCACTAAAGCATTTCAATCCATGTCAAATGCTTTGCTGTTAAAAATCCAAACGACTTACCCAAAACTAGGGATATTAGAACACCGGGATCAACAACTCATTTTGGCTATTTACGTTAGAAGGGCTACTGCGAAAATAGCGTCAAAAGTCATACGAAGCTTCGAAATCTTTTGTTTGAAGGTTAAATGTATTTTAGTTATGGTTTAAAGATTTCTTGACGGTTATTTGTTCAAAGAAATTGAAATCTTTATTTCGATAAAGGCATTAAGCAATATCACATTAAGAATACTAAATATATATTGGCTAAAGTTATTTAAGGAAAACAAAAATAAACTAGTACATGCGAAAAGAGTAAAACTAACTAACAATATAGCATGCAATAAAACTAAAAATAGCTTGCCAAGAAAGAAAAATAATTAAAATGCAACAAGAAGCAACAAAACTATCAAAATAACAAAAAACAAATTATTATACAATTAAAACTGGGAGCTTTTTGAAGTTAATTTTCGCAGTTTTTTGACTGATATTTCTGGCATTTCAACTTTAAATGCATTTATCCGTTTAAGTTCATTCTTTGCAAAGCAATTAAAAGTAGATTTAACCACTTCTTTGAAATTCAAATGACCGGCAGAACATTGCTGGGACAATAGGTTACTGAGAGTTTCAGTTGCTGCGGCAATGTTAATTAATGCTTTTAGAAAAACAGATCGTGGGTTGCTCATGGATAAAAACTTGGTTTTTGTCGGTTCTCCAGTGGATAGAATGGCCATATAATGTTGCACTGCCAGCGCTGTCACAGTGTAAATAAATTCGGATGGTTGCGACAAGCCCCCGCGATTTACATTTTCAAACAACTGTTTGTACTCATCTGGAAGATAGTGGTGAATTGAAAAGGAATCATCACCTGCAATGAGCAACTCTTTGCAGGATGAGCACTTGCGCCTGCGAGATATGCTTCTGCCAACATAGCCACTTACATAGTATGTTATATTGGCATCAGCACATGTTATATCATCCAAAGAAACACGAGCAAAAACATCATTAAGCCAAAGCACATCATTTTCTTCAGCTCCAATATCAAAACTTGTTTCTAATAAAGGAAGAGCATCAAATTCCTTTAGACAAGAGCCAGATAAAAGAGCATGCTGCTGCATTAAGGATAATACACGGATTTTTTTTTCTGATTGCATCAGCTGTTTTAACGACATGAAATAATTGCCACCATTCATTTGGCGATACCAGCCAAAACGACCTTCAACTGGATCCGAAGTAAATTTTCCAGGAAGTATGTAAACAAAACCATGTTTTTTTTTCAAGTGTTCAGCAAGTTCTGGAATAGCACTCATTGATTGTATACACGCACAAAAGGTTTGGTGAGTCAAACCAGCATTTCCTGATTGTTTCCACCGAATAAATATATTTGAAGCTGCTTCAAGATATTTCAAATTTACTTCATCAACTCGTATAGGTGCACACAATTCATCATTTTTTCTAATCTCTAAAAAAATACATTGAACGTAAGATAGTGATTACAAGCTTGGCATTTAACTCTATAAAAATATAATATATCAATGTCTATTATATCATGCTATGGGTAAAACAATAAAATCAACTAATTTTGGAGATTAATCTAAACGCAGGTAGTGTGATACACGTTTTGTCTATGTACAAAAAATTACCTTCAAACGGTGTTTTAACCCGTAAAATTTTCCAAATTGTGTTGATGAATTTTAAAAACCGAGAAGTTTCTAGAAATCCTGGATGCTCTTTACTATAAAACTCTAATGCTTGCACCGTTGATTCATGAAAAACACCTGAATACAGTACAAGCAATCAATTTAAAATATCTCGTACTTGATTGTGGTTGAGTACTACACACTACTGTATATTCAATACAATTTAAAAGCCAATTTTTTTTCAAAAGTTACCGAAAATATTAGGTTTGATATAATAATTTAAAATGCTATCTAAAAGTAAGTAAAACTTACCAAATGCATGTTGTGGTGAAGTCCGTGCAATGCCACTGGGATTTAAAGATACTTTTTTTAAAGCATGTGCGATTTTTAAAGGTTTGTGCTCCTCAATCGCGTACACGTGTTTTAGATGTGAGAAGCAGGGTGAACATGTTTTTCCAAGAATGTCTTCATTCGCATGTGTAGGAATATTAAATCTACCCTTGTTGATGAAATTGTTAAAAATGTTTTTAAAATTATGGGTCGTGTCAAACAACAGAAACAGCTTTTCATCAGATCGAGTAGGATGCACAATGCAGTGTTTCAACTGACCACCCCCAAGTTCTATGTACATCTTTCTGCAAAATAAGTTAAAAAAAGGATTAAAAACAACAGAGAATTTACGTTTAAATGTAGAATTATATTTATGAAATTAAGAAAATTACCAAAGAAATAACTGACAAAAACACACCTGTTGCATATATGATTGTCGACAGAAACGGCAATAACCAAAAAAAATTTGTCCAAAGCAAACATGACTCTTTTAAACCATGAACACAAAATTTTGGTATTCAATTTATTGATGGGAATTATGCAAACCACATCCTTATAATTACTGCATGTAGAATTTACCATAAAAGTTAATGCAGTTTTTGCTGGGGCACCATCTGCAGTCAATCCGACAAAGGAACCATTACTGTATTCTACTCTTTGCGCAGTGTAAACTTCATCAACAAGTAAAGTAACAATTTTTTGTTCAGATGTTAAATTTACAGTTCTTTGATGAAGATAGTTCAATGTAATTTCACCAGTTTCTACAGTAGTTCCAACAGACAGCTGTCGAAGCCTGTTTATTGATGGCAGAATAAAAAATTCTTGCAGCTTTTTGCACAATGCAGTGCTTGTCAACTGCCACATATATGAAGAAATAATGGTTGCTGTAGAATAACGTCTGCCATGTTTGGAAACTTGAAGCAAATTCAATTGTTCTATTATAAAACAAACTAAAGACATGCTAGATTGTAATAAATCTGCTACAACTGCTTCATCAGAAAGGTAACTTTTTAGCAAAGATATAGCTAATTTTAATGCTGATTTTTGATTGTTAGAAACAAAATTAGACATGTCTGCTAAAGCTTTACACCAGGCAAGAATATTAGATTCTTCAGTTACTGTCTGCAGAGAACCACATGAAAGCAAATGCATATATTGATCTTTTGGTATCAAATTAGAAAAAACAAAAGCTTTGATTTGTAGCTCACTTGAAATTATCACAGACACTACAAGTTCTGGAGCAACTTTATAACTATCATCATTTTTAACAAAATAGAATTGAGCAGATGAAGCTGAATAAACACTAGTATATCCAAAGGGAAGAACTGCATTTTTCATTTTGCTTCTAAAGGATGAAAAATCCGAAAAAGAGTCTTGAATGAGAAAATCAGCATTTTGCTTTTGTAAAATGATGTTATCTTTTTCACGTCTAAAAGAGGAACTGGTAGAGGAGGTTGCACGCATTGTTGGTAAAGGTGATGAAAGGTATTTTGGCAAAGAAGGAAAAATTTTAGGAACAGCATCAGGTTTCAGATGCACTCTTTGCAGTTTTAGAGTACTTCTAGATTTACGTCTGGTACTACAAGTATCAGTTGAGATGGTTTTAAAATCACTTTCATGAAAGTGCTGTGCACAAACTTTATGAGACTTTGATACTTTCCAGTTTTGCCTTGGGATAGCCCTATACCATTTATCACGAAGCTCAGAATTTATAGGAAATTGAAATAATGCAACTTTTTTTCCATTCTTATTGGACCTATAGCCAGAATTGCAAGCTGGCACACAGCAAGTGTTCACCATTGTTAAAAACTTTCTGTAGTAGGTTACTCAAAATTCAATTACCTAAACTAAAAAATGCAGCAAATTTAATAACATTTAATTTTACATATAAATTTAGTATTTTTAAAACCATAGAATTTATTTAAGAAAAACACTGACAGTGAAAGTAAAAATTTTTTATACTTATATGAAATATAAAAATAAATATTTGAATTGTTCAATACCATATTACACTCAATAGCATACCATGGAAAATATGAGTAATTACACAAAAAATTAAATTGTACAATAATTATAAATATTTCACAACACTAATCTTTTATTAATCAAAAAAATCACTTTTGAATAACCAAATTGTTAACTACACACTTTAAATTTTAAAACATATTATAACTAACTTGAAAATTTTGTAGAATTGGCAATTTTCTCACCATGCCATTTTAAATAAAAAAAAAACTTTTTCACTTTGATCTATTAATTAAACACAAAAATTTTTTTTAATTATTTTTTTAACTACCATATTTTATTTAAAAAATAAATGTCTTTTTGAGTAATCAACCTAGTCACTTAAAATTTGATAAAAATAATAATGAAAAGTTTTTTTTTAATTAAAATGCTGGAAATTCAGGTTTTTAATTTATTATTTTGTTAATTATTTTAATGACTGCCTAAACAACTCATATTACTAAATTTTTTATATTTCAAAACTTTTGTTATTAGATCAACTAAATAAAAACTTAACTTTTGCTAAAATTAATTTTTGACTATAATACTTAAATTTTTTTAAAATAACTGTTTTATTAGAAATATCAGAGTAGGTAACCAAGTCACTTAAAATTACTTAATTTCATTTGTTTTTATAGCTAGATAAATTTCCATTATTATTATTTTTTTTTTGTTCTAATCAATTTACTTAAAATTTATGATTTTAATTTGGTAATTTGAGTAACTGCCAAGTAACCTGTTTTTCAATAATTTTTTTAATAAATCTTGACGACAACTATTAAGTATAAAAAAAGGACATAATTCTTTAAAACTGTTTTATCTTTATCCATTAATGAATATTACATAAAAATTTTTTTATTCACTCTAATAATGACTAACATGAAGCTTTGCTTTAATTTTGATTTGAAAGCTTGACCCCACTAGCGTAAACCAAAAACTGGATCCAAAACGGAGTTGTACATCCCGATATCTAAAATCCCTACCCAAAACACTTCATGATGAAAATTTTTAGCAGTATTTTTTGGCTCTTTGTGTTTTTTTTTATTACCAATAACAACTCTGCCTAATCTTTTTTTCAAATTTTATATACCGTCATTCCTTGAATATTTCATGCTTCCTTTCATTTATTTAGCAAAGTTTTTTATCAGTTTATGCTTGCTGTTCTATCATTTATTTTATTAAATTGAGCTAAATTAGTAGATTGAACTTAGGTGGCAACTTGTTTTTGCCTCTGGGTGATTAATGGGTGCTATTTCATGTTTTATTGTTAATTCAATGGCACTGTAATAATTATATTGATAATTTGAAGAAATAGGAAAAGAAATATCGCAGTTTCTTGTATTGATCAATTACAAGTTTAATTACCAAATTTTGAAGCTTTTTTAGACTATTTGTAAACAGTGGCGTACCGAGGATTTTCGAAAAGGGTTGGGAGCCATACAACCACAATATAATATGCTTAGCTGGTAAAAAAGATCTTCATTTTGAATCTGTCTCTGGTTTTCTCCAAGGCGGGGGGGGCATGGCACAATGCCCCTCCTATATACCCTATTGTTGTTTTTAGCAAGTAGTATGAACGCTGTGTCTTTATTTATTAACTTTTGTAATTTCTTAATTTTTTAATATTAGCTAGGTTTTCGTTTGCTTTTGCAAATTTTTTAGTAGTTTAGTTTTACTGCTTTGTTGTTACCAAGATGTTTACTTATTGATTAACTAGTAAAAATTAAATTTATTGCTTATTTTTGCGTTTGAAATCTTTGGCAGTCACTGAAGAAGAAACCCTGTAATGTTTTTTGTAGGAGTAATTTTATTCAATGCAGGTATTAAAAAATTTGTTTTTTTAAGATGCTTCTAATTTTTTTCTCTACCCTACGAACAGTATGATAATCGTGTAATGGTAGGCCTAAATTCTCAATCAGTTTCGCCTTAAATGTAATAAGCAATCACTGACCTTCATGGTCGCGTGAAAGTTGGACGCTTAATGTCATCATCTTTTTTTCATCATCCTGACTGGCTGGACAACGTTAGAGGTGTTAAACTTGGGGTATTGTAAAGCGATTACCCCGACCTATTTTTTGGAGGTGCTAAGATGTTGGTGTTTGGTTAAAAATTTTTATTTAGTTCGTGTTTTAATTAGATATATGATGGAAATATAGAGATGCTTGCCAAGACCGCCAAGCAGCGGAAAGTAGCGTAATGTGTCTTTCCGAAAGACACAACAGAGTAAAACAGGTGGGTTATGCACCGGGACTGTGTCGATCGCATTTCGCCATAAATACATCCAGGTTATTTCATTACGGTAACCAATTAAATTTGCTAGATCAACCAACTAAATTGTCAAAAAAAAAAAAAATACGTAAAAAGAGTTTTAAAATAAAATTCCAAAAATAAATTTTTATCTGATGCGGGTTTACTAAACCTCAAAAAGTGGAGCAAAGAACAGATGTCACATAATTTATCAAAAAATATTAAATATTGGAATGCAGAAAGTATGTAGGCCAACAGAAAAATTTAAAAAAATAAATAGGCCTTCTATCAAATTTTATCAAGTAAATAAAAGTTAAGTAAATATTGCCATCAGGGAGAGGTTGAGAAATTGGATCAGGGATAGCCTACAACCAAGCTATGAGTCTTTTTAAGCTGCATGCATTTTCCCACCGCAGAGCAGGGAAAAAATTATTCTTAATCTCTTAATATAATCATGTAGGCCTATGCGATATTGAAGTAACATCTTACTACATTCCACAATAATAGCATTTTATTACTTTTTTAGTAGCCTTAATTATTCAAGTTGCAATTAAATTTTTACGACACGTTTTTATTTCATGCAAAACTCTGTATTTAAAACTTATAAAATCATAATTGTTTGGGAAGCGTTATTGTAATAACCAAAATAACATTTATTTATACATAGAGCAATCTACGACCAAGCCATGGACAATCCTTTGATTTCGCCAAAGTTCACTCAACTACGCTTGCAAAAATTTGTACTGTAAACGGTTCTTTTGCATAACTTAACTTAACTAAACTAAACTACGCTCAAGCACAAAAGTACTGTAAACGGCTGTAAACGCGTCTTTATGCTCTTGAAGCAACTTTCATTAAATCTCTCAATCCCCTTCTGTGTAAGCAAAATGAATTCGTCTACTTTTTGAAAATTTCTTAATCTTTTTTCTCATTGGCTAACTTTTTTCATCCAATGAGAACTCTGCTTTTCCCTTTATAACTCAGTTCGGTTTCATTTCTGCTTCATTCTGATGATTTCCGCTGAAGAGTGTCAGATGAAAAGCTTTGGGAAGAGAAATCTTTTACTTCACGCAATCTTCAAATTCTGTACCACCAAACGTCTATTCAAATATTTACTTTATTCTTAAATCCTATTAAGTTCCTATTTGGCACTACTAGTGGACAAAATATACAATTATGCCACAAACACGAGTAACTAGAGATTTTTACCATTCTAATGATGCCACATTCTTAATAGTGCTGAAAAAAGTGATGTTTGTTTGTTACTAACATTGAAGCTTAAGTCGTATTTCAAGTGAGTTAGTCTTCAAATTCCCCCTACCTCCAGCCATCCAATGGCATTTGTTCAAATCTATTTTTAGTAAAAACCAGGTATTAGTGGTAATTTTGTAGAAACTACTTATACCACTCAGCGATCTCATTTGCTTCCCCGGTAAAGTAAGGTTTATTTGCTGTTAAAGAAATTCAATTCAATTTTTTTCGACCTCATATGTGCATTTTAATATAATTATCTGCTGTCTAATGAACGAAAAAATAGAATCTTGATTGATTGATTGATTGATTGAATTTTGGAAACGCTTTAAACAATTAAGAAAAAAAGTCAATTTAGTTATTAAATAAAAATTATGCTTATATAAATTGAAGAAATTGAAAAATTGTAACAATTTGCTGAAAAAAAATATTGTGTCTCCAAGAAATCGTCGTAAGTGATTTTTGTGAAACTAACCAGGATTTCCCTGCAGTTACTATCGCTTCTTGAGAGATCCTTTTTTATTGGTTTCTTCTTTATTCCATGCTGGTGCTGAAAGGAAGTTCAGGGTTAATTTCACCCGAAAAATAGCTAATGGTAACTTCTTGAAAAGACTGAAAAATTACTATAACAACATAAACAACATAAAAAGGACATGGGAAAACAATAGAAATTTATTACTAAAATTATTCGTCACAAAAAGCATCAAACTGAAACTATTGCTGCCATGACTGACACAAGTAACTCCAATATCACAGAAAAGAAAACCATAGATAACCTATTTGATAATTATTTCACAAATGTAGGCTTGTCAATGGATGCAAAAATAGCCAAAGCATCAACTATGTTTGAAACCCCAAGTGTAACTAAATCATTTTTTTATGAAACAATTATGCCAGCAGAAGTCTTAAAACAGATTTGTCAGTTTAATATTGCTAAAGCAAGTGGACCAGAAAATATACCAAATAAGTTTTATTGCGTGATAGGATCAATTATAGCACCATATTTAAGTAATATCTGTAACAATTGCTATAACAATAAAACTTATTCATCAATACTAAAACATGCCAAAGTAATTCCAATTCATAAAAGTGGTAAAATGGACATTTGTAATAACTATTAGAAACCTTGGTTAACCCAGATTTGATGTGATATACAAATTGACCTGGATTATCCGAAGGCTATTGTTCCTAGCCAGATGTTATCCAGAGTAATAAGATGTAAATAAAAATCACCTTATTTTAATATATAAAAGACTGAATGGTATAATTCTTTGAAATAAACAAATTTGTTTATACAGTCTAAACGTGCAATACAAATTTACACTATCACATATCAGACAAAATTAGCTGTAAAATAATCTGTAATTTTAGATTGTCACAGACATTTTAGTGATTGGTCCATAAGTATATCTTGTAACTGAAAAATAATATCTTCTTTAGCAAGGCATGAACACCCAAGCCCATAGCACTGTAGTGTTCTCATGGCCATAATGTGGAATAGTGTTTACAACGCTGACAAAAGACATATCTTGCTACAGTTGTAAAGCAGGAAAATCTGGATTATGAATGTAAAAAACAATTTTTATCTGGAATAAATAAAGATCTGGATTAATTAATCCGAATTATCCAAAGCTTTCTATTAAAAAAACATTAGAAATCATTTGTACCTTTGATTTTATCCAGATTAGGTGAATATCCAGATTAACCAAATCTGAATTAATGAAGGTTTACTGTATATAGATGAAATCAGTTAATTGCATATTCAATTTGCCAGGCATTTTTATGTGATAATCTGATATATGTGTTTAGCCAATTTGTGTGATTACCCTTTGACCATGTTATATAATAGATTGCCAATTTGTTTTGCAATTTTTCTATGCAATTAAGACATTGTACAAAATTGGCAAGAAAATACGCAATTTTAATGTTTGTTGGTCTTGTGCCTGACCTTGACTATTTTTATAGTTAAGGTCATGGCACAAGAAGAAAGTTGCTTGCATCTTGGTGAGATCTATAACTACAGTTTATAAAAATATTTTAAATAAAATGCTTAACTGTAGTTTGTATGTGTAATGTAGTGCTGGCGTTTTTCGTTCTTCATTCGACTTTGTTTTTGTTGGACAATTGGACTTTGATGTTTTAGTGACATTTTGCATGACACACCTTGAAGATTATCGCACTTTTTTATTTTGTATTTTGCCGTAATTGCACTTTTGTATTTTGCAGTAAGTATCAGCCACCGTAACAGATTAAGTTATCGCTGTTTACTTTTTCGATCCCATTGTAGGTTGCATTGTTGTTTCGCAAATGTTTTCCTCCTGGGAAATAATGTGATTAAGTGAATGAAGATAGCAACTGTGACGAAAATCTTATGCGATAATCCGATTTATTCCTTTAAGCAGTATGCAATTAACCGATGTTTTTACTTAATGAAAGATGGGATTTGGTTTAGGATTTCAATCTTGTATGCAATAAAACAATATATGCATTTAAGCAGTATGCGATTAAGTGATTTCATCTGTATACCAATTTCTATAACTATAATAACTTTTGGCTGTATTTAAGATCTTTGCATAGTTGTTATATTCTTGACCTGAAAATTTTTTTTATTGAATCATGCTATTACTAATTATCAATTCAGATTTTGTCCAGGTTTTTTACAGAAATGGTTTTAACAGACTTAATCAGCACATTACAAAGAAATCAAGATGAAGGATATCATATTTGCTGTATATTTCTAGACTTGTCAAAGGCCTTTGATATAGTAAAAACATAAAATTCTTTTAGATAAACTTGCATCATGCAGCATAAGAGGAAAAATGCATAGGCTTCTTAATAACTATTTATGCAATAGGAAGCAGTATACTGAATGTAACAAAATTAAATCTCAATTAAGTACAGTGGTATGTGGTGTACCACAGGGCTCAGCACATGGAGCCTTGTTGCTTTCTACTTGTATAGTAGTGATCCAACAATTCAAATCAGATTTCAAGTAAATCTGTTTGCTGATGATACAGTGCTAATATTTAAAAGATAGAAACAAAACTAAAGTATAGCAACTGTAATTAAAGAATTGAAGGTAGTTGATGAATGAATGAAATGTAATCGATTGTCTTTAAATTTCAACAAAACCACTTATTTTGTTGTTTATCCTAAGCAAATAAAAAAACAATACAGACAACTTTTGTATAACAGTTGGTGGTCATGATATAACTTTTTTAAACTACACAAAATATTTAGGAATTATAGTTGATAAAGACTTATCTTGGGGCAACCTCTGTAATTACATTGCAAATCAGCTTTCAGAAGCAACTGGATTCTATTTAGAATTAAACAGTGTGTTGGTAGGAAAACTGTAGTAAACCTTTATTATAGTTTTGCTGATCCATACCTTAAATATAGAATCACTGCTCTGGGAAACCAAACTAAATCTTCAATTAAAAAGTTACAGATTATACAAAAACAAATTGCAAAATGGACTTCAAATACAGGGTGTCCACAAAGTCCTTAGACAATTTAAAAAATTTATTGCAAAGACAGTTGATAATATATCTTTTATAGATTTGTTTTATATTAATCAGTATCTATTAAAATTTTTAGTCAAACTAAAATTTTTTGTTTCAGATTAAATTTTTATATGTTTAAATAAATGTGTTGATAAACCCATTTAAAATGGCTCCTCCTCAAGAGAAGACACAATGTGTATCCTGGTTTATTGAGAAAAAATCAGATGTTCGGACTCAGTGAAAATACAGAACTAAGTATGAAAAAGATCCACTATCATGCCCTTCAATTCATCAGCAGCACAATAAATTTGTAAAGACAGGGTCAGTGTTGGATACAGTTAGAAGTGGGTGACCAAGAAGATCTGGAAAAATTGTGCCTTTAGGAGTAGCCATTTTGCACGGGTTTATAAACACATTCATTAAACACATAAAAATTTAATCTGAAACACAAAATTTTAGTTTGACAAAAAACTTTAATAAACACTGATTAATATAAAACAAATCTATATAAGATATCTCATCAACTGCCTTTGCAATAAATTTTTTAAATTGTCTAAGGACTTTGTGGACAACCTGACTTTAAAGATTGTTAAAATGATCTCCATATATAAGTCAATCAAAATTTTTGAATTCAAGATATATATGAACTTGAAATGGAAAATTTATGCATTTTTTTCATTATTAAAGATTTCCAAGTGTGTTTAATGACTGCTTTAATTATCCAAGCTTGCGATACAACCATATTACAAGATCTCTTTCCAATAAAAATTTATTTCTTCATCCAATGAAGATGCATAGTAAGCAAACTTCTTTTATAATGAAATAAAATATGTCATAAAATTCTGATTGATATTTAGCCATTGTCCAAGTATTCGTTTAAAAAATGTATAAAATTAATGTTGATAAACAAATACTAATCATATTCTCTGATCAAAGCTACATAGCTTTAGTATTTTTATATGTGTTTTCATAATATGAGTTATTACCCTGTTCATGTATTCTTTTTCATATGTAGTTTTTTTTTGATTTGAGTAACTTGTGTATATTGTAAAATTGCTAGTAACTTCTGAGTTTTTTTTTAATTGAATAATTAGCAGTAATGGATATTATAATAGACTTTGGACGGTTCTTGACTTGATGACCAATAAATAATGGTCTTTCACTGTCCAGTTTACTTGACAAATCGTATTTATTTGAATACGTTATGTCTGTCTAGTAATATAAAAAATAACAGTTTGTTTATAAGTCTGATACCCTACTGTATATTATTGATTTTACTGCTGAAGTAAGCAGATAAAATGTTGTTGTTGTCTATAAAATTAAGTTACTTTTCAGGATTACCAGTAATAAAAAGGGCTGACACCAATTTAAGTCTAATTTGATTATAACAGCAGCAAAATTTTTTTGAGCAATTTTGTTTCAGATCTTCAATATCCATTATGATTTTTTCTCAGAACAAAACTGATTCTTTTTTATTAAAACAAAGCAAATTTTCTACTCTTTAAAAAGTACCCTTTCTATAAATTGAGAAATAGCCTATTTTTGGCAGTTTATTACTGGTATTTTTGAAAGTTTTTTAATCTTGGGTTAAATATAGATTTTTGGTTTTGGTTTACTATTTGCTGAGTTTAGTTGTTTATCTTTAAAATTTGGGGGAATTTCCAAAGTCTGCAAGGTTAATAGTGGCAAACAGTAAACGAGACCTAGATTTTATTCAGTTAAAACCTTAGCTTTTCATAGAAATGTTATATTGATTTTGTTGTATATTTAAATTTGATCAAATATAAGAAGTATATAAGTTACTGCTGATCAAAAAAAGAAACGCAATGCTTTCAAATCAAGAGTCTAAAACTGAATTTCCTAATAAGAATATCTTTATTGCTTTATCTAAAACTGATGTCTGTTTGTGGAATGTAAAAAGTGGATGTCGAATGCTACATTTACCATCAAGTGATTGTCATACAGCTTTTACTAGTCTTTCATGGAAAGTTAATTTCACTTTACAAGCTCAGGTGAAGAATATGTTCTATTATTAAAATTTATTCACTGGAAAAACTCAATTTTAATTTCAAACATAATTATATTAATAATGTAGATATTTAAATTAGTAGCTTTTGTTTTTGTTGTGTGGTCTTATGGTTTAGTAGTTTTTTTGAAATGTCAATAAAACAGTTTATTGGTCATTAAATTTGGTTGATTTTAACTTTATTCTTTTTTAAGATATGTTTTATCAAGTGTAAAATAATAAGCACTAACATTTATTTTTTATTATGCAATAGTTTCTAATTAATGCTATTTGGAATTTGGGCTAATCTTCAGAATTTATTTCAAAGTTTTTAATTCAAAACAATACACTTATTTTAAAAAAATTTACTTTTGAAAAATATGAAATAACTTCAAATGTTTCTTGGGTTTCATACTTGGTTTTTCTGTTGCTATACATAACTTTTATACATGATTTTTCTCCATTTTTTTTATTTGCTATAATGTTATTTGCTGATGACACATTCTTTTCTTTCTGTGATCCAAACCTTAGAACCTAACAAAAGTGTGTAAATAAACTGAATGGCAGTAGAGATAAACAGATTTCACGAAGTGTTTGTATTTCAACTTGTGCAGAAGACTATAGGCAATAGCATCTCTACTAGTGCTTATTGCAAAATGACTAAGACTCATCCAGACCACTTTGATCTTTATGGCAATGTCTGCTGCTTGTTCAGATAACCAACAAGTCTTACCTCGGGCCTTGAGCCTTTTGTCCCCAAAATCCTTGTGGACTCATTCAGGTTCTGAGTATGCTTGCCTGATCTGTGGTAATACTTCCACAGTGCCAACAGCTGGGCCTCCATTTCTGAAATCTCAGCTACACCATCAGATCCATCAGCTGCAGACAGAGCAGCTCAATGTGCTGAACAGTGCATGTTCACCTTGATCTACTGTCCAAGGGAGTTGTGTGCCCCAAACATTACATGTACTCCATCAGTTGCTTTGGCAATGTTTTCTTGCACATCCAAGTCGTAGTCATCTGCCACCTGCTTCCAAGTCATATACGAGGTCTGTTCAAAAAGTATCCGACCTTTTTCCCTCTCGCCAATAAGGTATGAGCAAACTGCCCGTGCAAAGCGTGGCTGCACACACACACATTCACGCGTAATCGTGAAGCGTTTCAGGCCGATTTGTCATTCGTATCTCTCTGTGTAAAGCATTTAGTGCAGGCGTGTAGTACGTGTTCATCGGTTTTTTGATTTTCAGAAAATTTTATTTCAATGACAGAACGCATCGAACAGAGGTATTGCATCAAGTTTTGTCAAAAACTTGGTGATACTCAAGTTGAAACAATTCGAAAGATTCAACAAGCTTTTGAAAATGAGGCCTTAAGCCCAACTCAGATAAAGCAATGGTTTAAACGCTTTAAAGATGGCCGTGCATCAGTGGAAAGTGATCCTCGCTCAGGAAGGCCATCCACAAGCCGAAACGAGGAGGCGATGGATCAGGTTCGTGAAAAAGTGTTGGAGGATCGTCGTTTAACAGTACGAGAGATTGCTGCAGAAATGGGAATAAGCACAGGCTCAGTTCATTCAATCCTAACTGAGGATTTGAACCTGCGGAGAGTGTCGGCTAAATTTGTCCCCAAGCTGCTGACGGAGCAACAGAAGGAACTCCGGAAGGAAATTTCGGAGGACATGCTGGATGTTGCAAATCATGACCCAGAATTTATCAAGACAATCATCACTGGTGATGAGACCTGGGTTTATGGTTATGACCCAGAAACCAAGTTTCAATCATCACAATGGAAGCATCCGGAATCACCACGCCCAAAAAAAGCTCGGCAAGTCCGCAGCAATGGGAAAGTTATGCTGACCTGTTTTTTTGATTCCCGTGGCATCGTGCATCATGAATACGCACCAGAAGGTCAAACAATCAACAAAGAGTACTACCTGGAGATTCTACGTCGCCTTCGTGATGCTGTGCGAAGAAAGCGGCCAAACATGTGGGCAGCAAAGAATTTTCAGCTTCACCACGACAATGCTCCCGCTCATTCTGCACATGTGGTCCAAGCTTTTCTAGCCAAAAACAGCATGCCACTTATTAGACAGGCTCCTTACTCTCCCGACTTAGCACCGTGTGATTTCTGGCTGTTCCCTAAGCTAAAAACAACTCTGAAAGGGAGGCGATTTCAGTCAAGAGAAGACATTATGAAAAAAGCGACGGAGGAGCTTCAGAGCATTCCGGGGGAGGAGTTTATGAAGTGTTTTGAGAAGTGGCAGAAGCGCTGGGATAAGTGTGTGAACCACCAAGGGGAATATTTTGAAGGAGATTGAATAAAACTTGCAAAATTTATTGTGTTGTGTGCTTTATACAAAAAAGTCGGATACTTTTTGAACAGACCTCATAGATGTAATGTTGTATAGATGTTAGTTGCTATGGCACAACCAATGTCTAACGGGCAAATGTCCAAAAAAAATTTTTTTGTTAGCCCTTCTGGACATATCAAATGAAGAAGATGAACTACTGTGGAGTGGTTACATTTGTTGTCTCATCCACAAGTGATGTCCAGCCGCCTGCAACCTTGGCCTTCTCAACATGTCCTTGCAGCAGATAGTCACCATTGTAGACGAGGAATTCATATGCACTACTGGAACTGTCACGGCCAAAGTTTTTGAGACTCTCATTATGCCCAACTCTGTCAATGAGATGTTGTAGCAAACAAAACTTGTGGTTCATGATCTCTTTTTTTGCAATAAAATAAATGTTATGGATGCTTTTGAAAACCATCTGTTGTATTGCTTGCTTCACCTGTACTGCCTGTTTCTCAAAAATGGAGGTTTGTCATGTCTTTTTTATTGAAATGCTAGCTTTACGCTGGCCTGATTCAAGATGTTTGGTCATTGCTTGCTTCTGCGTTGGAGATGGTGATATCACCCCATATTGTCGCTCGTTCGTTCGTTTGTTATCGTTTGAAGGGCATCCACTCCAGGCCAGACACAAACAGAACTGGGGCCGAGGGTTTATCCTTTTACTACCCCAGACTGCTGCACTGCCTGGATCAGATGCTGGCAGTGATGTTATTAAGCCAGCATTGAGTTTCGTCATCCAAAACCGTCAGACTGCGTGCTCCATGTGGTGCCCGATGTATGGGGCACATTGTTAGTACATGGTCTGCGGTTTGCTCTGAGGCGCCACATTCGCAATTCGGTGAAGGAGCGAGACCCCATTTGTGCATGGACGAATGGAATCGCCCAACACCAGTCCGCAGGCGGTTGAGCTTAACCCAAGCTGCTCGGGGTAAGCCCATCCCAACAGGCCTGACACTGGTCCCGGGCACAAAAGCACGGAGCCTGGAAGCACTTTCACAGTACTCCGCGTTCCATTTATGATTTGTCCATTCAGAGGCGCGGATGCCAAGTCTGGCAAGATTGTCCAAGAGATTCCGCGCACCTGGCACAAACGGGCGTATGGATCTTAGTCTCACTTGGCGAGTATCTGAGGACCCATTTAACAGACCATGCAAAATATGATCGGGGTCCAGAGATCCATGGTAAGCCAAGGAGAGTGTCGCTCCCAGTTGGCGAAGCTCAGCTGGCTGGATGCCTGAAAGTACAGGTAGGTGGTCCGTTGGACTGGGACGCAGGCATCCAGTAACTATGCGCAAGGCGTCATTCAAGACACTGTCAATGAGGCGAGTGTGAGCACTGCGACACCAGACTGGCGCACAGTACTCAGCTGTTGAGTAGACTAGAGACAAGGTGGCTATGCGAAGTGTTTTAGCAACAGCACCCCATCCCAAGCCCACGAGTCGCCTCAACAGTGTGACGCGCGATGATAGTTTTTTGCGCAATGCCACTAAATGGTGACGAAACGTGAGTGATCTGTCCAGTTTTACCCCAAGGTATGTAGGGGTTGGACAGAACGGTAAAAGTCTACTATTGTTGTAGACCTTTAGCTCACGTTTGGCCTCTCGGTTGTTTAAGTGAAAGGCTGTCGTCACCGTCTTAGTGTGACTGAGCTTCAACCTCCAAGTCTGGAGATACGCTGACAGTGTGGACATGTCTTGGCTTAATGTCCCCTCCAAGTCCTTCCAGTTTCCAGAATAGTGCAACAATGCTAAATCATCAGCATAAGCAAACTTTCTGGAAATCATGGAAGGAAGATCGTACGTATAGACGTTAAATAGGAGGGGAGCCAAGACCGATCCCTGAGGAACGCCGTTTTAAAGACGGCGTAGCCTGCTTTGCTTGCTGTCACCGGTGGTAAGGGTGAAACTTCGATTTCGGACAAGCTCCATGATCATTTTGACCATGTGCTTATCCGGAAGTAGTCTCAGCAGCTTGCAGGTAAGGCCACGGTGCCAGACAGTGTCATAAGCAGCTGTCAGATCGATAAATACGGCACCGGCCTTCTTTTTAGCCTCAAAAGAATCCTCGATGTTCTGGGTTAGCAGAACAACTTGATCTACGGTTGACTTCCCGCGTTGGAACCCAGCCTGCTCTTTAGGTAGCAGTGGATCGATTAATGGTTCAACGCGGGCGTAGATAAGCCTCTCGAGGATCTTGTAGGGGACACAGAGCAGAGATATCAGTCGATAACTCTTTGGGTCCCCCACGGGCTTTCCTGGTTTTGGGATCGCGACCACAAGCGCTCTTCTCCAGATCTTGGGAATTTTGAGTCGGCGCAAACAGGAAGAAAGGAAATCACGTAACCAGGACTTCAAAGCAGCTCCAGCATGGAGTATAAGCTCGGAGCAGATGGAATCAGGACCCGGAGCTTTACCTGGTTTTAAATGTTGAAGGGCAGCAGCAAATTCTCTCTGTGAAAAATTGTCAGAGATATTTACTGCGTCTGGTGTTGTGGCCCTCCAAAGGTCAGACACTTCTTAAAAGACAAGTCGAGATGACTTGCGGTCAACAGCCTCGTATTTCCCATTTCTAACCAGCTGAGATGCAATAGCATTGGCTGAAACGGGACAATGACGAGGAGAGTGTCGTGACCTACCAGTAAGGTTGTTCAAAATACTCCACGCTTTTCGACTAGAGTGTGAGAAGTCAATGCTCCGAACTGCTTCGGACCATCGATCCCTCCGTTTTCTGTCAAGCTTGGCAAGCAGAGTTGTAGCAGCCAAACTTGAGTCGTCTCCCTGAGGAGACTGCAGAAAGGTTTTATAGAGGGATTCACACTCTGCATCCCAACACGGAATATAGTTATTTCGATACCCGCGTGGGATAGTCTTCTTGGCTGCTTTCTTAATGATGTTACAGAAGTCCTGGTAAGCCGCATCCACATCAAGTGAATCAGGTGGCAACAAAGTCTTTGCGAATTTATTCGTCAAAGCAATGTAGTGACTCCAATTGGCCTTGCGGAAGTTCCATCGCTTAACAGGCATGCTTGGCACTGCCATAGCAAACCTTGGTGGTGTAATAAGCGAGGGTTGATGTTGTGACCTGGGAAACTTCTCAAGGACACGTCTATCCGGTAAGCGACTGTTTGGACCTACGCTAGCGAAAGCTAGATCTGGATTGGTGCCAGTGTTCCAGCGACCGGAACAAAAACTGGCAGCATCCTTGGCATTATATAGCAGGGCAAGACAATTAATACTTGCCCAGCCAGCCAAGCACTCACCATCCGGACTGTTGTCATCATAACCCCAGTCAGCATGACGACAGTTAAAATTGCCAGCATACAGACAGGGGTGAGGAAACACTGGGAGATCCAGGGTTCGCAATCGCGTTGGTGGTGGTTTGTAGACGTTGACTATTTTATAGCCATCAACGTCCACACACAGCCACTCGATCTCCGATGTCGGTGGAGATTGGTCCAAAAGTGTGTATCTCAGTCGCTCGTGGACAAACGTGGCAAGGCCATGCTTCCTGCTTAAAGAAGACCCAGCTAGTTGGTAGTGTGGTAGCACCAACTTCTCTGCATCAGTGCAGTGGGTCTCCTGCAGTAGGATGACGAGTGCCTCAGACTGCATAGCGAGGTGATGAAGAACGTTCATCTTGCTTGCAGTGAGACCTTCGATGTTCAGCTGAAGAATAGTGGGTCTTCGGAACTTGTTGGCAATGTGCCCTGAAAAGGGCAGTTTTATGCTGACATTGCCCCGTCCTGAAAAGGACGTTTGCCAATTAACAGACCCACACTGAACATCGGAATGGGTGGATACCCTTCTGTTTTGGTAGGTTCGGTTTCGGTTTCGGTCGAATCCAAAACAAAGCAGGGCTCTGGTGAATCAAATACCTTTCAAGTAAATACCAGATCTGCAATCCACACTGAATATTTGAGCATCACTGGTGTGTGATTAATCTTGAGTTTTTTCATTGGTGGAGTTCCTCAACTTTTACTATTTGAATCATCAGTAATCAACTTGATAGCACTCACACTTGCATCTTTATTATTTTTGTACAATTGAGATTGTGTTGGTACGGTAAGCATAGTAGACTCATGTGGATCAGAACCAGAAATGGCTGGCATTGTACACGGTGTTGAAGCAGACTGACTGATTGTCAAATGATGACAGCTTCTTTAACCACTACAGCATGTTCGAATCGGTACTGTTACCAGATATTTTTATTTTTACAATAAAAGTCAAAGCTGTAATAGAAATGGAAAAATTAAAAATGAAAATAAAATTGTGTTATTGAAAATGTGTGTAATTGAAAAATTATATATTAATGCATCGAGACAGTAGGCTACAATTTGTGAAATGATTGCAATAAAGTGCACTATGATGTCTGCATTTCATAGCCTAGATAGACTAAGTGTTATCCCTAATATAGTACTTAAACATCATTTTTTATTTAGAGACTAATAGGCAAAACTCACATTACACTTTATAAAGTATGCTAGTTACATACCGTATATACCGGCAAATAAGCCGAGGTCAATTTTTAGCTCAGAAAATTAGGGTTTTTACATATTACTGCCCAATATACAGGGTGATTCACCGAAGTGTTGACAAATTAAAACTGAATTATCCAACTTACTATAAGGGCAAAAGAAACAAGTTTTTAATAGATAGAATGGAAATTTAATGGGCTTTCACATAAAATTCAAATTATTCAATGTAGCCCCCTTTGTTTTTCACAAGGCGCCTAAGACGTGGAAGTACTTGGGCGCACGTGGCACGCACCACTTCTGGGTCAATTTCTTCCCATGACGCCTTCAGTTTTTGTTTAAGGGTTTCGATATTTGGATGGAATGTTGAGCAGGCTTTTTGCTCCAGAATGGACCAAATCCCAAAGTCCATTGGGTTCAAATCGGGTGAAGAAGGGGGCCATACTTCTCCCAAAACCCTTTAAAATTGGTCTTGCACCAATGCTGGACTGCTTTGGCTGTGTGGGAGGTTGCCCCATCTTGTTGAAGTGTAATTCCTTCCTCTCCCACTGTTTCTTGAACCCAGGGAATGACTTTTTCTTCCAACATTCGACGATAGATAGTTTGGTTAATTTTCACGCCTTCGTCGATAAAGATTAGAGGTGTTTTCAGGCCTGTTGAAGTGACTCCTGCCCAAACCATCACGGAAGAAGGTTTCTGCCTCCTAAATGAACTGCAACGTTCAACTGGCACCATGTCCTTGTTTGGAATCCAAATCCTGTCATTTTGGTGGTTGTGGATAGCTTGGACAGTGAAAAGCTTCTCATCTGTCCAAAGCACTTGAGGCCGCGTGCCAACAACAAGTCTCTTGATCAAAACCTTAGCTCTATCAAGCCTTTTCTTCTTAGTGGCGTTTGACAGGAGCTGCCTCTTGGTAAATTTGTACAGGTAGATGTGGAGATCATCCTTGAGAAGCCTTTGCATGGTGCTCACGCTTACAGAGGTGTCCTTAGCCAGTTTTCTTGCGCTCCTTGAAGGGTTCCGCCTCAACCTCTCCCTGACCTTCTTAATCAGTTCCTTTGTCCTGATGGGTTTTTCAGGAGTACTTCTGATTCTTGGAGCACAACTTCCAGTCTCCCTGAACCTCTTCACAGCCTTGTAAACACCTCCACGACTTACAAATCGCTTCATCAACCGGAAAATTTTCGCAGGTGGAAGTCCTTTCTTGCAATACCCTTCAACGATGTCATTTACTGTCTTTGCCATCTTACTTTTCTAGATTAAATATTCTTATTGATATTGAAAACTTACTCTAGAATATATAATAACAATCTGAAGAGGTAATGCGAAGTTAATAATGGAATAAAGTACATGTAATAACAATCTGAAGAGGTAATGCAAAGTTAATAATGGAATAAAGTATTTGTCAACACTTCAGTGAATCACCCTGTATAAGCCGAGGCGGAAAAATTGCGTTAACTACTGTCCCTTTTCCTCTTTTTTTAACATTTTTTTTCAGTTATGCGTTACATTCCTTACGCACCAATGCACACTTTTTTAAACTAATATCATTCTATTTGCACTTTTTTTCTTTTTATGCACCAATGCACTTTATAGTACAAACGCAAAAGATGAAAGTGCTTTGTTTTAATCAGTCACTAAATAATTTGGTACGGTTAATTTGTTAATTTTTGTGCATGAAAAGATGTCTGCTCCTGCAAAAAAAAAAATGCGCTATGATGCTGGCTTTAAATGTGTTCTTTAATTTACCGTATTTATTTAACTCTAGCTGTGAATTGATGTGCAGTGAGATTGTGCTATTGTAAGATCAAAGGTGTCATTTTGTGACCAATTTTGACCTCTGGTATTTTTGGTCCAAAGCTATATTTGCCCAATAAGCCGACTCCAGAAAATTAGGTTAAAAAATTAGGTCCAGAAAATCGGCTTATTAGCTGGTATGTATGGTATGACAAATAGAGTATTAAAAGCGGAAGTTGCTCAATGTAAATTGAAAGTATTAACCTAAAAGTCATGCCCTAACTTGACTGCTATACTGTAGGGCATCAGTTAAGTCTGTGCAAACACAATGTCTCTTTTTCTTTCTATAGTTTACATTACAAGCATCATTACAGTGCGACTATCAAACTGCAGTCACTGGCTTGTCCACAGTCTGACTGAGATTCTAAAATTCTGCAGTAGTTTTTTATCAGCTAGCCAAATCAAAGTGTTGCCAATTCAGAATTGAGCAATCTTTGTAAAATATTTGAGTTCTAACTTTTAAAAAAAGTTTTTACTGTTTTTTTACGATTCTTACTTTTGTAATTTCCCTTTTTAATTTCCCAAGCTATTTCCCTCCATAATTTTCTTTAATTCTAGGAACCTGATTTTCATTTTTAGGGACTTGAATTGGGTCTGTGAAATGCATTAAAAAAACCCTGATTCACTTTAATTTGCTTTAATCTTGAACCAAGTTTATTTTGCCAATAAATTATATACACCATCATAGAACAAGACAAAGTACTTATTCTGGTTTCCACTTTGAATTGAAAAAAGTTTCTCCAAAAATTAATTATCTTATAGCGGTGCTAAATTATGGATGTCAATTAAGAATGATTGTAAAAACTTGCATTAGATGTCTTTCAGAAAAAACTTTAAACAAAAATGACTTAGTTTTTATTAAATTGCTTTTATAAAGAAAAACTGCTTAAGAGCAATTTGTTTACAAAACTAATTAATCTAAATATTGATGTGTAATAATTAAGAATATGATAAAGCATGCATTGGGTTTCCTTTAAAAGCATTATAAACATTATCTTGCCAGTTTTGTTTTTTTACTATTTTTTATTATAGTAAAGGATTATAAAATTGTCACTGAGTTTACTGCTAAATTGTTTTTGATTTAATTATATTGTTGCTTCAATTTCTTTTTTGCAAATTTCTTATTTCAACTGTGGAATTTATTTAACAACATGTATTCTTTTCATGTTGCACTTTCTAGGAAGCACTTGACTCGAAAACCTATGTTTAGTCAATGCTTCCTGGCCATTTGCACTTTTGATTAAACCTATTTATAGTGTACTATTTATTAATAGATTTTGTGTATAAGTTAAAAAAATAAATATATATCTATCTATCTTAGATAATTAGCTTACAGACCACAAAATTTTTTAATTTAACATTAATTTTATTTGCCCCAACAGACTGTTTTGCCTGCCTGGGCTCGTCAGGGGGTGGTTAAAAATCTGAAAAACAAAATAAATAAATAAATAAAAATACAGTTTAAACGAAGCGCTTGAATTCTGGTGAAAAAGCGTAAAACAACAACAAGAGAAAAACAAGAAAAAAACTATGGTTGTAAGGTTAATCAATAAATGAATTTTATTAGTATGTTAATCGATAATTTATTAGTATGTAAGTTAATTATCTAATCGCTCTGACTTGATGTCATTGAGCACTTTCCTGATAAGCACCGACCAAAAAAATTTTGAAAAATTTCTATCTATCTAATATATTTATGAATAATTTGAATAAAAAATCAATAGCACATCAAAACTGCATATAAAAAGCTAGCTACAAATAACAAAAACCATCACTATAAAATTTATTCAAATATCAGTAATAAGTTCTTTTTAACATGAAAAACAAATAAATTCTTTATTTACAACTCTTTGGCTCTGTTTCACTTAATTTTTTCAATCAGGAAAAGGATGCCATCTGCTCATAATGATATTCTACCCACTTTTTGAACAAGTTATATTGTAAATCCATATATTTGCATTGCAATAATGTGTATGTTGGAAGAACTTTTCAAAGATTAATGGATAGAACGAAACAGCATATACTTTACTTTATTCACAAATATACCAAATATTAGACATTTTTTTCCACCTAACCAAGTAAACTCAAGCTTTCTTTAAAATTTAAGATTTTAAATTAAATTGATAAATGTCAAAGAAGTTGATAAACTAAATGATAGAATCATTTTTTTTACATATCATATTGCTATCATCACCAAAAAGTTAAATGTGATATCACTTCTATTTAAACCAAAGATTAAAAACAAGCCAAAAGCTAAGTTTGAATGACAAGATTCAAATTTTAAGCAAGTTAACTTTACTGTTTAATGTTTTCCAGTTTTTTCTGTTTTTTCTGCTGATTATGTGAGTGTCCTTCTTAATTGAAGAATCTGATCACATAGTTTGTTTAAAAATAGCAAAGAGAAATTTGGTCCAGTTACATGATTATAAACTTATTGTTGCTCCTCCTCCAAGGATATCTTAGAGTGGCCGTCTTTTAATGTCTCCAAGAAGCCAATCTAGATTCCCACTCTTGGATTATCTCTGCTGCTTCTAAAGGCTTTTTCCACAGACTAGTGGTGTTGTGTTGTGTTGTGTTGGTACTTTACTGCAATTAAAGAGGTGATTAGTGTCATGTGTGTGGAACAAGCATAGTGGACATTGTGGCATGTAAGTTTCAGGGTTCACTGTATGAAGGTAACTTTGCAAGAGGGGTAATTTGTTGGCTCCTAGCTGTGCCAGTTTTGTACGCATATGATGTGGTAATGTTTGTTTTGATGAATGAATGTCATATGGTGTGGTGTTAGTAACTTTGTTGTTTTTTTCGAAAATTGAGATATTGTGAGGTGATGGTAGTGTGAATGTGTTTGAGGTTTTCTCTACATTCCTTAGGTGTTATGTCTGATTTTGAGAATGATGATGTTAGTGTGCTTATTGTTATGAAAGATTGTGGCTTTCATATTTCTGGGCGGATTTGAGTATGCATTAAGATCATGTAAAGATTGTGTTTGTGTTTGAGTCAGTTGATGAAATTGAGTAGCATGGAGTTTGAGTTGGGTATCCATTTGAAGGAGTTTGGTTTCATCTTGTACGTGTTGAGTGTTTGTATCTTGTATGCAGCCAGTAGCACTTTGCAAAACACATTTTGAATGGTTTGCAGTTTCTTGATGTTGGTGTTTGATATGATAGGGCTCCATATGGTTTTTGTGTATTCCAGAATGGGGTGAGCGATAGCTTTGAATTTGGAGACAACTTATTCCAATTGTTTACCACATTTGCTAAAAGTGAATGCTTTCAGAATGTTAAACGTTTGCTTTACTTTAGCGATGGTGACAATTATATGTTGTGAAAATGTTAGTTTTGGGTCAAGAGTGATTCCAAGAATTTTCGGTGTTTTGTTGTTGGTAATGTTTGATTGTTTAATTTAAGTGATAAACTTGTGCTATATTCAGCTGGATCTGGTGTAAAAAGTGTGGTGGTAGTTTTGTCTGTGTTTATATGAAGATTATTAGTGGTGGCCCATTCATATTTGTGAAAATATGGTTGAATAAGTTGTTGGACCTTATGGTGTTTGGTGTGTGATGCAGTGATTGTTATGTCATCAGCATAGGTTGTGATTTGTATGTCTGTTGGGGGAAGGGGAATGTCAGAGATGTAAATGTTGAATAAATGTTGGAAACAGAACTACTACAGTACTCCAGTGTTGATTTACCGTATATTTTGGCATATAAGACGACCCTTAAAGTCAAAAAACCACCCTTAAAAATTGGGGGTCGTCTTATACAACCGATATAAAAGTCTTTATTTTATTTATATAAATGTATAAAATTTTGATCTATTTTTGTACCTCGTCTTATCTAATGGTTGTCTTATACATCGAAATATATGGTATTTGAGTTTTGAGAGTGTGCCATTGTATTGAGTGCATGCTTAGTGTCCTTTTATGTAGTTTGCAATGAACTTGATGAGGATGTTTGAGATTTTTGTTAATGTGAGTTTGTATATGTTTACTGTATCAAATGCCTTTCTCATGTCCGAAGCTACAGCTACAGTGTGCTGTGGAGGCCTTGGATTGTTGAAACCTTTTGTTATTTGGTGGCAGATGTTGTGCAAGGCAGTGTTGTTGAGTGTTTATGTTTGAATCTATGTTGATGAGAAATCGCTGGAGTGTTTTCTGTTATATGTTGTAATAGTGTTTTTGCTAGTGTTTGGGCAATGGGTGATAGAAGTGATATATAGGTTGGTAGTTTGTGTCAATGTTGTGGTCTTTATTTGGTTTTGGAATGGGGATGATTGTGGCACATTTTTAAAGATGGGGTATTGTATTAGTGTTTAGGGCAGTGTTGTACATGTTTGTGAGGTATCTGATGGAAAGTGACTCTAGGTGTTTGAGGTGTCTTATGTTTATGCCATCAGGTCCAGTGGAATTGTTGTTGGTACTGTTTGAGATGGCTAATTGCATTTGTAAAGTGGCAAGTCATATTTCCTCTATTGGAAGATTCTTAGATTGTATGGTCTATGTGCCTGTTGATTTTGTTTGCACTATATGGAGTGACGTTTGTGAATTGTTTATTAAATGCTTTTTGTCTATTTCAGTGATGGCTATTTTAGTTCTAAAGCAAATGCTTCTCTTCTGTTGCGTGGGTTGTTTTTTGTTGGATAGCTTTGCTATGGTGCCCTACAGGGAGTGTGGATTGTGTTTGTGATCAATTTTGTCAACATGTTGTTTCCAAGGGTTTGTTTTGTTTTCATGTATTTGTTTGTTTATATGATTGTTAAGAGTAATGATTTGTAGGTTTGATCTATTTTGTTTGCGAATATGGTTATGGTGATGGATAAGCTTGCAGATATGCATAGGTAGGTGAGAGTGATTTGTGCTGTTGTGATTTCCTTTAAGGATGAAGAGTCTGTCAGCATCCAAAATTGCCTTGATAAGGTGTTTGTTTGCCTCATGAACATTTGTGCATTGAGAGTGGTAAGTAAAGGTAAATGATCTTTGTGAGGGAGTGGATGGTTTGCCAGCTAGTACAGTCATGCAAGTCTGCTGAAGCAGTAGTGATTTCTGATGTGATGTGATGGGAGTTTAACAGGATGTTTTTGATCAGTTCTCCTCTATGGTCTTTGGATGATGAATACTATAACGGTGACTGAGCATCGACATCTGCTGTGATAATTGCTTTTGGAAAATTGGTTAATGGTTGTAAGCATGCCGGATATAATTGAGTCTTCTGTTTGTAATAGCTGGGTGGAATGTACATGTTTGCTATATGTAATTGCTGTGATGTTGAAAGGTGGATTTTGACAATTTGTGATTCAATTGGAAAGGTGTTTGATGTATTGAGTTGAGAGAAACTGATGTTGTTTTTAATGTAAGTTTGTAGTTGTGAGGTCTGGTTTGTGAGGTTCTTCCTTGTTTGTGAGTGTGGTCTGTTTTGATAGGTGTGAACTGAGGAATGTTTGGTGTTTTGTGGGATTGATTGAATTTTGTCTCTTGTATCGTTATGACATCTTGCTTATGTATTTTTAATGAGTAGTTGTATTTCATCTATTTTATTGTAAATTCCATTTGTATTAATTTGCAGGATTTTGAAAAAGTTCTTTGGTGATGTTGTGTTTGTTTGTGTTCTGTGCTTGAAAGTGCTGTGAAGTGTGCAGTACCATGAGTTGCAGTCCTTTGTTGTGATTTGGGAGCATTTTAAGTGCATCCAGTGCTTTGTGTAGTTACCTAAAATAGATGTTTGATGTTTAGTGATACTTGAAACAAATGTCACAAACCCGTTTGGGTGTATGTCACCCCCGAGAAGCAGCAATCTGATCATCCAGTTTGTGAGTAAATTGAAAAATTGACTTTCTTAAGAAGCCAGAGGTGAGTCTTTTCTCTGCAAATAAGGCAAGAGCTCCACCCAATAGCGATCAGACAGGAAGCAGAAAGAGCCAATTTATATTGGTTGAAAATCAACCACCAGTGTCATAACCTCAACAAGGCTGACTCATTTAGAAAAGTACTTTTCGAACAGATAACTCTGCCAAATACCTGAATGCAATCTGCGCGATGCCTGAGGCAGCATGAAAATACTTTCTAGATGACATGTCATGAATTTGCAGTGTAACCCTACTGTGAGGGGTTTTTATATAAAAGATTTCCTTCTAGATTGCTTGCTTACCATAGCTTTTGAGCATAGTCTGTCCAGGTTTGAAGGTGCCATCTTGTGAATGGGGCTGGGGAATTGGAGCCTGAGCCCAGAGCCATGGAGCCAGCCAATTTTGGTGGAGCTGGAGCTGGAGCCATGAAAATTTTTGTTGTCTCCAGCTCCTAACAATATATTTTTTTACATTTAAAAGTTACATAATCAATTTGTGGATCTAAATGTGCTTTAAGGTAATGTAAAGAATGTGTTTGAATCATTTGTTAAAGATGGATAGCTTCGAGTTTGAGATGGGTGCCCATTGGTAGGACACTGGTTTTGTCTTGCAGGCCTTGAATGTTTGTGTCTCATGTGTAGCCAGCAGCAATGGACAAAGCTGTGTTCTGAATGGCTTGCAGTTTCTTAATGTTGGTATTTAATATCATAAGGCTCCATATGGTGTTTACATATTCCAATATCGGCCAATGATAGCTTTAATTATAGAAATGCTTAGTTCGTTTTGATTACCCCATTTATTTGAAGTAAGTGCTTTGAGAATGTTAAGCATTTGTTTTGCTTTAATGACAGTGAGATTTATGTATTGTGAAAATGTTTGTTTTGGGTCAAAGTGATTTCAAGAGTTTTTAGGTGTTTTGTTGTTGGTAGTGTTTGATTGTTTAATTTAAGTGATAGAGTTATGCCATATTCAGCTGGGTCTGGTGTAAAAAGTGTAATACTTTGTCAGAATATTGCTGAATGAATTGTTGGGCCTTAAATGGTGATTGGTTTGAGATGTTTTTATTGTTATTTCATTGGATTATGTTGAGATTTGTATGTCTTTTGGGAGGAGGGTAATCTCAGAGATGTAAATTTTAAATAATGTTGGAGAATGAATTCCACTTTGTGATACTCTAGATGTTGATTTATTTGAATTTTGAGAAAGTGCCATTTTATTGAGTGCATGCTTGTTGTTCTTTAGGTCTAATTGGCTATGAACTTAATGATGGAGTTCAGAATGTTTGTTAGTACAAGTTTGTTTTGTTCACTGTATTAAACATTTTGTTCATGTCCAAAGATACTGCTACAGTGTGATACTGCCTTGGATTGTTGAAGCCTTTTGTGATTTGGTGGCAGATGGTATGCAAAGCAGTGTATGTTGAGTGTTTATATTTGAATCCATATTGATGAGAATTAATTGGAATGTTTTCTATTATTTATGGTAATAGCGCTTTCTCTAGTGCTTTGGCAATGGGTGATAAATGTGATTTGGATTGGTATCTTGTGCCAATGTTGTGGTCCTTGTTTGATTTTAAAATGGAAATGGTTTGGGCAGTTTTCCCAAGATGTAATACTGTGTTAGTGTTGGGGGCAGTTTTGTACATATTTGTGAGGTATTCAATGAAAAGTGACTTTAGGTGTTTCAGGAGTGACCGGTAAATTCTACCATGGTAAATTCCACCAAACCGAGTGTTTCAGATAAAAAAAAGCAAAAACTTTATAGTTATTTATTTGTATTTTAAGTGATACAAATCTAATCAAGATTAATTTTAAAATAAACAATTGAAATATAATAAGCTGTTTACAAAGGTAAAATAATTCATTCAATTAGTCTGTCCTTGGCTTCAATGCATGCCTCTAGTCATGGTCTGAACTTGGTGCATACCTTGATCACAAAGTCTTTGTTCATGTTGTTTCAGGCATGGTTTACTAGCCTCTTGAGGGCAGTTAGACTGCTGTGACATTTAGAGCAGGCCATGCTCTTGATGCGCCCCCAGATAGAAAAATTGAGGGGGCTGACATTAGGGGATGATGGCAGTCACATTTTCTTTTCTCAGAAATTGACATCAGCCTCTCTCAGGCATGCCTGCATTGATCATGCTGTGTGGGCTGGTGTGCCATCCTATTGGAATATAAAGTCCTTGTTGTGCTTCTCTGCAACTTCTTTTATCTATGGGATCAGAGTTTTTCAGAGAACTTTCTGGTAGTTGGACCCAGAAAGGCAAAATCCGGTCACGAATCAAATCGACGGCAAAGCTTCACCCATGCTTGCCACAGCACCAAGGAACATCAGCGAGGCCGGGTGTTTCGTGTTTGTTATAAACTTAGCAGCTGTGGGAACATCCTCATCAACTGAGCCTTCCAAATGGATGTACCAGTCATTACGATTGTTACAAACTGGGTCAATGCAAAAATTTTTTCATCCAAAAAAAAGATGATCCTGCCTGAATGTGCATACTTCAGGTGATTCATGAGGCTTCTGTATTGCTTCAGACAGGCCATAATGTTCTTTTCTGAGAGCAAGTGGACGCACTTTCATAAGGGACTCACCATTAAAGTGGTTGTGCACTGCAGGTTGGACAGAATTAAGGGAGATACCCAGATCCTTGGCATGTGCTCTTATTGGCTTGGTTGGTGTCGCTTTAATTCTCTTTTTGAGGTGAAAAAGGAGTCAAGGGGTCCTGACAATGCGTGTTCTAGGTTTCCTGGACTTTTTGTCAAGTGAAGCACCAGTTTTTAGACATTTTTTTATGGTGTCGATGAGGCTACGAGACATGCCAGTGAGGGCAAGAATATCATTAGTCTTGTGTCTGGCATGTAGAAGAACGGCCACCTTTTCTCTTTTGGGTGTTACAACCATTATTTTAAGAATAATTACTAACAGTTTGTAAAAATTAGAAAGTCACGATAAGGATATTCTGGAAATAGAAAAAATAAGAAGAATTAGGTTGAACTCGTATCAAGATATGCAAAAATGTTCTGCTTTTTTTATCTGAAATACCTGAAAGTAAATTTTAGCACGGTTGTTTTCAGGTGTTTGTTTTATATTCATGTATTTGTTTGTTTATGTGATTGTTAAAGTAATAATTTGTATATGCAAAATTTGTTAATCTGGTCCCTATATGCAAATTTCTTGGATTATTAATCCCTATATCCAAATCTCTTGGATATTAATAGATTTAATCTGGTCCCGATATGCAAATCTCTTGGCATGGATATTCCTAACAGGAGAGGGAAAATCTCTGGCCAACACAGCTTTACAGGTCACTGAGACATGCAAAGTTTCCTACCGCGGTAAGGTAGTAGTTCATAGAAAAGTGATTATAAAGTCAGTCTGATTTTAAATACTTAATAAGAAGTTGGAAGGGAAAATTTTATGCAATCAGGTTTATTTTTAAAAGTGTAACTGTAAATGTGCATGTCTGTAAAACCAGCACAAATTGGTTTAAAGCATGTAAATTGGATTAAATTCTTGGTGTAACATTAGACAGTGCAATATTTTAATAAATAATTGCTTTACTTAATTGCAGTTTATGCAATTGCAAAGTAAATGCTAATTTGATGTAAGTAAAATTTTTTATAAACAGGAAAATACTTTTTCTGATGAAACTTCAAATTTTAAGAAAAAACACAAATTTTTAACTGTCGGCACTGAAGATGGTGACATTTTACTTCTCAATGAAAAAGGAAAAGAAGTAACAAAATTTGTGAGTTTTACTGTTCAATTTTTTTTACTTGAAACATATTAATGTCATTAAGTTCTAATGTATATGGCTATTATTTTTTTGATTACAGGCAATGGCAATGGATTAAACTTGAAAGAAAATGTCGGCAATTACTAATATTCTTAAAAAATCTTATATTAGTCATTAAATAAATTTAATGATTTGATTTTTTATCTTGTCATCCAGAACAACACCAGTTTAAAAGTACTTTCAAATATGTTGTAATTTGCTTTCAAACATTACCAAATATTTACTGTTTTTCAACCAAATAACTGAGTTTTAAATACACTGCCTAGCAACTGCAAATAAGCTTTGCTTTTTTAACTATTAGCTATGGTAGCGTATTGTTATAATTAATGGGTATAAAGCATTTTATTTCTAGAGAATTCTGCAACATCACGCTGTGTTAAAACAAGATGTGATTGACAAAGCTTATTGTTTTTGCACTTTTTAATCATGCTGCCCATATGTTTGCCATCATATCACTTTTTAGTTTTAACTTGCAGGACAATACTTATATTTGACTTTCTTTCTAAGATGCCAAGATATTGCTGTCTAATTGCTACTTAATTTGATATAAATAGCATTAAAATTTTGTTCTGCTTCTGACTACCTAGTGAAAAAAGTGCTATAAAGGACCAAGAACATAACAGCTTAATGAGGGAGGATTTAAACTAAAACCATGTCAATTCTGATGTTTGCCAAAATAGCGCTCAAATGCCATACTGTGATCAAAATATCTGTTATCTGATTTATAATTGCCGAGTTTTTTAGTAAATTACAAAGAGTTTACTAAAATCTTTTTTTTACGACATACAGAATTGATTTCAATGTCATTACCTAGTAATTTAATATCTTTATTTTCTATTCGTTTGGTGCTGAATTCAGAAAAACTTTTAAAAATCAATTTCTGAAATTATTTTTTAGTGTGGTGGACACAATGAACAAATAAATTGTATATCATGGGCAAATAATAATGTGTTCTACGCGGGATCCAATGATAGACACATCACAGAATGGAATATTAATGAACGGACTCATAAGTGGTATGAATTTTTGCAAAGTTAGAAAGTTTGATTTAAATCTTTTAATCACTTGTTTTTAGGAAGTGGAAAGCTGATGTGATACCGATCACATGCATTTTGGTTGTTCCTCATTCAAAAACACTTCTCTCTGCTGGAAAAGTGATTAAATTATGGGATATAAAACAAAAACTTATGTTGAAAGTGCGTCAATTTGTAATTGATTTACCAAGTATTTAATGCATTCCTGTTTTTATCCATAAAACCAAAACTTTTTCGGCAATTTATACAAATGGGACAATTCCATGTCAACTCACACCCCTCTTTTGCCGACCATCTCCGATTTTGCTGAAATTTGGCATGTTTGTAGGTTTGGATGAGAAAATGTCTCACACCAAATTTCAAGTTTCTAAATCACATAGTTTTTGATATATGAAAGTTGAAAATTACACACAAAATCGCCGCTTGAACGCCCCTGATCGAGCAAAAGTGGTCCTCCTGGCTTTATTTTTTGTTTGATTTCAAAGATGTTTATATTATTGGAAAGCTTTTTTCAGCAGCTTTCCAATGATATTCATATCTAAAATATATTTGTATAAATAAAAAAGTTATCTTTTGTCGTGACCTTGTGACCTTGACCTCGCATGACCCCAAAACCCCCAGTCTAGAAAAAAAATTTTTTCAATATATTTGTTCCTCACATAAAGGACTATCAGCATGCGAAAAATCAAAGTGGGATCTCTATGGGTTTTCAAGATATTTGCATTTTATTGAACAGGTGTGCCTAATGATGCAAATTTGTTGATATTTACGCAATAAATATTTTGGCAACTTTGTCGATTTTTTCAAATAAATCATTTTCGCAAGTTTTTTGTTAATTTTTTTCTAATTAAAAAATATCTTGAAAACCCATAGAGATCCCACTTTGGTTTTTCGCATGCTGATGGTTCATTATGTGAGGAACAAATATATTGAAAAAAATTTTTTTTCTAGACTGTGGGTTTTGGGGTCATGCGAGGTCAAGGTCACGATAAAAGATAACTTTTTTATTTATACAAATACATTTTAGATATGAATATCGCTGGAAAGCTGCTGAAAAAAGCTTTCCAATAATATAAACATCTTTGAAATCAAACAAAAAATAAAGCCAGGAGGACCACTTTTGCTCGATCAGGGGCGTTCAAGCGGCGATTTTGTGTGTAATTTTCAACTTTCATATATCAAAAACTATGTGATTTAGAAACTTGAAATTTGGTGTGAGACATTTTCTCATCCAAACCTACAAACATGCCAAATTTCAGCAAAATCGGAGATGGTGGGCAAAAAAATGCCGAAAATGGTGTGAGTTGACATGGAATGTTCCAAATTCATTTCATGAATTTTAATAGTTTAATTAATAGTATAATTTGCATTGTTTAGATTTCGCAAAGTAATATTCTTGATTTAATTTCAAAAAGTAAAATAGTTCTGTTTAGATTTGACAAAGAAATTTTTTTGTTATGATTTGCAATAGAAATAAAAATATGAATTAAAAGCTTTTAGAATGATAGAAAACAATGTTTTATGTGAACTTTTGTCGAAACGCTTTTCAGAAGTTCTCCGGTCACTCTTCAGAAGTCTTTTCTATGTCGATCTTGCACAACCCTTTGTCCGCTTCTGCCACTAATACGTCGATTGAATGCCTAAATAACTTAACATTTTTATCTGCTGCCAAAGATGACAAAGTATTAAAAGTTTGGTAGGTTTGAATAAAATTTTGCTTGCTAAAATGCTCTGTAATTTATAAAACGACTATAATAGTATTTTTGAAGCTTGGTGATTCCCTATTCTGCTAATTTTGTTGTTTGTAAAATTTTTGTTATTACTTTGAAAAGATGTTTTATCAAAGTTTGATCAAAAATCTTCAAAAATTATCTTGTCATAAATTTAATTATTGCGTCACATAATCCTATAATATTATCTTGTCATTTAAATAGAAATTTAGTTTTTGCGTCATATAATCATATTCTAATATTATAGTCATTGAAATACAAATTAATTGTACTTAAAATGCTTGTCATTACAATGAAAATTTAGTTTTAAAGTGCTTGTTTTTAAATTGCTTTGGATATTAGTTTAGTAAACCGTCGATGTTTTTTAAAAATATGTCCTATTAATTTTTATTTTATTGAAGTTTTTTCTGTTATTGATTATGGGGTGTATATTGTGTACTTTATAGGAAAGTGGAAAGTACTAAGAAGAAAATTCGACCGACACACTCCTTCACTCTCCCACTTTCCGTCCGTAATATTTATGTCCTTGTTGCCAAGACAAACGATAAAGCGACAAAATTGATCGTAGTAACCGAAAGCGACCAAGTTCTTATATTTTCACAAATTATTAACGGGTAAAAAGATTTATTTTTTAAAATATTCTATTAACTTACCTGTATTTAAAATTATTTCATGATCTCTTTTGTATAATTAGTGCTCCTACTGGATCTCTTATTCCGCTAAAAACAATAAAGCTTCTATCAAAGGATGCCTGTCCTTTAAAGATCCTCAATGCTATCTTCGTGAAAAATGTAAAGAAGAAATCACATGACGTCATCTTAGCTTATGGTTCGCCTTCACTTACTGCCTTTCATTCAGTTGTAAGTTTTAAGAGAAGCTTGTTGTTTATCGCTTTAATCGACATTATGCTAGTTTAATCTCATAGTATTGTTTTTATATAATCTGTCTGCTTTTTGGGTTTAGCGCAATGGTTTACACAGTTTGCTATAATTGGTATGTTTATATTTTACTACTTCACCTAACCTTTAGGTCCGTAACTTAATTTTTGATGCTTTAAAATTGCAAATTGAAAGTTGCGCTTACTATTTAGCTTATTTAGCCTCATTGAACATCAAAGTTAGTGTCCTGATGAGTCCCAACTAGGCCTAAACATGTCGACACCTGTTCATTGACTTGATTATCTTTACTGATTAAACAGTCGATTAATGTTTCTACCTTTGTTATGCTTTCTTTTGTGTAATGATTATATTTCTTCCTCCAACCCCCATGATTTTGGTTTGATTTCCAATCCAACCAAATTGGACCCAATGCTGCCAACGACTCACCATTGCGACCCACCGTTACGGCCGTATCCCATGATGGCTCTTTTAGTTGCGATTTCGCCAACTCGTGACACGTTTTATTTCGCTTAAAACGAATTTTAAAAAGTTCGATTTTTTCAAAATTTTTTTGCTATTTCAAAAGCCTTGTTGCTCTCACGTTTTTACGAGATCTTCATCCTGATAATATTGACAACCAGTTTTGATTTAAGTTAAACTCCTTTAAAAAAAGCCAACAAAAAAAATAAAGCAACGATATTAATCTGACAGTAGTATATTTACACCTTTGAAAGTAGGTCGGGGTATTCTTCAGGTTTTTTTCATTATTAAGTTTAGTGCCTTCTGATTAAGTTAAATAGAGACGAATTTGCATAATGGCTGTGATGGGCTTACCTGGCTCATAGGGATGAAAGCGGATCAACTTTGTGCAATTCACTAATCGGGCAAACCACCTAAGAATCAGACCAAAGTTATAGAATTGTTAGATAGTGACCATTAATAGCCAGGCGTAGACAGTCAAGTCAGGGCAGACCAGCACGAGACGAAAAATATCTTGTGATTCAGTTGCTGCATAAAAAAGTCTCCGCTCGAGCAACTTGGTGGAAATGTGAAGCAAGAAGTGAAGTTGAAGTGAGATGAAGTTGAAGTGAAGTGTGAAGCAAGATGTGAAGCAACTTGGTGGATGCCGGCCCGTTCCAACGTAAACGAGAAAGGCCACATTTAAGCGGAGTTAAAAGAGGAAGCTCTTCAGAGGATGCGAGAGGGATTTGTTGATAAAAAACCAGAGTAGAGACCGCGCCACCAAATGGTGTAGAGGGAGAATTCCGTGTCGACTAAACTGTTGAAATTCGATTTTTTAACAGAATCAAAAACGACAAGTTTTGAAAATTTTACTTGTAGAGATTAGTTAATTGCCCTTCTGAAACAATTTGGATTTATTTTTCTGTCAAGTGATATCCTTGTGTTGTTTGGAAGTACAGGGTGTCCATAAAGTCTCTTTACAATTTAAAAAAATTATTACAAAGTGAAATGATGAGATATCGCAATGAGGGTTGTTTTATGTTAATCAGTATTTCATAAAGTTTTTATTAACACATTTAATACACTTTCTAAACATTTAATAAAAAATATCATTACTCTATTTAATACACTTCTATATGGGCACCATTTCTTAAGTTGTTCTTGGTCGCCCACTCCTTGTATCGAACATTGTCCCTGTCTCATAAATTTCTTGTGCCATAAACGAATTGAAGGACGTGATGGTGGGTCTCTTCCATACCTACTTCTGTAGTTTCGCTGGGTCTGAACATCTGGATTTTGTCTCAATGAACCAGGATACACATTGCGCTTTTTCTTGAGGAGTAGTCATTTTTATGGGGATTCAGTTCATATAACCCAATCATTAAACATAAGAAATTTTATCTGAAACAATAAATTTTAGTGTCAATAAAAACTTTCTGGAATACTGATTAACATAAAACAACCCTCATTGCGATATCTCATCATTTCACTTTGTAATAATTTTTTTAAATTGTAAAGAGACTTTATGGACACCCTGTATTATTTTATTGAAATCGCTGCCTTCTTAAAGTGTTGATTTCAGGATTTAAGTGAACATGAAGAAAGCGATATAATCATCTACTGCACTGACCCAAAAAAGGTAGGGTTATCTTTTATTCTCTGGATATTTAATATGTAGCATATTATTTAGTATATACATATTTAATAACTTTAACACTGTATGAAAATCAGTACTTCTAAAGTGCTCAATAACAAAGTTAGAGCTTAAATTAATAATAGCGAAATCACAGAAATAAAAACAAAGCTAAAACCCTCCAGACTGTTTCACCCATAAAAGGATCATCAGGGTATCTAAAAAGTAAAATAAAATAAAGTAAGAATAGAAAACAATAGAAAAAAACTTTTAAAAAAAATTATAAAAAATTATAAAAAATTTTAAACACTGTAAACGCTTATTAGGTCGGAACATCCCAACACGGACTCTGCTAAACTAAACTGATTAAGATCGGCGAGAAAACACGAAAAAAGAAAAAAAGGAAAAGCGCGCGAAAGAATTACAAATACAAATATTATTTCAAAAATTAAAGATTTAAAAAGGGTTCAAGTATCGGCTAAGGTAGAACGTTGTACGCGGCGAAAAAAGAAAAAAAAAAAGAAGAATGAAAGAAAAATCACAGTTTAAGTTTGGCGTTAATCAATTTATATTTATTTTTATGCCGACACTTATTGATCAATTCGGTTCGTTTATTCAGCAGAGCGTCATCATTTGCAGTTAAGATTTCGTATTTTTCTGCCAGACAGAGGTTGCATACTTTGCCCCCGTGTTGGTAAGGTGTTGCGTGGCAAATAATTTTCCAAGAAATAGCAGGATTTATACCAGAATCTTTGCAGGACCAAATGAATTTCGAAAGTTCTGTTGCGTTTCTTTTAGAATTCGAATTGAAGGAATGGTTGTGGTTATAGAATCTTGCTTTAAATTCGGTTTCGCACAGTCCGATATAGTTCTTGGATTGGTCTTTGGCTTGTACAGTTGCTTGGTAAACGATTGCTTTGTCTCGGCAGTTGCCATTCAATGGGCATGACGGCTTATACCTGCAGTTACAGGGTTTAAATTCTGGTTTGTCGTTGTGGGACTTAAGGAGCTTCTTGTTGTGAGCTAAGAGGATGTCTGCCATATTGGGGGTACAGCTGTAGCTGAGTTTAACCACGTTCTTGTTGCAGATTTTATGCAGCCTGTTTAATGGAGGGAAGTGTTTCCGCAGGAGGTGGAAGAAGGCTTTCCCGATGTTGGTGGAAACCCGGTTATTATATGGGGGATTAAACCATATAACTTTTCTTCTTCTCTGTCGACGTTTGTTCTTTTCCTACTGCACGGTCAAAAGGGAGCGGCTGGATCTTGTGTCCGCTTTGTTTGAGCGCCTCCTCATACGCAGGTAACGAACTGCTAAAAGCGTCGGCGTCGCAAGGATCACAAAAGAAAAAGAAAAGGATCACAAAGAAAACTTTCGCAATCACCCAAAATGTAGATTGATTAATCCGGCCAAATCAGAAATAGGCAAGATTAGTAAACAACTCTTGGATTCTATCATCGTTTCCGTGCGTAAACAATCTGGCTTAAACCAATGGCGCAACACCGCCTCTACTCTTAATTGGTTCAACGCTATTTCAGATAAAGTCAATTGCAAATTTCTTAAGTTTGACGTTGTGGAATTTTATCCCTCGATTACCGAAAAGCTTCTTACCGAT